>JAOXJM010000008.1:8537553-8598143 GCA_026413425.1 Tringa solitaria | reverse complement strand
CTGGGGAGCCCAGAACTGGACGCAGGATTCCAGTTGTGGCCTCCCCAGTGCAGAGCAGAGGGGGAGAATGACCTCCCTACGAACCACATGAATTCCACATGCTGTGGCTCATTCCACATGTGGAATGAACCACAGCAGAGGCTCTGTATTGCAGTAGGTGCCTTCTCCAGAGCAGCAAAAGTCTGCAAAGTCTAGGATGGCACAGAAGAGCCCTGATGTCTCCAGTACCTTGAGAATTGTTCCTTGGAGAAGGAACTTGCAACTCCGGCATTAAAAGGGATCTAGTGGAGCATGAGGTTTTGGCTCCATGTCTGTGAGACAGCCTGTATGGTGTCTGCTCTGGCTTTGTGTTGCGGTACTTCCAGTGAACACCCACAGCAGGCGCCTGTGATAGCTGCCCTTCACCAGGATTAGAGAGGAGAAAGATGAATGACTGCCACCACCCAGATCAAGGCAGCACAGCAAAAGATGACGAAAGGGTGGCACTTTGCTGAAACCAGCTCTGGAGCCGAAATCGCTGTTTGCTTGGCAGTGTCTGTGGTTCAGGGTGACTGATGGGATGGTGACAGCCCAGAGAGAGCTGCTACGCTCTCCTGCCTTGGAGGTGGTGGCTGGGTTTGTATTGAAATGTCAGGACAGCAGCATGGTGAGACGCGATGGAAGAGAACAATAACCATGCCTTCAGAGAAGCCAGGCAGGCTTTCCTCCACGGGCTGAAGGTAAAGTGGTCAGAGGGGATGGTCCCATGATACTCCAATATCAGATTCCCAAGTTCCCTTCCACGTCTGCCTGTTTCTGTCCCCTCTGCTGCTTAACTCAATGGATTTTTGGGCCACACAGTGTAAATCAAACCAATGCCCTGATCCAGGCCAAGAGTAGCCTGGAAGGGTGAGGAAGGAAAGTGTAAGGAAAAAGGTGAGGAAACAGGGGACAAGAACAGTGTCTCAATATACTTTTGTCAATTCCTGTCATAGTAAAGCCCTGTTGCCCCTTGAAAATGTCTTAATTCTTGTACAGCAAGTACCGGGGGGTGGAGGTGTACCGTCTGAATGTTCTCTTTCCTCAAAGTGTAAGACCATAGGATAAAGCTCCACCAGGTGACTCCCCAGGGAACCAGCAAGGGAAGACCTGAGCAAGGTGAGCTGTTTCTGAGTTTACTGTCATGCAAGGGATCACTTGTGTGTCACACAAAAGAGCTCAGATGGGCAAATGCAGTGTCTCCAGCTCCTGCTGTCTTGCTGGGAACAGGCAGAGGTCCCACGGATCCAAACAGGCCTTATCTCTTGTTCCCTGAAAGAGGCCCTCTTGCTGAGAGGCAGCCCACGGACAGAGCAAGGGCTGCCCTGCCTTGCCGTGCCAGAACTGTCTCTGCACAGCTTGGAAAGCTCACAGCAAGGAGTCAGATGGGGTGAAGCGCAACCCCCCCTCCAGAGCTGGGACACTGAGACTCAGTCCTCTCCAGAGAAGGTCACATCTTCTGGAGGTACAGGTCCAGGAGGTCTGGCTGGGTGTGATCACTCCAGCGGTCAAATCCAAACCATGCTGTTTTCACAAGCTTTTGACATGAGCGTCCTTTCCAGGCAACAGAGACCACAGGGCTGCTTTGGGTCCTCTTGGAGCATCTCTCGGTCATAGCTGGGCTGTCACATGTCACAAGCAGGACAGGGGAGTGCAGCCCTTTCGGCTTGGCCCAGGCAGGGACAGCAGTGAGCCCAGCTCAAGGCCATGCACCCACAGCTTTCCCCTCCTACTTTGTAATCTCTCCTGCACAGCAGCCTGGGTGGTAGCAAGCTCCATCCCTGGCTTGCGGCTTCTCCTTTGAGCACTTGAGGGCACTGTTGGAGTTTGGAAAGAGGCAGATCTCTGGGGTGAAAGATTTCTTTCATGTCATACCAGGCAGAGGCACATCAGTCTGCAAGGACACCGACTTCCCCTGGAACCCTTGCTGTCCATAGGGCTTTATAACTTTGGTGTGAACGCCCCATCTCAGGTAAAACCTTTCGCAGAAAATCTCAAGTGAAGGGCACTTCTTTTATCTTCCTTTTTCTGTAAGCATTTCTCCCATCTTTTTAACCCCAAAGCTTCTCTCTTGAGGGTCTGATTGTGGGGAGAGGGGTGGGCTGTACAGTCAGTTCTTGAGGGGAAGCAGTCGGGTTGATCACCTGGAAATACACGTCACCTGCACAGATACTACAATTTTCCAAAGTGCTGTTGGTGTGAGGACTCGCAGCCTGTTCAGGTGCGAGCACAAATCTCATCCCTCCCGGTGTCATCCTGTGAGGGATCCAGCGGAGCAGGCTGTGCTCGGGGTCAGCGCTGCAGCGGCCCAGGGCTGTGCACAGCCCTCTGCTGGGAAGTGGTGCCAGAATAATTATTTACATGTGCTGGCATAAAGTAATTACTAATGGAGCGTAACACCATGCACAACCCCTCCGAGCTGTCCCAGAGGAGACACTGGGAGTTACCAAGCAAAGTGCACTCTCCATGTACCAAACTCCAGATTTCCTCCCACCCCAGTCCTTCCCCCTCCTCCGGGGGAGCAGCGGCTTCATGGCAGAGGAGAACTCTGTCCCCCCTTTTACTCCATCCTCTTGCCTTTGCCAGCACATCCCAGGCTTGTAGTTGGAGACTATAAGTTGCCCTGTTACTGAAGCTAAATTGCCCTTGAAACTGAGTCTGATAAGGCCTTTTGGGGAAGGGGACATTCACATTAAGAAGCAGGGACTGTAAATGGGTTTGGAGTATGTCACTGCTGTGTTTCTCCAGCCAAACTGAATTTTCATTTAAGAGGTGACCCACTGGCACCCACACTGGCCTCCTAATGCCTTCTTGTAGTTTCTGGTTCATGAGCTTCCTTGGCTTTTGGCTTCATTGCTTTTTATTTCAGTGATTCCCCAGGGGGACCACCTCCTTGGTATCTGCCATTCCTGCTCCCTTCAGTGGCGTGTGGGGAACAATGTCTTGTGTCCAGGTTCCCACAGGATGCCAGGCTGTGTCCACTCTGTTGCTGAGTGTGGTGGTCCAGCATCTGAGCAGAACATGTTGAGAACATAAGGCTTTCCAAAGTGCATCTTCAGTGCATCTTCACCTTCTCCATCAGTTGTCTGCCTTGAGTGGCCCTTAGAAATTCCAGTTCCCAAACTCTGGGATTGCTATTGCAGCAATGGCATATCTGCGATCCATTACTAAATGTGATCAGGTTTCTTCCAGTCTTTTCACAGACAGGTTGGAGTTTCAGGAGGCTGCAGAGATTCCTTTCAGGATGGGGCATAGCACTTGTCTTCAGCTGAGCATCAATATCCAGCCCTGGCACCGCTCCAGGCATGCCTTCATCCTCAGCTCAGTGTGCCTAGGCATCTGTCCATGATGTCAGCCCTTCAGTCCCCTGGAATTAGTGCCTGGCCTCTTTTAAGCAAAATCCCACCCTAAATGTGGCCCAGAACTCACCTCTCACCTGCTGGTAGGAGCTGCTGGTATCTGTCATGTTGATTTTCTGTGATCTCACCAACCTTGCTATACAAATGATTGTTCTGTCTCAGTACCTGCTTCTGTTGGGACCTTTGTAACATCTCTTGAGCCTTTCCTCCCAGCCATGCCAGTGCTCCAACAAGCTGAAAGGCTGCAGATCCCTCTGCGTGTGTGGGGCAAGGTAAACCCAGCTCAACTCACTTGAGCTCTCTTGTTCTCAGAGCTGATCTCCAAAGCTCCTCAGCAGGGGCTTCTTCATGGTGACCAGGGGTTGCTCTGTATGCACTGCAGGGAGCTGCTAGGTCCATCCCCTTCCAGAGGACACTGTCAGCAGCTCCTTTTCTGTCTGAGCACAACCTTCTTTTGTCCATAGGTGCTGTGCTAGCAAAGCAGTGACGTTCTGGCATGGCAGGATCCCTGCTGATCCCCTGCAGTTCTAGGATTTCCCTGCTCCTAGAAGCCGCAGACTGCACTGAGCACAGAGCAGTTCCTCCACAGCTGCCCAGAGCCATACATTTTTCTGTCCATTCTATTTCCTTGTGCCCATCGTATATCGCTCTCAGCCAGTGTCTCAAACAATAGCAGTTACCCCTCGTTATCGATCATTTCTCATAACTGTTAGTCTCGTGACATTTCTTCTGTGTTAGATCTGCTTCTCTCAGCATCTCCCTTACATGTTCTGCTTTACCACCTCTGCAGGCCCATGCTGATGCAGAGTTCCTTGCACAGAATCAAGTATCTATTTCTTCTCCCGCATCTTGGCTTTAGGTAAAAAACAGTATCTCCATACTCTCGTTTTTTTCTGATGACAGCACCCATCAACACCTCTCTCAGTTGTTGTAGTGCTTCAAACACCATTCCTGGGCTGAATAGTCTGTTCTTCCAGAAATCGTATCCCCATTTAGATAATAAAGGGTTTTCCTTTCATTTTCTTGTCTCTGCTCCTGGTGGCCAGCTCTGCACACAGCCTGTTTTTCCTTCCATGCATGTGCATGCGTTTGTCTGCGATCCAGCATCCCCGGTGGTCCGGGTCCCTCCGTGTTGTCCATTTGCTCCGTTTCTAGGTGCTGATTTGTTTTCCTATTAATCTCCCTCCTCTCACTGCAGCTCCCCCCAGACTGATTGCTGCCAACATGTTTCATGTATCGTGTGCTGCGTAATAGCGCAAGGGAAGGGGACTCCCTGCCTGGAGCCTGGGAAGGGCTATTTCCAGGGGTGGCAGGTGCTGGCGGGGCTCCAGCCAGGCGCTGCCCTCATGGCTTAGCTGCTCTTCCCCACACTGCCCCTCTGGCACATGTCCCTCTGCACGTCCCAGCCCAGTTGCCGCATGGACCCTGTTCCTGCGGGGGCAGAGGCTCCTGCTAGTCCCCTTTTTGTCCCTCAGCACACACAGGCGGCTGCACCCTGGTGCTCGCCAGGAGCAGAAAGCACGCTTGGCTTTCCCACCGCTGTGATTTGATGGAAGAGCAAGGGATGGAGACTCCTGCAATCCCCTGATGGTACCAAAGTAATGCCACAGTCTGGCTCACGGGCTACTTTCCAGCCATCAGGGTTGAGATGCAGAACAGAGAAAGGTTTGATGTTCTCCATCACTCAGCCACACAGGTAAATCTGTGCCCTGTGCCTGGGAAGCATCCTGCTTCCAGGCCGCCATCACAGAGTAGTCATGCCCCAAACACTTCCAAAGGGTTCTTTCTTGTGGACTGGGACCTGTCCTGTGGTGGGATCAATGAAGGTGAGTAGGAGATGGCTGGCATCTAGTGAGGTGGGACCTATCCCTAGCTGATGCAGGTAGAGCAACACCTGCAGCTCACATGCCATCCCTCAGGTATCCCAGTCCCATGCTGGGGAGGACCTTTGGGGAAGTGGCATTGCAGAGGAGGCTTGTTTATCAAGGAAAATGAGTTTACAGAGTTGCTGGTAATCATCTCTCCATCCTCATGCCACAGCTTGTTGTCCCTGCCATCTGCTGACACATTTGTTTGTGCTAAAGAGCGAGCCGTGGAGATGACTTGGGGCTTAAATATATCCCCCATCTGCTTTCTACAGCAGCCCACAGTCAGCTGGATGGGAGCAGTGGAGAGGATGCCAAGGAGAGAAGGGAAGGAGAGAAATTATTAAAATCGTCTTTGTCACTCAAAAAAACATGCTGCCTTACTCCAGCTGTGGTGAGAGGGGCAGGGGACTGCCAGCCAGGCCGGTAGGAGGGACACCATCCTGGTCAGGGCTGGGGAAGTACTGTGTTTTCTGGCTGATTTGTGGCTTGGAAAACTGCAATCCAGAAAATGCAGTTCATGTTAACCCAAAATGGTTGTTTCTTTGCAGTTTTCCTTATTGGCTCAGACATTGGCCATGTCCATGAAAACTGGGGCACTGGCCTCCAGACTCTTCTCTGCACGGACAGGACAAAGCTGATCTGAATCCTGGGCACTGGAGGATGGGGACAACCTCCTGTGTCCAGGGGATGCTATCACAGAGGAGCCCCCAGCCCATTCTGAGGTGGGAAAGCAGCTCACCACCGCCCGGTGTTACTTGGCAACTTCAACCCAACTGGGTCAGCATTGGCACCAAATTTCCTCACAAATTCATTTGATTTTCATGTGGGAGGAAAATTCAGCCTCTGCGTGAGCTGCCCCTGCCCAACAGCCTCCCTGCACAGCCCAGATGTCCTTCTCTGGTCGCCCCAGCCTGTCCCGCTTCCCTGGGGACCAGAAAAAACAAGGGAGACTATTAGTGCTCACAGACCTGGCAGGGGCTGCAGCAGCCCCGACCGACAGCCAGCTCCTGGATAAATCACCCAGGCACGGAAGTCGCAGCATTTATAAACATTGATCCTGTCTTTGGGAAAGCTCACCCTTTCGGAGAGGGATGTTTTTCTAAATAGCATTAAATAGAGATGCTGGGGTTATTTTTGGCTCTGTCAAGAGCGTGGATCTGTGTGGCTGCCCGTGCGTAGGGCTGAGCACACCAACCTGCTCCCCTATCCCCTGGGGCTTGGTGCCTATATTTTGGGGTTGGGTCTATATTTTGGGGTCTCTTTGGGCATGACAGACCTGGAAAAGGTAACACTGCGCCAGCTGGAGGGTCTGCTCTGTCCTGATGCGTGGTACCCAGCAACAGTCACCCTCGGGAAAAACATCACCGGCACCTCTGCTGTGCTCCCCGGGCATCTGCACCGTCTGGAAAACGGAGGCGAGACTCAGAAATAAGGTGAGAAAAGTTTTCCAGGGCCTTGAGAAGCTCCAGAAAGTTTGTTGTGCGAGTTATGTGACTGAGCATTTCTAATCCAGCCTGTGAATGCTAAGGGCTGTGCTTGGGAGGTGTTTTACTCCAGCTGCAAATGATGGCACATGCTCTGGTGGGCTGGGACAGTGTTCTTCTGTGTGGACACATCTGGGAGAAACCAGAAACCTTGATTTCCTGGGATGAGGAACCTCCAGAAAAAGGAAAGTATTTCAGTCATGATGAGTGGTTTCAAATTCAACCATACTATCCAAACTCCCCATCCCTGAAGATGAGGGCTCTTGTTTGGAGCTAGAGGTGTATCCTACCATGGTCCTGCCAGGGTGCTGGGCCCTAAGGGCCATGTGATCCCTCAGGAGACAGTGCTGGATATCTTCTTTGTAGCAGCAATTGCTTAAACGTTTGTGTGGGTAAGACTCTTCTGTCTGGAACATAGTACAGATAAGAGAGAGGCAGCAGTACTGGATTAGCAGAAGCAACCGAAACCTGCGCTTGTTGATCTGGGTCGCTTGGGGAGGGAGCTGCAGAGCAGGAGTCTTCCTCTCTATAGAAGTTCAGAGACCTTTTGCTGTTTGCCCTGACCTAGCAGCTGTGGGCATTTCTTCTTGAGACTGACCTCCTACAGGGGAGGGCAGGCATGGGGACAACAGCCCAGATGGATGATGAGCATTTGGTCATCCTCCTGGGAGAGCCCCCGGCCTGGTCAGACCCGGGGACAGTGCAGAACTTCTCCATCTCAGTGGGATCTGGTGGCAACTTCGGCCAATAAACTACAAGGAAAACAGGAGCCAGGGCAGGCACAGGAGACACTGGGGACAACAAGCGTCCCAGAGATCCCCACCACTTAACTCAAACCAGGTAGGTATGAGCCAGCCTACCGTCCCTTCCCAACACAGGGGGTTTGCAGCTCCAGTGGTGCCATAGCACGTGCTGGAAGCAAAGTTGGGCTGAGGAGACCCCATTCCTGGGACCACCAGGGACAACTGAAGGCCCAGTCCCACTCTCCATGACCCAGGGTGGATCCTCTTCTTGCACCCAAAGTGAAGAGCTGATTCTTGCACCTCTCGGCCAGCACAGGGACCTGTCAGAGGGACACCTTCCTGGAGGATTGTGCATTTCTCTGGGGGTGGGAGATCTCTGGTGAGATTGGCTTTGAAGCACGGAGTGCCCTGCAAGTCGTAAGGCAGGATGAGCCTCTCTTACCAGGCAGCCAGAGCAAGCTCTGAGCTGGCACACGCTCATTCTGATCTGCCCTTTCACAGTCCCTTTTACCACCTGGGCAAGCTCTGCATCCCTTCCCAAGGAAGGAGGCAAACGTGTGCCCATGTGCCCCGTTCTGGAGGGGAAAGCGGAAGGGCTGGTCTGCAGCGCTGGGCCAGCGAGGAGCAGAGCCATCAGGCAGGTCCTTGGGTGGCTGCAGGGCTGGAGCCCTGGGCTGAGGCCGTGCAGATGGGTACAATTAGACACCTCTTATCCCAGGCAACCTCCTTCTGGAGGCTAACACCAGAGGCTGGAGCTGGCCCCCTGGGCTACCCAGCCTTGGCCCAGTGAGCAGGTAGCCATAGCTGTGTGCCAGGGCTCTGCTCAGCATGTGCTGCAGCCAAATCATCAACCCATTTGTCATTTCTCAGCCACTTTGCTGACTCTCAGTAAAGCTGCTGCTCTCCTGCCACGGGGCTGAGAGCCACCCTGGCGCAGGGAGAGGATCCCTGAGGGTGGGAGGAGGAATCAGGGCTTAGCAAAACAGATTAACTTGGGGCAACGGAAATTCAGCCTTGGAGTGAGTCAGAGGCGTGAGTCAGTGGGTCCCAAAGCACAGCCCTGGCCAGGAAGAGGTCAGTGTCCCACTCTGCTGCACAGGGTCCCTAGCTGAGGGGAGGCTGCCGTGGCAAAGGGACCCTGCATGAGTTGTGATCCTGGTCAGCAGGACACCTTCCCTGGAAAGAGAGAGTCCCCAGGACCATGCTTGCCTGCCATGATGGGTGGACATGGTGCTGAGGGACATGGTTTAGTAATGGTTTTGTCAGAGTTAGCCTGATGGTTGGACTCGATGATAGGCCAGCTGTGTCCTGCCAACAGGATCCTCGCTGAAGAAACACTGTAGGCACCAGGGTCAAGAGCCAGATGCAAGCTCTACCTGGTCTTTCTGAGGGTGGGGACATGCAAACATTGTGCCAGGAAGGAGCAGGAGATGAGGGATGAACATAAAGTTGGGGAGATGCTTATCTTGATGCTGCACCCAAGATGAATGTACCCCATTCATCCGTGCATGAAGTGTTTGTTTTTGCAGAAGGTGAAGCAGATGAAACATGGCAGAGAGTTGTTTTTTATTAATTTGCTCACAAGTGAGCATTTCAGGAGACCAGAAAATATACAAATAAATGTCCATCTTCTCTGTCCCAAGGCCCCTCTGGTGGCCCAGTGGACTGTCACAACCACACAAACTGCATGCTGGTACACCAGAGCTCTGTCCTCCAACCCTGACTCGGGAAAAACAACTTCCTTTGACGCAGCTTAACATTTGCAGTGAGCCTTGAGAAGAGGCTCTTAAACACAGCTGTGCTTCTGCAGAGCAAACACTTGGCATCTCCAGACAGCTCTGGAAGCAGGGTGAGACACACCGACCATCCTCCTGCAGATGCTCCAGGACCACATGCAGCTCAGTGTTAAATAAATGCATGTTTATGGTAAGCCACCAGGGACATCGGCCTGGGAGATTTTTGACCTCAATCTGAGGTTGTCTTCACAATTTTGCTGCTCCTCAGCCTGAGGTTAAACCACAGCAGCCCTTTCTTTTTGCAGAGCAGAAAATCCTGGGATTTTATATAGCTGTAGGTCACTTATATCTTCAACTACCAGTACAGGTTGCTGGAGTAAGAGTAATTGCCTGTAAAGAAACTATAAATCCAGAAGGATTATAGCCAATATCACAAACAAGGCATTTGATATTTTTGGGATGTATTTCCAAGCAGCTGAGTGTTCACTTGCTGCAATTACAGCCTCTAGAGAAGATCTGCCAGATCTCCAGAACTAAACAGGATAGAAAAAAAAAAACACCTTTCATACAGGAAGGGCAATTCAATTAAAAATTAAAATGAGCAAGGGGATGGAGCAATTGTCTTGTGAAGAGGCACTGAAAAGGTTGGGATTCATCATTTTGGAGAGGAGAAAGCTGAGAGGGATGTGACTGAAGCTTACAAAATTCCCAAGGTGGTGAATCAGGTGCACATGAAATCAAATCCCAAGGACAAGAACTAGGGTCCAGTCGGTGGGACTGGTAGGTTCTCACTCTGAAACAGAGAAAAGGAAAGATTTCTTTATCCAGTGAGTAAAAACTCAGGAATTTACTGTCACAAGAGGACAGGGATGCCGTCAGCATGGTCAGAAAGGGGTTAGACCAGCTAATGGACAGCAGGTCCATAAGGGAATATCAGAGGGAAGGGGCAGGGATGTGCCTTCTGCTGTCCCAAGCCCAGTGGCTGTGGATGGTGAAGTATGAGGTGCTTGGGCTGCAGAAGGCTCACCTGAGACAGCATCTCCTGCTGGACGCAGGCTAGTCAGGCTGTAGCTCTGACCCAGTAAGGTGTCTCTTATATTCCTATTCCCTGCCCAGTTCAAATTTTCTCCTGCAGGATTTTTCCATCAGTTAGCACTCAGGAAATGGGGTGTCTCAGCAATGGCACTGAGGGACGTGCCCGTGCAAGTGACCTCCATTCTCACAATGGGGAGGGCAAGCTCTTATTGATACGGAGGAAACACATAGGCAAGTGTGTGCCATGTCCATGACCAGGCACTGAGACCATCCACATCCAGCTACAGAGATATAAAATCCTTGGCAGATCGATCCTTGGCTGCACAGCCCTGCTCTGCCCCAGCTCACACGGCAGCCAGGGTCTTGCTCTGCCCCAGGGGTGGGCCACAGCTCCAAGCACCTCCTCGAAAAGAAAATGTGGACAGTGGATAGAGTTGTCCTGGTCTGGGGGCAGGGAGACACATCCTGTCCCAGCATGGGTCCCACGGGGACTTGCTGGTGTTACACCAATCCTGTACACCCGTCGTGTCTGGCTGTGTACCACATACATACAGAGACCCACACAGGCCATTCAGTTTTAGTTCTTTCTCCTCAGAGTCTTTGCAGAGGCAAATAACCCATCTGCTTTTTTCCAACATATTTCCCCCTAAATTATTGAGACTCCTTTACAAGTGAAGCCCATCTGAATAGGAGCCATGGTGTGAGATTCAGGCAGACCTTTGACATCATCATCATGAACCATCTTCCCAGCCAACTAACACAGATCTTACTGCAAGTGCCCCGTTACAAGAAAGTGCTCATTAAAGATATGTAGGAAGCAACTAGGGGTGGGTGAAATGGATTGGGCTGGGTTAGGAAGAAGGCTCCATCT
Source organism: Tringa solitaria (assembly GCA_026413425.1). NCBI lineage: Eukaryota > Metazoa > Chordata > Aves > Charadriiformes > Scolopacidae > Tringa > Tringa solitaria. The sequence goes on along the minus strand of JAOXJM010000008.1, from coordinate 8,587,029 downwards.
CTCGGTTCCCAACGTATTCCCAGTTTCACAGAGAAGTAATTTAGAAGAGCTCAGCCTTTCTCGGGGCCCGGAAACCGGTGCGTAAGGATGCGGCTGTGTTGCTTCACCTCTGTCTCAGGATCCAGGACTCCTCACAGCCTTGGTAACACGCTTGGATAAACCCTGTCTGCAGCAACGAGCTGAGCGGTACCGCCTGAGCCCAGGACTTCACTGTGCTCCATAGTTTGACCAAAGCATCCACTCTGGCTTCAAGCGTGAGATGCGTTTCAAAACGCAACTGGTGAAGGATGAAAGCTGTGATTGTCCAGCGAGACAAAGGAGCCGATGAATTTCAGTCTTGTCCGAATCCTTCCCAGGGTGATCTCAGCTCCTGCCAGTGACTTCCTCATTCAGGCATCTCGGACAAGTAACTTTGACAAACAATATTTAGCCTCAAACTATTTTTAGGGTATTTTTCGCTTATTTGTTGTTCGTTTGCCGCAATGCCTGGCTGGGCTGTTTGGCCACACGCGACAGCTTCTGCTGGTTGGTGGGGTGGACCTGAGGCTTTACAAACAGGAGGGAGGTGGGTGCTGAATAGCGACAGGCAAACAGCACAGACGCGTGTTTGTGCTGCCCTCCCGCGAGAGCCAGCACCCGCAGTTGTGTTTGCATCAGCCTTCCTGATGGGCACTCGCCCGGAGACGTGGCCAGCTTGGCCGCCACCAGGGGAGCCTGCGGTTCAAGTCACCTCGGTGTCGCATCCAACCTTCCTGCCACGCTGCTTGTCTGAGCCCTTTCACCTCAGAGGAAGGATGTTTGAGGTGCAAAGACCTACCTACACAGAGCTTCATCTGACCGGCCAGAAGACGGTTTACTCTGGTGGTGCTGTGACCTCCTTAGGTTCCTGAGACATGGAGGAGGGCCCCATCCCCACAGGGCAAGGCTGGGTTATTTGTACGCTGTAATTGTTGGAATATAATCCAGCAGTGTCCTGGGAGCCCCAGCAGCATGTCCCAGGAGGGACAGTCTCCCTAATTCAGAAACTGCGTTGTGATGCCACAGAAGGTCCACCAAGTCCTCCTGGGTGAAAGCAGCCCATAAAGGACACTTCTGCTGCTCCAGCTGCAGCCCAGCATAGTTTTCGACACCACAGCCATCAAAGACACGATATGATATTGATCCTTCTTACAGGCAGGAGGGTGAACTCCTCAAATGAGCCTAAGCCTGTCTGCTCGCCCTCCAGTGTAAATGGGAAGCAGCAGAGTCTGTCTGGGACGGCAGAGCTGAGCTGCCTGGAGCAGCTGGAGGACCCGAGATCCCCTCGGCTGACCCTGGAGCAGGCATTGTCAGGAGAACTTCAGGCATGTCTGCTCCTCATTTCATGTTTTCTTTTAGCAAGTCTATTTCCAATTCTGTCCTGAAAAACTCAACCTTTTGCTTTCCTAGAATAAAATTCATTTCTGCTGTTGTTCTAGATCTGCCTGGTAGGGGAATTGCAAATATTTCCAAATGAGTTTGGAAGTGATGAGACCTACCAGCTACATGCAAGAGGTAGCCTGGGGACACGAGCTTTATTGCATGCTGAGGAAAAGGCCGAGACCCCCCCTCAAGGGTCACCAGCCAGGATCCTCACCAGAAGTGACAGTCTGCACCTTGATGAAATTCTGCATGAGATCCTGCCCTTGTCAGGCCGGGGTGAGCAGGGCTGGGTTGTGATCTGTGCTGTGTGTGGGAAGGACCAACCAACCTGCCACAGACCCAGCCACAACACTCCTCTTTCAGAAAGTTTTGCTCTAGCTAATGTCCCAAGACCTTTTCTCCTCAGGAAAATGCTTTTTCAAAGTATCAGTCAGATGCAGAAGGGTTTTCACAATTGCCAGATACAGAACGAGCTCCCAGGAATATCACATCCATACAAAAGAAGGAAGGATCAGCAGAGGTGAATGTAGCAGAAAAGGGAGGTTGCAGTCGCAGGGGTTTTGTAGTCTCAGGTAGGACTTCACTCAGAGAGAGCACAGCTTTGTGCCTTCACAAGTGTCAGCAGGAGCTAAGTCTGGCCCTGCCACCACGTTAGCATGTGATGAAGACCCAGTGCCTCTCTCTTCAGGATTTCTTAGCTGAAAATTCACATTTCTAACTTCACCAAGACCAACATCTTGTGTTTCAGTTCACATATTCACAGAAGAGTGGCCGGTCTGCTTTTCACGGCCATACGGGTTGGAGAGTTTACCACATCTCTGGCCTCCTTGTTCCCACTGTTAAAAATAGTTACTTTATCTCTAGCTCAACAACCACCAGCTTTGCTTTCCAATCCCTGGATCTTTTTCTGTCTTTCTCTGCCCTCTTAAAGAGCCCTTTGCACTCAAAATATTCCCCCACATCAGTTCTCACAGACCATGATTAAATCACCTCTTAAAAACTAGATAAACTAAACAGATCATGTTCCATTAGTCTCTCATTGAGAATGATTTCTAGCCCTGGGATAATTTTCTAGTTCTTTCCTGAGTCCTTTCCAAGTTTTCAGTGTCACTCTCCAGCATAAGCACTAGATCTGAATGTGCCATTTTGGTGATGCCGTCACTAAAATCACATGCAGGAGTAATGCCACCTCCGTGATATTCCCTGCTTGTGTGTATCAAGACCATATTCAGCCTTGCAGCCGCAGGGGGAGTTTCTGTTCTCTGAGTTCAGGCTGAAGCCTAAACCCTCTCCACAGTCCCTGCTTTCCCTGGTCCACCATCACAGAAGTGCCCTGTGCATCTGATACCAAACCATCATTAAAAGTCGACTGAAGTGTCCCTGTTTTTCTGTATTCCACTGCCTATGAACCCCTCATCCCTCCAGCTTGATTTCTTCCTGTGCCACCAAGTAACCATCTGTGTTTTTCTGTAGATAAGATTTTATTCTATCTCAGGCAACCACTCTGTGCTGTCATTAATCCCATAAACAAGGTTTTCCCATGAAGTTCTCATGCTTGCGGCATACCAGTTCCTTCCAATGGGGAGAGATCTTTGCCATCCCTTTGCACAGCACAGACCATTCCAGTTGATTTCTGTAGCATTAAGTCAGGTCCTTCTAAAATGAGAATTTTTTAGGAAGCATCACAAGTAGTCCCAAGTTTGCTCTCTGGGAAAGGTACCATGGGGCTGACAGAGACAGTGCATCCCACTCTAAAAAGGCACCTGAAATACTGAAAGGACATGCCATTTTGAGGGATCCACTGTTCTTCTCCAGCTGCAGAGAATCCCATACAGCTCCTAGACCAGAGAGCAAAGTGAGGCAAAGCCACAGGACAATGAGAGTTAACGTTCCATTTTTCAAGTAGCCTACAAGAGTCAATGAAATGCAGTACCCAAATCTCCCAAAATTTGCTCCAGCATTCTTAGCAGAGCTCAGGATCCTCACCCACCTCCGGTAGAGGTGGGAGCCGGGGCAGCAGCATCGCCCCATGTCCCACACTCCGCTCCATCAGCCTGTCTCAGGCCAGCGCTGCCCTTCCTGCCCCACAGCAGAGGCTGGGTCCACGCACTCTCTGCTGGATGCCCTCACTGCACGTCTCAAGGGGATACTTCCCATCCAGCCATCAAGGCTCTTAGTTAACAAAGTATTTAGGAGGTTATGGTGCCCCTTTAATAAAGCACTTAGAAATACCTTTGATGTTAAGAGGTGAACTTCAGTTAAGTACTTTGCAGTGGGAGGAGCGTGGAAAAGTCAGCTTGATGGTACCTGTTTGAGCTGTGCCGCTGAAGGGCCAGTGTCAGACCCAAGCCCTGTGATGCCAGAGGCTGGGAGATTCCAGCAGAGGAACTGGATGGGCTCCAGAGCCACCAGTGTGAGCCCAGAGCCAGTCATTGTCTACCTGCACGTCCCCCATGGCTCTGCATGCGGCAGGGAGAGGGGTGGCCTGGGGCTGTGCAAACCATCTTGTAGATCACCAGCTTGCTCCATTTCAGCATTGAACAACGTAGGGCAGCCTGTGCCCTGTGGTGTTACCCTGTGTCCTCTGAGGGACAGCCTAGGCTGGGAGGGCAGAGGCTGGAGGATTTCTGATGGAATAGTTTAAAAGGGGATTTGAAGGAGGAGGGGAGAGTGAAGTCAACTGAGAAGAAGAAACATTGCTCCCAGACATTGAGGATAATGGAACGGGGAACTACCTTGGTCCTGGAGGTCCCCACTACAGGGTAAACCCTGAGCTCCACCCCAGGGGAGAGAGGAGGATGCTGGCATGGGTCCCACATGGGTTTCAGCCAAGCAGGTGGAAGTTTGCACACCTCTGGCCAGCTTCGACCACGACTGGAGGTCTGAGAAGCTGAGGAAAAGCTTTGTTTCCAGAGGAACAGCCTTCCCCAGAGGGTTCCTTCTGGGCAAGATGAATCCCTGGGTCTCTCCTGGACCCATCACAGCAGAGCTGTGCTTTCCCCAAGCACCAGGAAGATCCAGCTCAGCCCCTTCTGCTTGCTCAGCTGCACCAAAACATCCTGCATCTCCCACAGCTCCCACCTTCCCTCCAAGGGAAATCAGCAGCCACCAAGAAAAGGCAATAACCAATTCTGGAGCAGCCACATCTCAGATGGCAAAAGCTGGTGAGAGGGTCTTCTAGCTTTTCTGAATGGCTTTTGTATCTATTTCCTCCACTTTGCCAAGCACCAATGTCTGAACCAGGACCTGGCCTTTGGGGCCCATGCCACCCTGCAGCCCCCACACCAACACACAGAGGCCCTGCAAGAAGCAGGACCTGGCAAGAGGAGTGGGAGATATTGTCACTTCAGCTGAGGTCACTCCACAGCCCATCTTTTACCCAGAGACCTCAAATGAAGAAACTGGAAAATAACACTGGAACAAACTCACATGTTATTCTCCATCCGTCATTACCCTGAGTCAGACGGAGACAAGCGAGGAGCCTCTACCCGGGCTAGATTGTAATCAGAGTGATGGAAAAGACCATTAGGTCATCTGGGCCATCTGCCCCCACCAATACACGCCTGTTCTCTGCTTCATGTTATCTAGTGCTTAGCTTGGAGTGAGTCAAGTGAAGCAGCTTCCAGTTTCCCACGGGAGACTTTTCCTAATAAAACTAATAGCTGAGATGGAAACGTTTCCTGATATTCTGCCTAACTATGCTGTTGCTCACATACATCCCATTACTCCTGCTGATCCTCCCGTGGGGCTCTCTGAAAGCACATCTCTCCTTGGTGTTCATACCCATCACATTCCTGCTGACAGTTACTGTCATATTTTCCCTGGGTTGCCATCTAGACAAGCTACATTTTACAGGATGGTGGTAATGACTCCAGAGCTAAGGCTGCAAATAGCTTGCTTTGTCCTTGGAGCCTCTGGACTCCTCCTAAAAAGTCAGATTCCCCAGAAATTCTGCAAAGAGGAATATTCTGGAGAGGTTTTAATGAAAAATCAAGCTTGGGGTTTAGAGAGATGGGCCCTTGAGTAGAAAGCCCATTTCCATACTTCGGAAGTTTCTCATGATGATTCTTTATCTTTTATTCTGATCTAGTTTTCCTCCTTTAAAATTTGATCTCTGACTTCTCCAGGGATCTCCATCCCTTTTCCGTACTTAATTAGAGCCTGAAGTCCCAGCAAGACCCATGATGCCATTTAGAGGAACGATTCAGGATCCAGGTGACTTAAAGGTTTGCAATTTGTAAAGAGACTTCAGCATTTACTGGCAAAGTGAATAACAGATGGAAAGAAAGGGATATAGGCAGATACGGAGATGGATGCCTTTAGGAGCCAGAGATGTAGCCACAACTTGGAAACTTCTTAAAGACATCACTATGGCCTGGCTGCTTTCCCTCACCGTGAATAAGAGGCTTTATTAAAATAAGTGGTTTTCAGGGTTTGTGCAAGCCCCCTGGTAGAGGAGCTCTCCAACATCGGATGCTGCAAGGGCGGGGAATCCCCCCAGTCCTCGGCAAGCGGGGTGTGGGATGTGCTCCTCACCGGACCTGGCTCTTCCTCAGCCCGTACAGTCGGCCGAGCACCCACCACCGCTCCTTGGGGCTTCCTCCAAGCAGATAACTGGTGGCAATGAGGTGTAAAGGAAGGAAGGACCCACTCCCTGAATGAGACGGGAGGACACGCAGGGTGTGCAAAATTGCAGGTTCCTCCTCAGAACTGAGACCTGGCTTTCAAAACACTTCTTACCCTGAGCTTTTCAGCCTCTGAGCTCTGCTTGCTCAAACCCTGCCATGCTGACTCGATGCCACCAGCCTGGGGACACTGCAGTCCCCGAGGGGAAGAGCAACTCACGGGGAGCAGAACAAGCTGCAATCCAAGATGGAGCCCTTGTGTAGGTCAGATAAACAGAGCCGTGCCTAGAACAGGAAATTAATTTAAATTTAGAAGAAATAATTTTTTCCCTTGGTCGAATGAGATGGGAGATCCTCCTTCTGTTCTTCATTAAGCAACAAAGGGTGAAACCAACAGCAAATTGTGTGCAAACCACCCAACTGCGGCCCTGAACTCCTGAAACATCTTTATTCACTTAATCTGGGATTCAGGAAATTCTCGTCCAAGCCAGTTTTATTGGGTGGTTTGAATTGAGCTCTCAGCCTCCCAATCAGTAACAGATGAACAATTTTGCATAACATTTTTCTCCTGGATTTTTGGCTCTGCTCTGTCTTTCCTAGCAGCTGAGCTGATGAAGCCAGCCTGTTGTTCATCCTTTCGGAGAAGCCAGCCTTGCTCTGATTCTGGGAATGGCCATGGGCTGCCCTGGGTCCTGATCAAGGCCAAGTCCCACCTTTCTCAGTTCACCTCCATTGGTGGCTCATCTCCCTCTTGACTCATTCCTCCAGCTGCTTCCAGAGCTGGCATCAAGTACTGAGCCCATAAAGATCAGCAAGAACCAGGTCCCGGGTGCTGAAGAGCAGGCAGTAAATGCTGATAAACTGCAACGCAGCCTGACTGAGATGTGTGGACATCTTCTGACAAGGGGGGACAGGTCCCAGCTGTGGCTGGAGCTGCCGGGGGAGAAGGGATGCTCTATGACCTGTCCTTCAGCAGCTCTCCAGGCAGGTGACTGCTGGGCTGGTTTCCATCGTTAGCTCCTGAGTGTGGCTTTTGTGGTTGGGAGCAGAGCACCAATGGACTTCTGTGCTGTTGGGACACCTTCGGCATCTGTGTCTGCCTTGGCCCATCACCCTGTGCCTGGCTCTGGGACGTGCTGTGCCCGCAGACTTGCCCTGCACCACACATGGACACGTGTGCCTCAGACACACGTGTGTGAGCCTGCGTGTGTGCACATCCAGGGTGGTGCCAGTCCACAGGGCCCCCCCACCCTACCGGGAATGCATGGAATCAGGACCACCGGGAGAAAGCAGAAGGGAAAGGGCAAGACCCTGGAAAAAAAGGGGGATGTCAAATGCCTGGAGAGATCCCAGCCCTCTGGCAAGGGGCTGTTCACATCCGTGCCCCTGTGTCCGTGCACGTGTGTGTTACTTGTCAGCGTCTGTCGGCCTCCACCCTCACTGCCTTGGCTGCCCGGAGCTGCCAGGGCTCCACTGAAGGCCAGTCAGGAAATGAAATAGGTGCTACGGACCCCCCTTGTTCCCCCTCGTGGGTGGGCTCCTTCACCTGCCTGCCGCCCCCCGCACCCTGCCCACCCCCTGGCAGCAGATCTCGCCGGAGGATGTGGCCGCCTTGATGTTTCAGCTCTGCCAGTTCCCAGAATAACCTGGTCCCGGGGCTGGGGAAAAACACTTGCTCAGCCGATGTGTTTGCTCAGACGCTTCAGCCTAGGCTTTTATTATTATAATGCCTCCGAGATCTGGGGCTTAGGGGGGGATTTGCTGCCATGTGCCTGACAAAGAGGAGTGACCTCAGCGACACCAGAGAGCGGAGAGCGTGTAAAACCTTTCTGGGCTCTGCGTAGGAGTGCTGCTTCCCTTCTTGGCTGCTTTCGGCTCCATCTGCTCTCTCCACACACAGGTCTCCCTCTTAGTCCCTCTTGGGCGGAGAGAGGACCAGGCAGGAGAAGAGTGTTCATGCCAACGGGCTTGACATTATTTGCACAGCTCCTAAATCAGCTTGCCCTGAATTGTAAGGATGATAGTGATTTCCCTCACTCTTGGTGGGTCTGTAGCTTCTCCTCTCCATCCTTTGGGGAGCAGGGCAAAGAGCAACCAATGCATCACCCCATCTGCATGAACTGCTCACCCCACGTGCTGGATCTCCAAGGGTGAAGGAGGTCCCTGCCCCATCTGTCAGCTTCCCTGCAGGGACCTGACCCTGACTCTGTGCTTTTCTATCCATGTCTCTCCTGTGTGGTTTGGTGGTCACCACCATGCATTGCAGAGTTGGAACTGAGTCAAATCAACATGTCAAAGATCATATTAGACATTCCTTCACTCGCCCCGTGAAATATTGGCCATCTTTTCTGCCACATGGAGCAAAGTAAGTTGCAAACCCAATGGGAAAGGCAGGAAAAACAGTCATTAATAACTGTACTTAATTACAACCTAATTTCTTGAAAAATGTGTTTGAAAGCAGCTGGCAACAAGTTGAACTATGTGGAAAGTTTGAAGAATACCAGACCAGACATTAATTAGTCAACAGCCTCCAGAAAAGGTCAGGCTCTGGAAATATTTAAAGGTCCCATAATAAAATGAATTTTAATTCCAATGCTGAATGAAAACTTCATTGCAAATCCTCAGAAAATAGACTTCTTCCCTACAGACTACACTGTACGTGTTGGAGGGAGACTTGTTCTCCACACACCACAAACTCCCTATGGGGTTTCCCAAACTGTCTCTTCTAGTTATCTCCTGGTTGTAAACTCTACCCAAGCAACTTCGTTTCCATCAAGGGCTTAGCATCATTAGCACGAGACCTGGAATACTAACCTCTCTAAATTACTGGTTGGCTTCTGTAATACAGCGTGACCTCTCTAGAAGCCTTGTGCCACCAGTAAAACCTGATCTCAAACCCACACGTGTACATGGAGAGACATTCTCTTGGGAAGTCCTGCAGAGATGCTGTGGCCAATGGTTTGAGTCCCTGCTGTTCTGGCAGAGGCAAGGAGCTTTATCTGTGCCACATCAGTGATCGCATCCTGGGGGTGCGAGTCATTCAGCAAACACAAAAGTCCCAAGAAGGAAATCTGCTGATAAAGAAAAGCATCTGCCAGTAAAGGACAACACTCACCCAAGAGGCCTTTGACAGAAAGCCACAATCAGGAGACATTTTCCATGTCTCTGAGTTTGAAATATTTCCTTGCATCTTCCTAGCTCATTGGTTCTCCAACCCTGTCCTTATCCTGGCATTCTTCAAGGGCATAGCTTGCCAGGTAACCTGGAGGAAGACCTATAGGGAGGAAGGTGTGGTACCACTGGAAATGTCATAGAATCATAGAATCATTTAGGTTGGAAGAGACCCTTGGGATCATCGAGTCCAACCATCTACCCTACTCTACAAAGTTCTCCCCTACCCCATAGGGGATGATGTCAAGATACTTGTAGTCAAAAGGGGCACATCTGCCAGTCAGTGGAAGACGTGCCTGTGGAAAGAGAACTGGCCCACGCCACAGACTGTCTGGTGTAACCATCCCATCACAGACACCATCACCTTCCTCTATAAAGGCAGCACTGTTCAGGCATTGCCCCGAAAGCATGAATTCAAGGTTTGCATGGGAAGGAGAGCATTCCTGGTCCAATGACGTGGAAGCCACAGGCTCAGCCTTCACATATAACTGCCCTTTGCTTACCCATTCCAGCTGTTGTTCTTCTCTGCTGCATTGTGCTAAATGATACCTATCTCCTTGGGAAGCAGGACCGGGACAGGCTGGAACTTGCTGGCGGATGGTTTTTGGCAGAACACAGGATTGTTGAACATGTGACATGCAGATTTGGACTGAGTGTAGGTTGGTACCTCTGAGTTCTGCCTGCTTCCCTGCTGGCTCGTCTGCCCACCCAGCTCTGAGACAGCCACAAGCCCCAGCCCTCCCGTGCTCCTCAGCCACGTCCAGACCAGCTGGCAGGAAGCAGTGGCTTCCAGGTCTGCAGGAAGTTGTGAATAGTTTGGTTTCAGAAATAGCAAACTGTTTGGACTGCAGGTGTTTTCAAAACAAAACATCTCAGTGTCTTTCCTTCTGTGAAAGGTTTCGTGAAGTCTGTGTGTCAGTCCATTTCAGAGTAAGGCAATTTCCTGAGATCTCAAACTGTGTTCAGGGAGAGGACTCCTGCCGTGTGATGGTTAAATGCTGCCAATGGCAAAAAGTTGGCAAAGCTTTGGGGACACATGCCTGACCACCAAGACAGTGCTCTGTTCTCCTTTTCCCTTCTTGGCACTTCTCCTACAATGCAGATGGAGAGGGAGGCAGGTGCAGTCTCACATCCCATCCCCAACAAGGAGGTGCCAAGCAGCAGAACAAAATTTCCAAGTCTTTCCCACAAGTGGCAATGTTTTTCAGTCAAAATTGTGGGGTATCATTTCCTAATCCCAACCTTGGACTGTTCTGCTGGAGCAGGGGGAGAAGTTTGTCTCCTCTACTGGCCATTCAAAGGTGCCTGGTTCCTCTCTGCAGGATCAGCACAAGATTGCCAGAGAGGCCAGGCTGCCACAAATCCAGTCCCAAGGGTTTGAAGGAGCAAACAGAGAAGATGGTTTTGTCCACAGCTCATTTTGAAGGAAGTTTCCTTTTTTTCCACTCCGCATCCTGTCATCCAGAAGACAGCATAGCATCTCCTGCTTCTGAGGAGACACCAGGACCAGCCAGGTGGTCAGTATGCTTGGAAATACTGCTTCCAGGTCGAGTGTCACCTTGTGCCAGACAGATTGGGATTTGCTTGCTGATCCGTTTGGGGGGACACATCACAGGAGAAGTGAGGTGGAAATGTGAGAGAGAGAAAAAAAGTCTGCTGTAAGCCAAGGATGGGATCTGGGATGGAGGAAGGAGGTGATGGAAATGCACAGGACAAATTCTGCAGTACGGAGAACGAGCTTAAGTCTCTGGTGATCCCAGGCAACAAAGTGGTGACACACGTTTTGTCTTCTCTGAGGTAAGTGCTTGGATCAGACAAAAACAGCAGACTGGCCTCTGGCTGAGCCCTCAAACCACTCCGAGGATCTAAGGGGCTTCAGCAAAGCAGAACATAGCACAGCCATGGGGAAACAGGAGTGAAACCTGGCATTTTCTTGCGTTTGAAGTTGAAAGTGAAGGTGACTTGGGAGGAAACAAGTGTCTTGCCAAGAATTGCTGTGGGCTGGGATCCCTGGGCTCCATCGCATTTGTAGGTAGGGTACATATCATGTATCACATGCATCTCAAGAAGAGCTGCAGGGCTCTATGCCATAGCTAGAGGCTACAGTGGCTTAAATACCTGCATTCTCCAAGCCAGAGGAGGCCCTTCTTGGCAGAACGTGTCCTTTCTCCCAGCCACCAAAGCTGGAGAAATCCATGGTTGTTGTGTCTTCACAGAGGATTGTGGCACTGGAGCAGAAGAGGGAGAGGAGCCCCAAGTCTGCTTCTCTCCTTGCAAGAGGATGTGCCCTCAGCTGTGACTTTGCAATCCCAGGATCAATATTACGCACAGGCTGTTGCCTGTGGTCCTGCCTGAGGGACTCTGCACAGCACACCGCAAAGCTACCGAGGCACCCCATAGGATGTCCACCCTACAGGGATGTGCTGCTTTTCAGGGTACAGGGGATGCAGGACTCCGGGTTTGGAAAGTGTGGCTGCTGTTACAGACCACATGAGAAACTCTGATGAGGAGGGACTCCCTTTAATGTGTTCCTCTTGGAGAGACCAGGAGACATTGGAGGCCAGACGCTACTTGAAAATCACTTCTCTGTCTTCTGCTGGCCTGACTGGAGGACAGAGGCAGGAACAGGAGCATGTGGGCTCACGGACAGAGACAAAGCATCCTGACCCCAAATTACCAGCTATTTTTGTGAGTCTGTCCCTGGCAGACGGGCTGAGCCCCAGTAGCCAACGTACTGCTGCCAGCCACTGTGTCTGTGAAGCAACAGAGGAGCATTTTATGACTTGTGTTTGGGAGAGCAGTTCCCAGCAGCCAGGCTGCCCGGCAAGTTGAGTCACCACCCTGCCCTGGGGTCCTGCTGGATGCAGGGTGACAAACAGCAAAGATGCCCTGCAGTAGCAGCTCTCAAGGGCCTTTCTTACTAAGCCAACTGGCTCAAGGTTTACTCCTGAGTCCAAAAATGAGAATGATGGGAAACACTGCTGGCAGCCAGCGAGGAGCTCTGCAAAACCCCTAACAGCCCAGTCTGCATCGCTAACCTCAGCTGATTTCAGGCAGAAAACTGCCTGGGCCCCACCTTCAGTAGTGAAAAGCAAATCCTCTCTCTGGAAAAGGAGGCAATCTCTGGGCTATGTCAAGGAGCCCAGCCTTGACATCAGCTGGGACAGTCCCTGCACTGTTCTGGCCTGTGGGCTGCTGCCCAGAAAAGCCAGTGTGCCTCCTTTGCCCAGGGACCTACACAGAGCATCTGTGGAGCTGCCAAGCATCTCCTTCACCTTGACCCTGAAGCCCTCATTCCCCACTAGGCAGCAAATGCTATCAGAGCTGGCAGCCTAGCGGAGCTGGGTGAGGAGTAAGTCAAGGGCTTGGAAGATTTTCCTGTGTGCGGTGATTCATGGCTCGTGTTTGTCAGTAGATGGGAGTGTTTGGAGAGGAGCCAAGTCATCATGAAAACATTTACAAATCCCAGACGTTTTGTGGATTTCACCACAAATTATCTTCTGTCCAACACAGCCAACCCACACGTTCATCGACATTTTTGAGCTGCAGTTTATTAATCCTCCATTCCCATCAATGGTGTGAAGCTGAATATGGCCAGCAAGAGGGGACATGCCATTAGAGTTGTACCAGCCAGACAGGAGAAGGGAGCGCAGCTGGAGGCCACTCCACTCTTCACTGTGGCTGCATCACCTTGCCCAGCAGTCAAAGAAATATGGATGCAAGCCTTCCCTGGGGGAGAAGGAAGAAAAGACTGTTCTTGGGAAGACACAGGCTCTTACTGAGTTACACATACAGAAAAAAAAATACTGAAACCATCCTGGGACCAGTGCTTTGTGCCTTTTGTCCTGTCTCAGAGTGTCAGAAGCTTGGTTGGAAAGGAGAAGTGATGCCAGAATTGCCCATTACCACCAGCCGACACCAGACTGAACACCGTGCAAAAGTCTCTGTGTCCCCCTTGGCTGAGCACGTGCCAGCCCCAACCCTCACAAGGCTGCCCAGCAGCAGGGTGTAGGAAGAGACGAAAAGGTCTCAAAAGTCATGTCTTATTGACGCAACCTTTCCTGATCAGAGCAGAGAAGAGGAGTAGACAGCTTTGAAAAAATACCTGCCCGTGAGCATCTATGGAGAAATACAAAGTGTGAATGAGGACGTACAAGGGCCAAAGATCAGGAACACAAGTCAAAGAGGGATAAAAGAATATCATGCATTGATGGCAGCAAGGTAATTCAGCTTATAGCACATCCATGAGTAGTTTTTCAAGACAGACCAAGAAGAAAAACAAAAGGCAGCCCAGGACAAAGAGCAGCATAAAATTAAGGATGCCAAAATTTAATCCCCCCCCAAAAAAGGCCACTTAAAAGGACTAAAGGGCACTTTAAAAAAAAAAAAAAAGAAAAAAAAAGAAAAAAGAGTTTGTAAATCAGCAGTATTGCCATTGACTCACAGGGGTGGACCAACATGAAAGTACAGATCAACTCTTAAAAGCTACCAAAAGATATATCGAAAGCCAATGCATGGTCAGCAGCTTGCAAGCCCAGGATTTGCCTGTCATCCCTTCTCCTCTGTGTTATTGCAAGGAGTTCTGGACTGGCCACCTGGAGATATGTCTTAGAGCCTGAAGGCTGGACAGTTGTTCTGGTGCTGTGCGTATGTGGGTGTGAGACACTGAGTGAGTGAAAACAGTTTTGTTTGACATAACATCACCTTTTCCTTCTAACTCCTCTCTCACTGATATGGAGAAATATGTGGGAATATGGGGAAATATATGGGGAGATGTGAGGAAATATTTCCAAAAAGAGGGCAGAAACCTATCCTTTTTCATGGCATAATGGACTGATCCATCAGAGAAGGTACAGACCATGGTTAACTTGAAGTTTTGGGATGTAACTGAGTAGATGTTCTTCTCCCCATGTTTTACAGTGCAGGCTGCCCCTCCATCACAAGGTGGAAAAGAAATTTGGCATGTTGGAGGTTTCCTTCAGGGCCTGTCCACTAACATGACTCCCTGGGGTAGGACAGAGCTCAGCTTTCCTGCTTGTTGAGCACAGGGACCGCAGATGAAGGTCATGGAGAGCTGTTCGTGCCTCTGGCAAAATGATGGCCTGGTGACATCTCTCATTATTCACCAGGCAATGAAGGCAGTTGGACCCCTGAGGAGGACCAGTGCTGGAAAGATTCACCTGGGGGAAATGATCCCTTTCAGGCTGATGCTGGGATGCTCCTGGTGTTCAGGCAACAGTCGTCTCCACCCTTACCACCCACAGGTCTCTCCACTTGGTTCACTGGTTCAGATTTCCCCTCTTGGGTAGCCAATGCACAGAGCAGCAGCTGGGGCCAACACCGCCAAGACTTTCCTTGATGCACCCTTGTGGAGTGGCTCTTGGCTGCCTCCAGTCTTCAGTTTTGCAGCTGAAGTGATATTTGTGATATTTTAATTTCTGTCAGCTCCTGCACCTCGCCACTGTGGGCAGGCAGTGAAACATGGCAGGAAGAAATGAACTGCCGCCTCTATGGAGACCCAGCACGCCGGGGCAAGAGGGTCCCCTGGCTCTTGAAGCCAGACGGGACCACACGTGGTGCCAAGTTCAAAGCCTGGCCCTTTTCTGGACATGCCTTGCTTTGGCCATCCCTCCCCTCCAGAGACGTGTCCCCCCACCCCCTGTGGCCGTGCCAGGTTTTATAGATATGGAGTGGAAGTGTTGGTGGGATCCAGCAAGGTGGGACCCCTGTGTCTCTTCATGCTGAGAACGAGCAGCAGCTCACACTGTGCCTTTTAGTGCCGACCACTTTGAGGAATGGCCATGCAGATCAGTGGCCGAGGAGTCCCCAGGTGTTAAGCAGCCATTTACTGGGACCAGACCCCAGGGGTCCTGGCCACAGCTGAGCACCAGGACCTCTCCTGCTCTCCACCTTCCCTCTGCTGGGACTGTTGTAAGGCCGCCTTGATTCCAGCTAATAAGGCTATGCAAATCACTGAGTTTAAGGTCAGAAAAGTGGTAAATTACCTAATTCAACCTTCTAGGTATCTCAAGCCTTTGATGTTCACCTTGATTTTTCTATATTAGGGCTAATAATTCAGCTAAAGCATCTCTTCCAGATAGCAGCATGACTTGATTGTTCCATTCATTAAAGAAAAACCTCATCTCACTGACAATGTAAGGTGCTGACAGCAGGGCCATTAATAATGTACCCATTTTCTAATGTATTTTTTAGTGCAGAATCATTTTCCAGGACTTTCACAACTGTTTTGAGAATTGGCTTCCCACGGGGAGGCGTGGAAAGCTGCAGGCAGAAGCAATTGCCAAAACTGGCAGGAGGAGATGGAACGACCTCCTTGAGCCTGACGGAGGCAGGGGACTGCCAGATCACAGGGACAGGCAAGGTGTGAGGCAGCCTGACCACTCGGAAAGGGGACAGCCTGTCTGTGACAGAAATTTAAATGGTCATGTTCCCTCAGCACAGGTCCCAGGATGTCCTTCCTGGATGAAGGACAGAGACTGGATGTTTCTCTGGAGCACCACCACATCTCCAGCAGAATAATCATAGTAAAACTACATAAGAAGTGTTGGCCCAGGGATAAAATCTCCTGATCCAGGCTTTAAACTGGCTCTTTGGGGTTAGCAGGAAAGCAGCCTGCTTGCACTGATGATGGGTTTTCTTTAGCCTTCCTCCAGCTGGAGCTCTGGACGCAGCATCTCTACCTCTCACCACCCCACCCCATCACCTGGATGAGCCCAACCTCCACCTTCCCGATGAGTGAACTCGAAGCAACTTAAAGCTCTGTTATTTCTTTTCTCCCGTTCTCAGAGTCCTTTTGAATATCCCCTCTCTGCTCCAGCTCCACAGGCTCCAGGGATTTGGCGCTGGCAAAGAAGCTCAGGCAAGCGGGAGCTGACTGTTACATGACCCTTCTTGTAATTTGCTGGAAATCTCATCCGTAGGATAAACAGACCAATGTTAACCTTTATATAGTAAATAAAACTCCAGTGAATGTGGCCACTTAACATGTCTAAAAGCTACATTTTTACTTCTAATATTAACACATTTTTTAAGGAAATCTTTCTTTGGCAAAAGCAAAAAAAATATTTGTTTCCTGTTTCAGTAAATAGTCAGCATGGCAGAGCAACTCCATCTGATACCGACTCCCCGCTCCATACAGCTGATCCCTCTTTATCCCTGTTTACTGCAGGGATACTATTAAATACCTTCAGCCGCTCCTGCCTGCAGATTTCCAGAGAGCCCATATCCTGTTTATAGCATCTCTGCCCCGGTTGCCTGCACGGGGGAGCTCCAAGCAGAAAAGAGAGAAAGAAAAAGGGTCGGAGGGAGAGATGCTGAGGTGTGGAAGGAAAGGAGAGATGTCCTTGGAGACATGCCTGCTGGAGAGATGTCCACTGCCCCCTCCACGCACAGTCCCTCTGAGAGTGACTGCAGCACTGTCCATCTCCCCCGATGGTCCTGACAGCATCCTCTCCCCACTAGACGTGCCTCTGATGGCATGGGAATGCCTGGATCAGGCCTCACAGCCTCCAGAGCAATGGGCCGTAGTTCGGGCTGCGTTAGTTATGGAGGGACCTGCCCTTTGATGTGAGCACCTCAATGCTTTCTGTTCACAGTGCCATTTCTGCACTGCTCACCAGCTTGCTCTGGGGATCAGAAGTTCCTGCAGCCTCCACAAAGCCACCGACGGAAGCCCTGCTTAAGAGCTTGGAGCCCAAGGTCTTCAGTGCACTGAGCAGACAGGCAGGGAAGGCCTTGGAGCCTGATTTATTTTGCTCTTCCCAGCTGCTGTGTCCAGACGGAGCAAGGCTCTTCCATTTCTTTCTGAGAGGATTGCAGCCATCCAGCAGCCTGCACAGTGTTCCTGAGAGAGACAGACGTGGCCATGACATGTGTGAGCTGTGCCAGGGCACCTCCTTAGACACCCCTGTGCAAAATTTGCACATCTCTGGGAAAGGTTCCATGGTACCTACCGGGGACTTCAGCCTTTTATCCCTTCACTAGACCCTCACGGTGATTTCTTGCTTCCCCTTCAAAGTGCCCAGTTGTTGCTTTGGAAAAATGGGCAATAACCTAGAACGGATCTGGGTTTTTTAAGCCATGTGTGCTTTCTGCAAGAGAGTTCATGAGAGCAATAAAAGGCAGAATGATGATTAGGGGAGACAGGAAAGGGTTTGCACATCTTACTGAGAGCAATCTTAGTTTTGGTTTCGTGGCCAATCTGCCACGTTTCATATCACATCTGACTTGCATTCGGAAGGAATGTAAATGCATCCAGCACCTCCCTGGTCTCTCATCATGGGCTGAGCCTCTCTGGGCAGCACCTGGGGCTGGTGGGACACCAGACCTGGGGAGGAGACTTATCCTTGTGCTTCTGCGGTAGGATGAACCAAAGCCGACTGGAGTCAACGTGCACCCTGAGTTTCTCAGGACCAGATCCAAGAAGGGGGTTTGCTGCGATGCTCTGCACTGCACGGCCTGAGTTTTAGGTGTCTTGGTCAAGAGATGGATTTGCAAGGCTGGGTTCCCTCTGTGGTGGACAGGGAGGCTGGGAAGGGGGCCCAGGCAGCTTCCCAACACCCAGCTCTGGGAACATTGTACCAGGAGAGCAGTGATGAGCAAGGGAGAAGCTCTGAGACACAGGCAGGGGCAGGCACGGGAGGCCCTGGCTGCAATCTGGAGGCTTTGGCTCTCAGAGATCTGGTCCTCTGCTCCTAGATGGCTTATGTACATTGCATTTGACAGTCCCTGGATGAAAAGCAGAAATAATGCAGAGTCTCTGAGCTGAGTAATTTACGTCCTGGGAGTCTGCGTCACACACTGTGGCCTGCGTTTAGGCACTGGCGGGTGAGGGAGCTTTTGTGGACCACTTCCAACTTTGGCTCTCCTAGGGAATGGGAAGAACAAAGAAGATAATATGAAGACTAACGGCCTCGCCAGTGCTTTAGGGAGGCAGTGGATGCCTCCCTAAATGAGTTACTCTCCATCCATCACAAACCCTGTTCCAGTGCTAGGATTACCCCACACCTCCCAGCCAAGCCTGTGTATCATCACGCCCCTTCCGAGCCACCAGCGTCACCACCCACTCCATCCCAGCTCAGAGCTTGCTGTGGGGGAGCAGAGGGACAGAGTCTGCAGCTCAGAGGCAGGACCCTGGACACAGGGCTGGCGCTAAAACCTTCACCATCCTGTTGACCTGAGCAAAGCTTGGAGACCCAGGCGAGCCATCCCATCCAGAAGTTTGGCAGACCTGGAGCCACGATCCCGGCTGGGCTGGCAGCCACCTGCCCCGGGCTACGTTCTCCACCACCCACCCCCCCCCAGCCAAGACAAGCGGGGTTTGTTGGGGGTGGGTGCAGGATGTGGCTCGGTGACCCCTCTCGGCAAGAGGCAGCTCTCTGTGCCCACCACTCCCCGGCTGCAGGAGGCAGAAAGCCTTCTTTGTACTGGGGAAGGTGTCAGGTACTCAGCGCGCAGGCGGCTGAATCAGGGCTTTTCATGGGGGCGAGAGGCTTTGCCAGTTGAGGAATGCTGGCTCCCGGCTGGACCTGGCAGGTCCTGCGATGCCGCCCACAGCCTGCCCTCCTCCTCCAGCCGCTGTCGGGGGGCTGAGGGCAGCAGGAGGGGTGTCCCCTCTGCGGGGACACATTTTCATGTCTTTAGTTTGGAGTCAAGGAATCCAAGATCCACCTGACAAAACTGCTTCAAATTCATAGTTAAGCTTCTGCATCCCTCAAAACTGATTGTAATGACTGCTATCAAAATTGACATTTCTCCCACAAAAAAACTGCAACCACAGTATGAACGATTTGGGTTCTGGTTCAGGCAGGGGTGTCTGAACTGAACTGTGTCCCACTGCAGGGACACAGGGATGAAGCTGCTATTTATAAATAAGGGGGTGTGCAGAGAGCCCTCAAGGAGGGGGGAGGTCCCCTTGCTGTTCTGGGAGGCACCTCCTGATGGGGGCATCCCGGGGAGGATGCTGCGCTCAGACCCCGATCCTCAGCGGGCAGGAGCTGGGGGTGCGCAGGAGGCACAATGCGGCTGCAAAGCCTCCGCACGAGCCCTGGAGCATCTGGGCAGCACCAGGGGACAGCCCTGCGGCACACTCGGGATATCTTCACAAGGGATGCTTTTAGGACACACAGGCCCTTTTCAGCCCAGGCATGCAGATAATTGTGCTTGCAAGTTTACTCTGGTCTGAAAAGTTTGGGAATCTGCAGTTTTGGGGGGAATATCTCTGCTTCAAGCCCCGTTTTCATGTCTTTGGTTTGGAGTTAAGGAATCCAAAATCCACCTTACAAAATTGCTTCAAATTCGTAATTAAGCTTCTTCATCCCTCAAAACGGATTGTAATGACTGCTATCCTGCTATCAAAATTGACATTTCTCCCACAAAAAACTGCAACCACAGTACAAATTATTTGGGTTCTGGTTCAGGCAGGGGTGACTGATCTGAGCCAGACAGCAACACGCAGAGCTACAACTACTTCCCGAGGCATTTATTTGGGGGGTTTTTTAATAGATATCTTGCCATTTCTGCCCTCGCTCCAAAATCACATGGAGATTTTACATCAAGAAGCTTCCAGTGGCAAGCTATTAACTTCCAGTGATCACAACGCAATTAGCCGGAGTCACTGGAGGAAGTGCTGTCTCCAAAACTGCTGGAGGCTGCTCAGTGTTAGAAAGTGGGAACTTACTTCAAAATAAATAAATGAGGAGAGTTCATTTAAAGGGCCCTAAAGGCAAATTCATTTAAGGCCATAGCTTTGATATGGGAGCCATGTATGTGCCCATCAGTGAGGCTTTGAAGGTTGCTATCCTAAGAGGAAAAGCAGAAAGGCCCATGTGGGAAAGAAAATCAACAACATTTGCTGACATGACAGGGTTTCATCGTGTATTTGAGCTGAACGGGGTACTTCAGAAAAAGGAAATCCAGCCTTAGCACAGGCAATACAAGCAAGCATAAAGCATGCCAGGGATTACCTAACAGGGGAATTAGGATGGGATTTCATCAGAGTGAATGGCAAAAAATGTTATAAAATAAAAAAGGTATAAAAATAAGCAACAGAAAGACATAAAATCT
This sequence comes from Tringa solitaria, assembly GCA_026413425.1. Taxonomy (NCBI): domain Eukaryota; kingdom Metazoa; phylum Chordata; class Aves; order Charadriiformes; family Scolopacidae; genus Tringa; species Tringa solitaria. The sequence goes on along the minus strand of JAOXJM010000008.1, from coordinate 8,566,747 downwards.
GGTGTTTGTGAGTAGCTGGAAGCCTGGGAGAGAAACAAAGGGTGATACCAAAAAGTAGCAATGGGAAGCTGAATGGTTCCTTCAAACCATTCCGGACTACAGAGGGTGCTGGGGAGACAACTACCCTGGATCTGCTCATTTCAGCTTATACAATGAGCAACGGAGGTGTCAGAAGAAGCTGGTGGGATAAATTGACACAGTGAAGAGCAGTAAGTCACCGAGCCCCGATGATACGCCCAAGACTGGTGTAGGAACACAAGAATGAAGTGGCTGAGCTGCTAACAAAAATATGCACACGAAGGTCTGTGCTCAGCAGCAATCAAACAAAACCCAGGGAAATGATAGGATGGAGCAGGGATGGGAATGGAAGGGAATCTGGTATATATTATGAAGCCATCATAGGAGTCAGCAGGGTGCTCCTCTGGAGCAGTGCCCTCTCCTGCGGTCATGTCCTGCCCAGAGGGACATGGGGGAGCAGAGGGACAAAAAACCTGTGGGGAACAGCAGTGAGGTCCACCAGGGAGGCTGGGAGGACAGTTTGATGGGGTGAGCAGGCACAGCGTAGGTGTTGGGATGGGGATACACACACGACTTGTATCCTCCATCTCACCCTCTTCTCTTACACAAAAATGAGATACCAGGGAGTGAATCACAGCAGATGAAAAGGAAACGTCTTGCTGTGGGACTCACTGATGCACAGTGTAACAGCCCTTATTTTAGCAGCAGTTTGTACAAGATGTACCAGCTAAGAGGGACTTACATGGACACCCACAGCTTCTCCGGGGGTTTGCCAAGTGCAAGGAAAGGTTATAATCCATCTGACTCCCTCGGGCTGCTAGCAAAGAGGAAGACGTCCTCCCCATATGCCAACTGCAAGGCTCTGGAGCATCTCTTTAAGACAGCACCAAGGGCCAGGTGGTGCAGGAGGAGCGGTGCAGGTGGCAGGACAGTGGGACCCATGGGGCAGGGTGACACAGAAACACTCTCCCAGGAGGCAGAGACAGATGGGAAGGCAGAAGAAGAGGGGAGAGGAATTCTCTTTGGGTCTGTCTTTGTTCACAAGGGTTTTCCCCCATGTCCTAGCTGGCTGAAGACCCTTTACAGTCTTATCCAGTTGCTCATAGTGATTGTCTAGCATCATTTCCACCTTCCCTCTCGGCCATTTTGTGTCACCACAGAAAGTGAAGAAGTGGACAAAAAAAGGAGGGCAACATGGTTTCCACCTTTCTTGCACAGCAGTCTGCCCTGTCAGGGCAGGAGAAGTCCCACCTCGCTCTCTGCTTTGACCTCGGTAGCAGTACCTGTTCAAGGATGAGCCAGAACAGCTTCCCTGGGAGTCAAGAGAAGAGAGGGTCTCCAGGAGATGATGATTCATGGTTGATCATTTTAGCTGGAGCTGGATTGAATCAACTCCTCTCTCCTATAGCTCTGCCAGATCTCATGGCCCAGGGAAGGGAGGAGAGAGGAGAAATAATGAGATTTCCCATCCAGAATCGTGGGGGATTTATAGCTGTTGTGATAACCTCAGCCGTTAGTGAGGCTCGCACAAGAAACCATGCTGATTTCCAAGTTCCTGATTTACTAAACAACAAAATGAAAAGTCGGCATAAATCACCTCTGCTCACACAAGTGGCAGCTGTGGGGTACCTGGGAGCCGGCCACATGGATATACAAGGACTGGTGCCCGGGTGTCTTGGCTCTGGGGTCTCCTCTGAGCTCTCACCAAGCCCAGGCACTGTATGGTGGTTCTGACAGAGCCACCTCGTCCTGCCATGGAATGTTGCAGCAGCTACTCAGAAGGCAGTTACAAAGAGCACAGAGCCAGAGTGATGGCACCGGGGCAATGGCACATTGGGGTTTGGTAGGTCCAAGCAGGACACAGAAACTCTTCTTCTCCAAGCCTTGGGACAGGTCCCCAGAGAGGTGCAGGATGGGGTTTTCCAGGACTCAGCTAAACAAAGCCACAGCCACCCCAATCTAGTGCTGGAGATAGTCCTGCTACTGGTGGGAGGTTGGTCTGGAGACCCCCGAACCCTTTCCACCAGCCCTGATGGGATCCTGTGTTTCCAGCAGTACATTTTCCCCCGGCATCGTTGTCCCAGTCCAGGACGTTTCTGCTTTCTGTTGCACGTAGCCCCTTCAGACAGCGTTCAGACGCATCCTTTCAAGAAAATACCCCCGCCTTCCCAAACCAGATGGAAGAGCTCATGTCCTTCAGAAATGACTGTGTTTTCCGGTGCTACTACTGAGTATGAAACAGGAGTTTAAAAAAAAAAAAAAAAAAAAAAAGAAGTTAAAAACCCAAAACCTGACATGGCAACAGTGTGTGCTGCGGCGTGTCTGGCAGCAGGAGGGGAGCAAGGACACACCAAACCAGTGCCAACCCCACAAGAACTCGAAAGGCTGCCGGGAGCTGTGCTGAAGGAGGGGAGAGACTCATTGCTGTGAGGACGCATCCCAGGATCACCCTCAACGAGGCAGAGCATCAAAGTGGTGCTTGCAAAATGGCAAAGGGAAATGGGAGAGATGGGCACAGATCTGTAACAACCACGTTGGCTCAGTTTTCTGCTTGTGCCATCAAATCAGCAGATGCTGGTAGTGAAGCAGGTTAAATATCCCCAGGCCTCTGTAAGGGAAGCCTGGGCATCTATCGCTCTATCTTGCCATAAAAGACAACATAAGGGCCCAAGTGGTTTGAGCAACAGCCCTGAAGCTACCCGTAAGATTAGAAGAAAATTAAATTGGTGAGAAGGGAAACAGGCAAGTTGGACACATTCAAATCTGGAGAGACAAGTTACTATTCTGATAAGATAAAATGGAGAGAACCTGACACACTGCCAACACCAAAAAGGACAGGGAAAGCTGCAAAGAGCTGATTGTGCTTAGGACTAAGGACAGAAAGAAACAGTGTTAATTTGCAAAATGAAATCACACAGCAGACCTTTAAAGAAATACAAGCAAGTTTGTGAGGGACAAAACCAGGTAGTCTGGAGCTCAGTGAAAATGCAGTGTCTAAGGCAGAAGAGTAAACACGAGGTCCATGGATGCAGAAAAATTCAATGACCTCCTGGAGATCCATCACCACTGCAGGCAGCAGGAAGGGAGATGAGACATGGCTTTGGGGGCATTTGTTGTCCCCGGTCTGTGACTGTGAACTCCACAGTGGGCCCTTGTTCCCAGCATCAGCCTCAACACAGCAACCAACCAAGGACTCTGGACAAAAAACCTAACAAAGGACTTGGTCCTTTCTGTCCCCATCTCTCTACCTGCAACCATTTCTGGAAGAAGACCATTCCCTGGATTTGCCTGGATCCTCTTTATATTCACATGGTGGGAGACTGACACCTGTAATATGAAAAAATACATTGTGCTAAGAGATTAGCCCGAATTTCCTTACTCATTTCTCCTCCTAACCAAACTGTTCTGCAGACTCCAGTATTATATAGAGGATCTGGTCCCATAAACTGTCTTCCAACCTACAGAGACTTTAGTAAAATTCAAATATATCTTCCTTATTCACAGGTTAGGCTGGAGGGTGCATTGCTCTCTGCTGAACAGGGGAACGCATGCTACACAGTGATGATTGCTTTGAGGAAAGAGGAAAACGTTGTTCCTGGATAAATCACCCCATCATGTAGCTCACACAGTACATGATACAGCATCCCATGAGCAGAGTCCCCAGCAGCCTGCTCATTTCCATTGGACCTGTGCATAACAGTTTTTTACCCAAATCACACTCCTGCCCCTTGAGTCTTAGGAGACATTACATTACAGACCCTGATTTATCGGGCCAGGTTATTGATTTCTGAGTTAACCTTGCACAGTCCCCAACCTTCAAGGTACTGCAGAACTTACCATGGCAAAATTTATGGGGTAAATCAGTGCCATTCACTGCCCTAAGGTGTAGGCATCGAGCAGTGGTCTGTGGTTGATACTACATGTGCAGGGGGGTCTCTTCAGGACTGTCTTACCACTCTTTTCTGGCTGGGAAACGTCCTCTGCACCCCTGGGGATCCCTCATCTGCACTCCAGTGAGCTTGGGCTTCACCTTCATCCCCCCAGGCTGGTACCAGTCCAGGCAGAGAGCCCAGTCTTTCTGGCATCACAGGAAGAAAATTCCCCAGAGACAGAAAAACAAACTTTTAGCATTAAATTCTGCCCAGGACACAGAAACACAGAGGTGCTGCCAAGTCCCCCAGGACACCCAGGTCATCTGGGGTCCTGGCTGTGCCTTGCCTGGCCTGACAGGAGGGGATATTCTGCCCCAGGACCAGACCCATCCTCCTGCCTGGTACTTAAAGACTGGCCCAAGCCATCACGGTACTTTTGTCCCCCAGACAAACTCTCCTCAGTGACTGTGATGGTTTCCTATGGTTGGGACTCCCTGCTTCTCATTGCAAAGGTCTTTCCAAGCCCACATCCTTCTTATTATTCTTTGCCAAATCCCTGCAAATTCTGCAATAATTAGCTAAATTGTATGCGGGCTTTCTGTGGTGTGGATCACAAATACTCTCTGGTCACATATATACTGTGCTGTGAGACCAGCATGTTACTCTATAGTTCATATTAGCTGTCAGGATTTCATGTTCTTCCTCAATTCTGATTGTAACAGTTTAAACCAAGAGACTTTTTCACTGGGCAGGATGGATTCTCCATGCAAGAGTCCTTGCATTGACCGTGCAAACTACTTGCAATCAGGGAATGAGGAGGCCAGCGCTGAGACACACGCGATGGGATGAGATGAGATAAGGCAGGGTGGTATGGCATGAAATGAGATAAGGCAGGGTGGTATGGCACGAAATGGCATGGAACAGGGAAGAGATGGCCAGGGCTGGAGCGCAGAAGATGTGTCACGCTGGTGATGTGAGCTGCGTGTCCCATCCTCATCTGTGGGAGCTTCTCACAGCCCTGCTGATACCAAAGGGAACAAATCTTCATCGAGTGTTTTTCTCTCTTCCCAATAGGGGCAAAATGATTTAATGGGGGTTTGTACCTCACTGCCTGTTTGCTGTCATTTCCAGTCCACATTTTAGCACTGAAATACCTCAAGCCAGTAAATACAAACACTCCTCTAGGTTTCCCCTGTTTGACACAAGGCCGCTGAGAAATCTCAGATTCTCATTACGGCTGCCTGCTTGTGGGGGCAAAACAGGGGAAAGGAGTCACAGAAAACACACAAAAGCCCTGGAGATGGAGAACGGCCCACACAGGGTCCCCAGCCCCACTGAGAAACCCTTGTTTGGTAATAATAATATTCCAAGCCATTTAATAAAACTTGACAAATGGCATGAAAGTGTTTCACAGCTCTGGTCATTTTCCCATCTGTGACGACCCAGGAACAAAACAGAGCTGAGTTTGTAAAGGACTGTGGGGGAGCAGCGCTTATTAGATTACAAAGAACATGACTTCTTGTGAGAAAACCCAAAAAGTCATGTTTTTTGTCATGAAAGTCTAGGCTGTGACAAATTCAACGCGTTAATCATGATGGATTTTTACTGGAAATCCGTAATGCAGAGTACAGTCATTAAAGAGCTGGCCTCGTGCCCCGCTCTGGCCCTCCTGCTCGGGCTGTGGTCGTGCAGCAATGAAGCTGCACGCTGAGATTACCCTTGAGTGTACCAGGGAGACAAACTGGGGCGATCGCCTCCCAAAAAAGGGACTGCTGAATCCTCCCTCCCACAACAGCCTCCCTTGTTGTGCCCAGGGCTGGCGGGACCGTTTTCTCTGACCAACTCCACATTTTGCATCTTTCCTTGCCCGACCCATCCCTTGTTCCCATAGATAAATCACCCTCTTGTCCTCCTCGGGAAGCACGCTCCGCGATCACAAACGAGCCTTTCTCCGCAGGGCACGCTGATGTCAATCTGCAGCTTGTTTTTTTCTTGCACTTCTCCCATTTTTTTCCCCTTTCCCCTCCCTTTGGGAGGCTCTTTTTGGACAGGTCCCCTTCCCATTTGGCCCAGAGGTTCCTCCTCTGAACTTGCAACCCTTCCCAGCCTACAATGTTGCTTTCCCATCAGACAGCACACCTCATCCCAGGCTGCTTTCTCATGGGTGGAGTGGGAAGTGGCTGCAGGGGTGGCCCGGCTTCTTTAGGGGAGACATGGCTTTAGCTACTGCTCCCTCCACTGCTCGGACAGTGCTTGAGCTGCAGCAACAGCTTCAGAGAAGATGTGATAGGACAAGGGGCAATGGCTTCAAACTGAAAGAGAGGAGATGGAGATGAGATCTGGAGAATAAATTCTTTGCTGTGAGGGTGATGGAGAGCCTGGCCCAGGTTGTCCTGAGAAGCTGTGGCTGCCCCATCCCTGGAGGGGTTCAAGGCCAGGTTGGAGGGGGCTTTGAGGGACCTGGTGTGGTGGGAGGTGTCCCTGCCCAGGGCAGGGGGGTAGAACTAGATGATCTTTAAGGTCCCTTCCGACCCAAACCATTCTATGATTCTATGATGGGAGAAAGAGGCCAGGGTGATGAGCTGGTATGCTGCATGATGGGCATGGAGACAGCAGTGGGAAGAGATGGTTAGTGGGGAGGAGAGTGAAGGTCTGTGAGGGCTCAGCTAAAGGATGGGCCGGTGGGCAGGAGTCTGGACCTCGCCAGAGCAGGATGGAGGAACAAAAGGGAGGGAATCACACCTAAGATGAGGTGTGAGGTGTCTGGGGTGGGAAGGGGAAGGAGGGTAGGGAGGAAGGACAGCATCCACAGACACAAGTATTAGGGAAGTTTGAAGAAGGCGGCAACTCAGCTGAGGAAAGACCCTGCCATAGTCCTGAAGGGAAACATGCAGAGCATCTTCCTCTCTTGTTTCACACTCCTCGGCCCTTCTCTGCACCAATCCCTGTCTCCAAGCTGCGGAGGGGCTAATGCTATTGCAAGGGTCTCAGAGCTGCCCCATCTAGAAGAGTGCACCATGGTGTACAGGTCTCGATGTGGTCCCCAAGGCACAGGTAAAGAGCTGCCCTGGACATCCATTCGCCAGGCTGTGCTCTGCTGGGTGTAGGTAAAACCCTTCCCATTCCCTTGAGCTGGGCTCTGGGGTTTCCCTGCACATCCTCCAGCCTTTGTCTCAGCATTTTTCCTGTTTAATCTTCATGTGATCCATAATGGATCCTGCAGAGTGAAGGGAAACAAAGAGCAGCTGATGCTGGTAGGATGCAACGGGTTTTAAACTGGCACAGGAGGCAGGTCAGCCAAGCAAACCTGCAAACTCCAACAGCAGCTTCCTACCCATGGGCTCTAGCCCTGCAGTGGTGCCCAGGGCTTCAGGATCCTTCCCACAGCCTTCTATAGGGCACAGAGGAGACATCTACAGCCCCTTTCCCAGCAGGAGCATCACAGCATCCCGCTGCCCAGCACAGGAGTGCCACATGTGCCATAAAAAGAAAGGAAAGGATTCCTTTAGGTTCTTTAGGAACCCTCCCTCCTTCCCCACAGCTCCCCCGACTTTCTTTCTGACCCTCCCCACGCTGGTTTTTCTCCCCTGCTCCCTTTCACGCTTGGTGCTCCCTTCCTGCTTATTAACTCTCCAACCCGCCTGAGGAAATGTGCCCCCCGCGACAGCTCTGCACAGAGGATTTATGAGCCCAGCTCTCAGGGGAAGGAGCCCGGGCATAAATCACAGAATATTTAGGAAAGTGATCTACATTTATTACACTTAATACTATATTTAGCATGTCCAAGAGGACCTTATAAATCAGAGACAGTGCAGAGCTCAGTACGGGGTCCCGGGGGAACCCGTCCGCTCAGCAAACATGTGCGAAGTCTGAAATCAGCGAGAGCAAATTTATGTTTGAATTCTTTGCTAAGTTTATTCCCCTAATTAGGGCTGCATATCATGCTGATGGTTTCCTGAATTGGGCTGGGGACCCGGGGCCCGGTCTCGCTGCCTCTCCCCGTCAGCAGATTCTCCGCACACACGCTGGTCCATCCTCCGCCGGCAGAGGCTTTAAGCATGAGGGGTGACAGCGCCGGACGGGCGATCGTTAGTCTTCTCATAATCCCAGGTTAATGCACCGTGCTCCAGCGCAAAGTCAGGCCACTGCTGCAGGCACTTAAAAGAGATGTAAAGTCCTCTTGTATTTCACGAGCCAGGCTCGGCCCCTGTCTCCTCTCCTGCTTCAACTGTTTTTTAACACTCCATCTTCACAGGCCAGATATATGCCACCCCACCAACTGTGCTGGACCAGCGACTCACCTTCATCTCTTGTGCAGCCAGAGCTGCAAACCAGCAGCTCCTGGCCTCTTTTCTGGAGCTCAGCACCTCCCCACAGGTTTGGGCTCAGGTGAGGGAAGACTTGATAGCCTGGTGATGGACTCCAGGGAAATGGGGGGATGAAGTGAGGACTTTGGTCCACAAAGCCTTGCTGTTCTCTGAAACTGATATCTCTGATGGCAACAGAGGTCTGTCAGGAAATGGGGAGTCTGGTCCCTTCGGAAGGAAGACAGACCTTGTCCAGCTGGTGCTGGACTGGTCATTCCCACCCTGCTTCTGCTCCCACCTGCATGAACTCCCCAAGCCAGTGGATAAAATTGGCAAAAAATAACACACAATTTTTTTCCAGCTGAAGAGTCGCTATGGAAGTGACCCTCAGCCACCTCTCCCCAGCCCCAGTTGATCAGCACACGCTGGCCCCATGGTGTGCATGGCTGGGTGCTTTGCACGGGGACCTACATAGCTCCAGGGATGGTGGTGGCAACTGCTGGCAGTGGCCAGGTCGCCTCCTGCCAGCTCTCAGCTGAAGCTGGCCAAGCATCCTCCCCAAAATAACAAAGTGAGAGGCAGCGGTTGCTAATGGGAGCAGCCGTCCTGTTTCCTGACACAGTGTTTAAACCCAGGTGGATGGAGAAAAGCCCGGCGCATTGTTCTCCCGGTGCTGAGAGGTTTATGCGGCAGCTCTGCTGCTGACGCACTGACGGCTGGGCTCCCAGGAGGACCGGCAGGTCCCGGGCAGAGGCATCTTGCCAGGGGGCCCGGGGTGATGCACGAGCCGAGCAGTTTGATGCCGGGACTTGATGAGCAGAGAGCACGGCGTGGAGGAGTGGAGCCATGACCCCAGGCAGCTGGTTCTTGCAGGCCACATGCTGCCTCCCTTTTCACTTCACAGGAGATGCTTGTTCCAGCACGGGGCCTTGAGGGGTGACCAGCACCATCCTGAGACAGCCAAGCGCTCAGGAGCAGCAACCCAGCCATGTTCACAATCCTTCTCTGGCAACATGAGACAGTGAATTGATACCAGAGCAGACTCCAGCATTGCAGAGGGAAAGGTGTTGCCCATCTGACAGCTGGTCACAGAGATCTAGAATGATCCTCAGTGAGCATCCCCACTGCCACTGGGTCAACCCCAGCTCCCGAAACAGGCGCCTCCAACCTCAGGCACAGCAGAAGTGCTGTGGCTGGTACAGCACCGGGGTCAGCAGAAACGTGTCCTCACCTCGCTGAGGTCCTCACACCCCAGCCAGGCACGCTCATGTCGGCAGCCAAAGGCTCTCTCCTTCCCGGAAAGCCTCGCTGCCCGTGGCCAGCCCATGGTCCTGCCCGGGAGCCCTGGGACCCCACGGCCGGGTGCGTGTGTGTCGGTCTGTCTGTCTCCTCGCACGATTTTCCAGGAAAGCCGCCGTGATTTACGAGCCGCGGACAGTGCTAGCTGAGTGCTCAGGAGAGCTTGATTACAGTTTCCCAGAGGAAGCTGTCTGTTTGGAGATGGCAAGGTGACAGGGTTTATACAGAACAGCACAATGTGTCTAAGCAAAGCTGTCAGCTGGAGACGGATGAAGTGACGGAGAAAGCCCATTACTTCATTCACACCTCAACAGGCAAACAATAAAACACTTACACACAGCAGTGGCCACGGGGGGGAGGGGATCCCCCAGCCCCTGCAAAAATGCAGCAAAGCTGCTGCCCAGTCATTTTCTGTTCTTTGAGCTCAGCAGGATGGGGCAAAGGAAGGGACGGCTGGGAGAAGCAGCATGGAGGGATGATGTGTCACCCCTTGGAGACGGGCATCTGTCCACATCATTGCATTGGACCATAACAACCATGTGTGCACCCTCTTCGGCAGCAGCATTACAGATCCAAGCTGGAACAAGGATCCATCCTGGATCATGAAACGGGCACCCAACCCAGGGTGCGAGGTCTGGGGGGTGGCTGGTGCTCATACCTCCCGGGGCCAAGAGCTGGCCTGGCTCTGAGTCTGGGGACATGAAAGGAATCCAGGCAAAACCCAGCCTCTTATCCAACTGGCTGATTTAGCCCAGTTGACCTGGGAGCAATACCTGGATTTGCCCAGAGGCCACCACCAGCTCTTGCTCTCAGGGTGCAGGAACACCTCCATGGTGACCTGCTGCCACCAGACAGCCCACCTCCACAGGGAAGCTGGTTGGGGCACAGTCGGCAGTTGTCAATGAAGAGCAAAAAAGAGCAAAAAAAGACTTGGCAAAATGTGTGGTTTTCTTTCATCAAATCGCCTCACACAGACCTGCAGGTCACCGATCCCAGCACGTGGAGAAAACTGTTGCCCTGCTCCCTGAGGACGACTACTGCAACAATGAGAAGGGGCAGAAACAATACCTTGGCCTCCCCTCAGCACCTCCTGAAGCAGCTGTGGACAGGAGAAGGTGGAAACGTCTGCTGCAATTTGTGCAATAACCCATCTGGTTTGTAGGAGCACTCGGAAAAGCCTCCAGGTCCCTGAGTAACCAGAGCTGTCCCTGCCCGGAGGACATCCCATGTGGAAACTCCGTGGTGAAACCCCAACATGTTGCCTTCTGGATGGGGAAATGATGGAATGCTGGTGCCCTGGGATGCAACAACACCTCCTCATTATGTCAGGTTTCTGAGAAAGGTCCTGGGCCCTGCTTGGTGCAGGATGGAACCGAGAAGTTCTTTTGGTGAGAAGTCAGGCAGAGCTGGGTCAACCTCACAAAGCCCAGGAAAGGCAGCAACCTCATGCATGGTGGGAAATAAAATCAACAGGGCTCATGCTGGGACACACTCACTGTATGTCCTTGGCTGACACTCAAGTATCTGAAAATAATGACTCAGGATGCGATTCCTGTTAGGAAGCCTATTTTGCTTTCACTAGCTGCCTTCCAGCCGAGCAGACCCCTCGGAAAAGGCACATCCATCTCTCCTGGGGTTCAGCGGGAGCTGAGCTCTGCTAATGCTCCTGCCTTGAACTCCTTGCCAGACTAAGCTCTCCTCAAAAGCAGAAAATTAATTACCTGGCTGGCGTATGGGCTTTTCACAGGAAAGAGAAACCTCTGATGTTCTCACTTGCAGTGCTGGTGATGGAAAGCACCAACACCAAGGCTCGTTTATTGGTATTAGATGCCAACAACAAGCTCACGTGCTAAAATTTTCTAGAAAACTTTGTAATGACCAGTCAAGGAGCTTTAAAGTTCAGCCTGGAAACTATGTCATTTAAAGCATAGGCTGGCAGTTTTAATGACAGAGAGACTCTGGCCATTGTCATGTGGTTGGAAAAGCCATTGTGGTTGGAAAAGCTATCCCACACCAGAGTAATAACCCCCCCTTCCTGAGCAGGAGAAACTAGCCCAGAAGAAAGAGATTTTCCTGCTTCCCTTTTCTGGAGGATACTCCTAACCCAATTTCATTATGTTGAGCAAGAGCTCTGGACATGCTGTGGTGGGTGCTGATGATTTGACTCCGCTGGATTTTGTTTTTTCCATGTGTTTTTCCACCACTGTTACAGTATGTCTCATGCTTGAGCACAAAGTGGCATGCTCTCCTCTGCTAGGAGCTGGAACCACATGAGAAGTTTCTGCTTTTCCAGCATCTCCCTGTGGTGAGGAAGTACCCGGGAAAGGACCCTTCATCTTCTCAGCATTCGATCTCCTCCCCTGACCCACCACTTTGTGGCTTCTTGCTCTTCAGTTTCCTTGTGCTCTTTATTAGCAGGACTATCCTAGTTTCGCGTTAGTGGGCAATATGGCAACACAGATGGGCATGGGCCCTTCTCCTGCCCCATGGCTGTGGGGTTTTGAGTTGCTTCTTTGCAACTTGTTCTTCAGATCTTTCCAGGGAAGAAGACTGCTCCAGAGGGTGGGTGAAATTGTACCTCCCTGGTGCAAACCTGGCACTGCCCTAATGGTGGAGATGGTTGCATGGCCGAGGGAGATGCAGGCAGGAGAAATCCAGGACGGGGGCTGTGATCTGGGAAAAGCTGGGAAAGAAACTTCTGGGGAGAGCAAGGAGCAGAGACACATCCAGTCCTCAGAGATGAAGGAAAGAGAAATGTTTCCTGAGGATCTCAGGGACGCTGCAGAAATTAGTGCAAATGAGGGAGCACTGTGTGCAGGCTGTCAGCCGCCCTGACCCAACACACGTAGCTTAGATATTGTCCTTTCCCAGAATTTCTGAGGACAAGCTACTTAGCTTCCTAGCAGTTATCAGAAGAGGTTTGAACAATTTCAGGTTCTAGTCTCCTGCCTTTGCAGCTCGCACCAGGTTTGCAGTCACAGTCTGCAGCAAGTGCATTGCTCTTTGTTTGTTAATAAACCCAGTTTACTCATCGCACAGAGTCTGGGTGCAGCATCGAGCCATCAGAAAACACATTCTTTCCACGCTCTTTCTATTCTCTCTGATGGAGTTTTTTGGAGAGTTTCAGATTAAAAAAAAAAAAAAAAAAAAAAAGGAGAGAGAATTTAAAAAATCATAATTTTTGGAAAAAATCCCAATCAAACTTGGCAGCAGACAAACAATATTTCATAAAAATGGGATATTTTGAAAGAAGGCTCTTTATTTCCAAGGAAAACAGTGCTTGTTCAGAATAATTGTGTGGGATTACTTCTGACCACATTCGATCAGGACAGCCCTGCCTGGTGTCAGAGGCCGGCACAACCACCCAGCGCGGTGCTGCCCCTGCTCCCCACGGCAGAGGGGGTCTGATGTGCACCCCACAGGTGCTTTATTAATGAAAAATGTATTGGAAAAAGAAAAACGATCCCTCCTCCATGCCCGTCCCTCCCTCTCCCTGCCAGCAGCCAGCACCTTGTACATGCCTTGAGGTTTGCAATACTGGGGGCATTGCAGTAGCTGCTTTTTATGGTTGGACTCCATGATCCCACGGGTCTTTTCCAACCTGAATGATTCTGTGATTCTATGATTTTATGATTTTCTTGCCCAGTTTCAATAGAAAATATGGACTTTCCCAATTTACTGCTTGTTAAAACCCTGCTTAGTGGCATCTTCGTCTGTGCTTTTGGAAAGCCTGGTGCCCCTGGCAGATGAGCTCCACGGCTGGCTCTGGGATGAGTCGCCGGAGTGTGACAGCCGTGAGGAGCTTCGTGTTTTGCAACCCCGTCCGCCTGGGCCGCCCAGCAGGATTGTGCAACCCGGGAAGGGAATGGCTCTGTCTGGAGCGGGAGCAGGCAGCAGGCTGCTGCTGGGCAGGGGTGAGTCACCCACCTCCCTTGGACTGGCCAAGCTCGGATGCCTCCACCTCATGTGGATGCTTTGCTGAAGTGCATTAGAGCTCAGGGTTGAGGGGGGGCATTGCTTTTAACCAGTTATTTCTCCAAATCAGTGTCATGTTCTTAAACAGTGAGGTGCTACGTGCAGAAACCCAGTGAGTGGCCACTTTTTGCCACCTCAAAACCCTTTACAGAGAAACCCCTTGACTGTGGACAGCATTGTTTTGTGGACGTGCTAAAATCTTCTCCCTGGAGGGCAGCTGCTACCCAGTTCATCTACCTGAAAACATTGCAGGAAAACGTATGTGGGCTTTTCCTGGCCAGCAAGGTGATTTTTTTCCCACCTCCCAGCTGGGCCAGCAGTGTTATGTAGAGTAGCTGTGTGTGCATCCTGCGGAAAGGGGTCCCTGCACTGAGTCATGCTGGAGTTTTACAGGAAAACCAACAGCATTAGGGGAACAGATCACATCTCTGCCTTTAGCTCACCTCCTGGTGGGAGCTAATCCTTTACTGGCCACCATGACTTAGTTTGCCCCGAAGTGTAATGTTTCCGTTGTCCCTCACTGCAGCATCTTTAAACTCTGGGCACAACGGGTGGTGATTTGCCTGGTTTCATTGCTGTGGCTAGACCCTGGCTCCCTGACGGACAAATACTTTTGGAGAGAGGAGGAAGAGCTTTCAGAAATGAAGGGCAAAGTTGCAGCCAGGGCCAGGGCAGAGGTTTGAATTGCCCTGCATGATCTGAGCATATACCCCATGAAAGAGCAGTGAAGCTGAGACACGTCCCCTCCTCTGGGGCTGGCATCCCACTATATTGTCTCCTCTCTCACCTCTCAGTGACACCATCAGGGAACTTCTGTTTATCTTAGGTCTGAATATCTGAGTATCTGGGGTGCTGTAGGAGAGGTAATATCCCTTTGGCCTCATCTGGCCCTTTGACTGCCCCGGGAAGCCCACTCTGGTTGCAGGATGTGCAAGCACCATGCACTGCAGTCGAAAATAGTGTTACAAAACTCCCGTCTCTGCCTTTTGGTGCTGTTCCAGCAGGACATTTGGATAATGGGAAACTGCAGAAATAAATCCAAGTCTTGGCTTTCCTCCGCCTGGGATCTGCCCAACTGAATCCGAGTCGAGCTGGCCTTAGAGCACCCACAGCCTAACAGGATCAGAGGCAGGGGCTATCTGCTGCATTTCATTACTCTGCTCCACTTGCCTTCCCAAAAATAATCCCAGATTCTTGGAATATAAAGCCTTCGAAGCTCCCTTGATCTCTTCAGTTTCTGAGTGTGTTTTTTCCCTTCTAAATTCACTGTTTTCAGAGCTTTCAGCTGTTTCTTTGGATCTGAAAGTGGTGAATAAAAAGAAGCAAACACCAGGCAGCACTTCCAGCCGCTGTGACACACCAATGTAGGGGCACCCTGTAACTCAGCCCCTCAAACCCTGCTCTTTCAGCCTTGGTATCCTGCACACACACACTCACCTGCAGCTCCTCTCCCTTGGCCTGATGGTCACCCAGCTGGGGCTGAACGTGGGATGAAGCTTTCTCCTGCAGACCTTCCACCTTGCACTGATCTGCCAGGCAAAATCTGATAGGAGCCTGGAACAAAATCAGCTCCAGGAGCAGATTGAGGCACTCACATGCCCTGTGGAACATGAAATGTGGGGCTCAGCTCAGGTTGGGCAGCACATTGTGCTAGGACACAGTAAGAAATACCAGAGCCAGGACATTGCTGGAGCTGTCTCTCATCTGGTCTCAGCAATGTCCGCCAGACCATGAGGAGGCTTACCAGAGTTGGAGAGAACCTTCTTCACTTGGTACGGGGACCAGTGCTTTCTCTTTTGATCAGGAAGGGGTTCATTCCTTTGGAGTGCCTCTAAAGCACAGAGGTTCTCACTTGACTTCCCCAGGCAAGGGTCTGACATCCTTGGTTTTGCTTCTCTCTGACAAGGAAGCTCCTCAGAGAGCTGTGTAAGTTGTATGTGAGGCCCATCCTAGGAGTTTCCTCCAATGCCAGCAGCCTAGAAAACCAGTCTTCTGGTTAAGGCCAACTGCTATGACCAGTAGACTCCCATGCACAAACTGAGCAGTGTCACCACCACTCAGTGTTAGAGTAAGACGGTTTCTGTGGCCTTTGGCTGAGCTGACCTCAGATGAAACACAATCTTGGAGCAACTGTAGATGTTGAGGTGTGGGGTACCCGAGAAGATTTGGTACACCCCAAACACACATCAAGCTCTTCACACTTTTGTTGGATCCAAACGTCATGACCACTGAACCACAAAAGGTTCCCAGAGGCAAAGAGCACCCCAGCACACTGGCAGCTCCTGGGGGGCAAGCAACCAACACTTGGCAGAGTGTCACTCCACATCCAGAAGAGACCGTTGGGAGTTAGCTATATTTCTGAAAACTTGCTGTGTTTAGATATTTTTGGCTAACTTAGGCCAAAGAGGTTAAATGAAGCTGCAGCCCAGCTACATAAAATGAAACAGAAAGATGTTTTTAATCAGAAACTACAGAAGAAAGATGCTTCATGAGTAAGCTAAGGCTAACGAGCCCATTGTCAAGGCTGGGAGCTAATAATGTGGCTGGAGGAGAAATCTCAGAGTGGGACTTGGGGCAGGTCCCAAATGAGTCACCTACCATGAGACAAGATGCTGTCATGCACTGGGCATCCAAACTGGCACACAGCAAAAGTGACCCAATGCTGCTGGTGTGATGGGGCCAGGTACAGGGGGAACAGACGTGGGCAGAATGTGGCAGGAGCTGGAAGGTCTCATCAGGTCTCCGCAGTGCACCAGGAGGACCAGGAATTTGGCTGAATCTTTCAGGCCAAATTTGGCAGCTCAAGGGAATGCACTTTTAAATTTGAATGAAGTTGCACCCCAAGTCCTTGATCTGCTTGTAAGACACCTGACATCTTATAGGAGGGGTTGTGGAACAAGGTATTTCCTTGTGGGGCCATTTTATGACCTTTTCCTGGTGCGTGATCTTCAGCAGGTGATGGTCAATAGAAAAGCCATCCTGCTGGAGGTGATCCTTGGCTGCAGCTGCATTTTGGATACCTCCTGTGAAACATTCCTGGAAACACAGAGTAAAAAAGATTTGGGGAAAGCACAGGATGTTCACCTGGGCAAATACCACAGAGGCATCCTGTCTCCATGCAGAGCAGGCCTGGAGAACAACAGAGCCATTTGAAGCAACCAAAAGCTCTCCTAATTTGTCCCTGTGCTAGTGGGGACAAGTGCAGGACGTTTCTGGGACCAGAAAGTGCGGGTTTTTAGGATACCTGTGTGGAGTGTGATGCTGGGTGAGAAGCACTGGGGAACAGAGCTGAACAAGGCACAAATGGCTGCTTTTTGTGGCAGCAGGGCTGGGGACTCCCCAAGGAGCCAACATTCTGCCTGTGAGAATTGGATGAAGGAAGAAGCAAATAAATCCCTTTTTCTCTGGCCAGGTGGTTTCCTTTTGACAAATGATGGCTTTAGGTCAGGCAGGTCTGGTTTTACAGCCCCCCTGTGCCAGCCTGACATGCCCATAACTCTGCTCTGGCAGATTACAGAAACGATTGCTCATTCCGCAAGGAAAGCCAGAGGCTAATTACAGGGAGGTGTGTAACAGGATCCCGGCGTAGGAAGAGCTCTCGGTGCTGCCTTTCCACACACTGCCCAGGGGTGCGTTCCACAGCCCTCTCATACATGCACACACTTTCCTTTGCACATCCCAGGCTCTTTCAGTGGGAAGAGCCATGATGCTTGCCCAGCATCCCTTGGCCAGCCACACTGTATCCCACATCCCTCAGGACTCACGCATCCTTGACAGTGAGATCCCAGGGGATCCAGAAATCACTGGCAACAGACAGGGAAAAGTCCAGGTGATGGGGGCAAGAGGGCAAGAGTTGTGGGCGGTGGGCAAGAAGGAGCTGCTCGGACACTGGCTCAAAATTGGAATGTCTCCCAGGGACACCGCAGTCCTCTCTGGTGCATCACGAGGACCAAAGCAGAGCTCCTCACTCAAAGGGGATCTCTGGAGCGGGGCATGAGGAACTGGGAAAGGATCAATGGACGAAAAGCAGCCGGGATGTTGCAGATCCCGGTCTGGGAGAGAAAGGTTAAATGATGGGCATGCCCATAAATGATCGACATCCAGGACTGTCACAGCCCAGCCACCTCCCCATTCCTCACCTAGTGTGATTCTCCGTCAGCTCTGCAGCTGGTGATCTACTCACCTGGAGATTGAGATGTCCTATGCAGGGGGGAGAGACCCCCCGTGTTGGGAATCCCTGATTGTTTCTTGGGATCTGAGAGCTCCCATGCCAGCAACAAGATCTCCTGAGCTCCAAAGGAGAGACACAGAGAGAACCATGCCAATAGAGGGAGGAGAGTCCCATGAAATGCCCTGGAGCCATGCTCCACCCCAAACCCCCAGCTGAGCCCTAGTAGTTCCCCAGGAATCAATGCTGAACAGGATGCTCAGCAACGACAAGGTGTTTCTGGTCCCTCTGTGCAAGAAGAAGCCATCAGAGATGGTCTTCAGAGTCCTGCCCCTAACACACACTCAGCCAGGTTCTCCAGCTCTGAAGCAGATTGATGGATGGAAAAAAGAGGCTTCTGTGGGAACCAGGAGAAGGCCAGCACCTCCTCACAGCCTTGCTGCAGAGGAGCTGGGGGAAGCAGGGCCAGCTCAGAGGCCACAGCATCCCCAGTTGGCGGAGACGGACCCATTCTCCGCCACCGCTCAGGAATGTGGCTCGAGGTGGAGAGGCAGGTGGTGGAAGGAGGGTTGCAACCAGTCTCACCCTCCAAGAAAAATACCAGCCCCGCTCACCGAGGGGAAGGAGCAGGAGCGGCCTCTGCACAGCCAGATTTATGGTTCCCAGCAGGCTGGAAAAAATCCAGTGAACATTTCAGCAAATCCAGCCTCCGTCAGAAGTTACAGAGTGATAGGTGTAAGTCCCCGCCAGACCCACAGCTGCTGCCCCTCCTGAGCCAGCCCCGGGCAGCCGGTGAAGTCACCCTCGCACCTCGGGTTGCGGGGATGGTGATGGGGCCGGTGCAGGCGGCAGTGGGTGCACCACAGATGTTGCTTCGGCCAGGTCTCTGCAGCAGGAGAAGCACAGGCAGCAGCTGGGGGTGGGAAAGATACCCCCAGCTCCTTGAGGTGCACAGGAGAACAGCATCACAACTGGATGGATGGGGTGTTTTTTCAGGAGATACACAACCTCAGCCATGAGGAGCATGAAAGGCAGAGATGGGTCTGGGTTGACACCCTTCCAGGTCCCAGCGGGGCTACCCCCTCTGGTAGTGTCTTCCAGGGTTTACGTCCTGTTTGCAGGCATCTCCTGTAGCCCAGGAGGGTTCCAGGGTCTCCACAAGGACCATCATCCTGAACCCCACAGCTTGCATAGACAGCTTGCCCCTTCAGGCAGGAGATGGCTGCCCCTTCCAAAAATCTCTCAAGGGCATATGGTCACTAAGCCTTGAACAGATGAGCAAGAGCAGGAAGAAAACAGAGCAGATTCCCTTGAAAGTCATCATCTCCATCTCCATTAATGTTGCCTAGTGCCAGGTCTCAGCCCTCACCATCCCACTTGTCCTCATCTGCAGACAGCACCTCTTTGGGAGAAGGCTGGTCTCCTTGAGTTTGGAAATCACCTGTCCTGCTGAGGGTGATAAAAACATCAACTTCGGTGGCTAGGAAAGGCCACTGCTTCCCATCCATTCTTTCCCCAGCCCCATTAATCCCCCTCCCACTGCATCCCAGAGAAACTTCCTCCCCAGTATCTCCAGGGCTCTTTGCATAATAATACCTGCCCTAATCTTGAGATAATGCCTCTGTCCCAGCACCTGGTTGGGAAGCAATGGAATGGAGAGAAGCCTCCACCTTGTGCAGACCCAAAACTGCTGGGTAGCCTCACCTGTTACACTGCAGAGGAGGTGTCCAAAATCCCCAGATCCTCAGCAGTCTCCAGTGAAGGGATGAGCAAGGACCTTCCTGCTGGATCTTCGCTGTCTGAGACAGGTAACAGTCCAGCTGCCTCTCCTGTCTTTGCAGAAATCCAAGCGCCTGTCTGGAGACACGGCTCAGTGGTGAGGAGTCCTTGGCACACCAAGCATGGGGAGGATAAATCCCTGGAGGATAAACCCCTGTGTCCCTGCCTGACGTGGGGACGATTTATCGGCTAGTTGTGGAGCGTGGGTCTCACCAGGAGAGGGGCTGAAGCAGGAGGGAGGGTGGGCCAGCCGGTGAGGGGCTGATGATAGGGGCAAGCCAGCCCCATGTCCTGGTGCCCTGGGCAACACGTCACCAGGGCAAGGGCAAGGATGCAGAAGAGGGAGGAGCAGGCACAGGAGGTGAAGCAGCCCCTTTACTCAGTGCCTTGTGCCCTGGAAGGACTTATTTTCTCTGGCTCATCATCTCAGGACACCAGGGTTTTGCCTGTTCCTCTCACAGCCCAATTCTCCCTCTCAGGGGACACAGTTTGGGAGTCAGTGACGGTCCTGTGGCCCCTCAGAGGAGTCGGTGTCCCTGAAGCTGTGCAAGCCAAGATGCTGGGGTTGTGGTACCTTTGAGATAGGGAGCAGGGGCAGAAGAACATGGGCGCTGCAGGATCGTGCACCCCACACTGAGCTCTCTTATGAGAGTCTGAAGCAGAGGGAGGACTCACAGCAGTTTCTCTGCACCCCCACACCCCTCACTCAGGACCAAGCCCCCTGTGCAATGCCCCAGGTTGGTACCCAGCCCCACTCCATTGAAAGGCTCTGGCAGAGCCCATGCTCAGCCCTACTGCATCCCATCCTTCCTCCCTCATACCTGGAGCTCTGCAGGACCCCATGTTCATCTGCTGTCATCCCTGGGTCCTGAAGGAGCCATGCAGAGGTGGCTGAGCCTGGAGGCACCATGTCCATGGAGGTGTGCTGGGCTCCCAGCTCGCCCTCTGAGGTGAGGACGCCCCATCCTGCTGCTGCTCAAAGCTCTCAGCCACAGTTTCATCGTTGTGCTGGAGCCACAGCAGCTCTCTGACATGGATCCCAGGGTGAGACTCAGCACGCTAGTTCATGGGCTTTTGCAGGTTTTATAGTGGCCTTTATCTTTGCTCTGAAGCAGACTGTGCGAAGCCAAGCCAGCCCCTTTGGAAAGGGCTCCTGCTTCACTTTCCAAGTGCATCTGTCTATTTTAGCCAAGTTTCCTAATGAAACAGAGGTCATGGGACAACACTCTGTGCCTCTGTGTATCTCTCAGCCCTCTGAAAGCTTGCCCAGCTTCATCTCCAAACATCCAGTGATTTTCGGGAGGAGGTGGAGAATCTAGGACTTCACAGATGCCTTGGAGGCTGGAGAAGTTCAGACCTTATTAATCAGGAGACCATTGTATGGAGGCTATTCCTCCAGACACAAATAGCAAGGAAATCCAGCTCCAGTGTTTCTGTTCTTCCTAAATGGCTCGTTCTTCACACAGGTTCCTCAAACCAACCCTGCAGATAACCCTCTTTGAGCTGCCCCATGGGAGCAGCAAAGATTCAGGAGCTGCCAGGAATGCAGATGCTTTTGAAGAACAGCTTCTATGAAGCATAGCACAGAGGTTTCCTTTCCTCTGTGCAAGACCTGCTCCTGAGCCTCGTTAGACCCGGGATTCAGCCCCAGTCACAGGTTTTGGAGCCACTTCCACTGTGACCATTCACCCAGGGCATCTCTTTCCATCCCTCTGCAGCATCCCCCTTTCTGGCTCCACCTCTGTCTGTCCCTCTGCTTCTTGGAAAGAAGCACTGGATCGGGAGGTCTGAGCACTCATCTTTGCCCCATGGTTTGAAACTCCTCCTCTGCCCTGGAGCTCTCTCATGCAACAACCTCCAAGCACCTCCTCCTTCCCTGTCTCCGCCAGACTTGACAGAGAGACAAGTCACTGGCAGAGCCTGGCATTAACAGAGGTCACCACTTTCCAGATGTCAACTTAAAAGCCAGGTAATTCAGCCTCAGGAGCCATTGCTCAAGGCACTGCCTGGATGAGGTGGAGTTGTGTTGGTGGCAGGGAAGAATAGAGACAAGAGGGTCACTCCATCCCGGGAAGGAGGACAATTTCTGGGTTGGGTGTTGCAGAGAAGATCAATGCTTGCCTAGGAGGGAAGAACTCTGTCTGGAGGCATGTATGCCATAAGTAACAGGCCTGGGATTGAGCATGAAAAAATACTACAATTGTCCAAAAAACCTGGTTTTGTATATCCTGAAACTCTTCACAAACACAAGCTGAACATATGGAGTGTTTTCCTCTAGGAAAAGTATTTCAGAGCAACTAAGCAAGGAGGGAGCTGTAAAGCTGACAGAGATTGAGCTCATCTCAATGTCTCCCTGCAGACATCTCCCCTGGGATCAGGAGTCCCTGGGGGATTCCCTAAGGGGAACAGGGTTAACCTCCTGCTGTCTGTCCCCAAGGGTCAGTGTTCAGTGGGACATGGAGGTGAGGCGGTGACAGGAGCAGTGTGGGGACCTGCATGTGATGGGGGGGCTGTCAGGCCAAGGTTGCACATTTCAAGATCTGAGTATGGTTTAAATGAGTGAAGAAGCCAGATAAAACAGCAAGGCCTTGTTCTTTTTTTTTTTTTTTTTTTTTTTAAATCTAATTTAAAAGCTCGTTACCTTCTGTAAAAAAGGGGTTTTGAAGTCTTTGATTTCTCCCCCTGGGCAATCTGTAATCCCTCAGCTAAGTCCTGAGCCCTTTAATTAAGACCTCGGTCATTTAAATTGTTAATGAAGATCCATTGGGGGGCCATCATTCTCATTCCTGATTTCATCTTGTGCTTGTTAGAGGGTCCTGATTAAAATTCATCATCTCAGAAGATATTTATAACTCTCTAACTATCCATAGACCTCATTAATTCATAGCCACCTGTTTGGAAAGAGATGGGGGGACCTAAAAGGCACCAGGAGGGATCCGGAGCTGAGGTGACACCGTGTTGACTGACAGATGACAATGTTGGCCTCGGTGAGAAGAGCAGCCCCACACGATCTATGAAGGGGCACAAGGCTGCAAAGGGATGCCATGGGGGTAAGACAGGAGGCCAGACTGTTCCCAGTGGGAGGAGAGGAAAGATGGCCAAGCAGCCACTACCCAGCTGCGGAGAGAGAAGAGAATTCCCCTTCCACATCAGGGTCTTGGAGGGTATAAGGACTTGGAGACGTTGAGCTATAAGACCAGACCACCCCATGACTCCTTCTCTGTCCCACTGACACATGTGAGTCCTGCCTGTCTCAACAAACCACCAGGGACATGGCCACTGCACTCCCCAGGCTCTGGGTCGTGCAGCCTGGCTGGCCTGCTCCCTCCATAGCCTGCCCAACACTGAACTTCTCTCCCGAACCTCAGTGAAGCTCAACCAGCTTCATGGACCTCACCCCTGGATGGGCAATGAGCTCCTTTTCATAGCAAAACTCCCCCAGCAAACTCCAAAGCTTCCAGCCTTTCTTCCAACCCATGCCTCAGTTTGCCTTACTCTGGGCTGCCTGCTCCTCTCTCACCATATCCTCCTTTGCACCACCAAAAGCTAAGCAGAAGATCTTCCTCTCCCACTTCTATTCCTTTGCCATCACCCACATGCTGCCCTTACCTTTTTCTCTCCCCCATCCATGCCATTTCCCGCAGCTCCCTCTTTGCCTATTCCTTGCCATCCCTTCAGACCTAAAGTTTGATGTCACTTGCTGATCTGCTGCACCGGTGGTTTTTCCCCATGTTCAGCCTATGTCTGGGACAGGGTCCTTGGGGCTGGGGACCAAGCCTAGGGATCAGAACTATTACAAGGGGTTTCTCTGGAGTCATCTGTCCCCCTGACTCAAAAGGAATCCTTTCCTTTGGGATACCCACTGTTTTTGCTTAGCCTCATATTCTCCTGCTTTGGGTCAGCCTTTAAATAAAAATGCCCTATGAAAATAGGAAAGGAGTTTTGTTTCAAGGCTGTCTAATGAAATACTCCGGCACTTCTGAAATGAGACATTTTGCCTTGGAAACATCCAGCAGGACTATGCTGACACTTTCACATACATCCAAATGACTGAAACCTGAACTTACAGCTCTTTTTGGTCCTGCTGAAACCCCATTTTTGGTGAATTACTATGCGTAAAGGGTTCCAGCTGGCTGCTCCCACCACAGCCCGGGTTTCGCTGCCCTCCAGCCCAGCTGAGGTTTGGGACAAGTTGTCCCGGGCGCCTTCCATCTTGCGTGTCACCACCAGTGCTGCGACAGTGGTGTGTGCGGCTCACAGCTGTGCTGCTGATGTGTGAGGCAGGGGAGAGCCCTCCTTCCTCGCATGGTGGCTGAGCCCAGCCGGGTTTGTAGCAATCATCGCATCACGGAGCAGGAAAAAATCCCTGGGTTGCTGTGGACAACAAAGACGGTGAATAAGAAGGATGATAAATGCACTTTGAATCTCTTTGCCTCTAGACAGACACTTTTGAAAGTGACCTGCAAGGGACCTTCCCCTTTTGGTCCCAAATAATAGAAGCTCTGAATGGGTTTTAACACTGGGTTTGTTCCCCTTCTGCTTTTTTTGTTCCTATTAGAAATTCAAGTCCTTGTGCAGGCTCCTGAATGAGTGAGTGCAATGGGGATGCAACAGAAGGGAAGAGTGAACACAAGGGAATGAAAAATGTTTTTTAAACACTTTCCAAAGGGCCCAGCTTTTATCCGGCTGGAGTGGGAGAGGACGCTGTTTAACGCAGTTTTCTTTGTGCATGACAGATTTATTTAACTCCAACAATTGTGTTGCAGTTTGGAGAAAGGAAGCCTTTGTAGAAGTTACAGCTCTCTGTGGCAAGCAATCTCCATGCCCTTGCTGGAGCGAGGCCACTTTGCATGGAAGAATGAACTGCTTCTATGGGGTGAGGTGACCCCAGAGCCCACTGCTTGCCAGGAGGCATGATCTGGGATGGTCTGTCTTACATCAGCTTCAAGCCTCAACTCTACCCTTGTTAGCCAGGAGGGCATCACAACTGCATGAGTCCAGCCCAAGAAGCAGGGCGTCTCTTGGGCGATGGAAAGACCCAGGGCCTGAGACAGAAATTCCCGGCTGCTATCAACTTCCCTTGAACTTCCCACAGGAACATGCTTATATTTGGAGTCATCCAGGCAGCACTGGAGTAAATAATGTGTGATGAACCTGTTATTTTGATACCAGAACAAATGGTGACCTCTCATCCACCTGAGTTGACCAGGGCTAACTACCCTACCTCAACAACTTCCCATGTAGGAAAGGTTTTGGCCAGCTTCACGGGGACTAAACTGTAATTGGAGTCTGGCTGCCTGCAACTAGGTCCCAGGAGTATTTCCAAGGCAGGCAGGCTGCTAAGAGGGCTGTTTTGGAAACAGGGCTCTTGCCTTGGATCCAGGACTGCTGAGGAGAGTCCCTGCACCTACAGGATTTTTCTGCCTTCCCCAGGTCTGTAGAAAGGCATTATTTTCCAAGGATCACCTTGGTAAATTTTCCAGAGAGTCCCTCAGCCTTTCCCTTTGGGCTCCTTTGCTCTGCTACAAGCAAGACCTGATGGTTTGGAGAGATACAGAAAAGGGTTGTCAAGGATAGTACCCTCCAGCCCCTGTCTTCTGCCAGCAACTACCTGTGTCACGGGCAAAGAAGCAGTCTTCTGCTAATGGGCAACAGCACCATGACAGGTCTCATCCAGCCCTGGAAGAGGACAGAAATCTCACTCAGGTCAAAAAGATGAACACCGACAACATCTTTCCATGTTTTGAGACACACGCAGCAAAAAAAAAAAACAAACAAAAAAAACCAAGCCAGAAGGGCAAGACGATGCTCTCCCTCGGCTCTTCCCATACAGCGTGAGATGAGCCCCAGCCACCCACTGGTGGCCATCCCATGGAGGCACCCGGCTGCCAGCAGTTCACGGGTGCGGTGCAGGGCAGGTACAGCCCCCACGCAGCCCCCGGGCCCCCATGCAGCCCAAGCATCGTGGCTGGGACCCTGTGACACCCATGCACTGTGGGAGCGGACACCGCAAGTCGCTGCCTCCCTCTTGTGGGCAAATTTGGGGAAGGACAAGGGGAGCACCCGGGGAGCCCTGCAAGGCTGGCACCCACAAGAACACACCCCTCGCCCCGTTGGCTGCACCAAAGGGTGAACCCCTGCTGTGAGAATCCGACAGGCACGATGCACTCTCCAGCGCCTGGGAAAACAAAGGTGTAGAGTCCCAAAAGGCTTATACAGCCACCCAGACACTACTGGTGGGCTCAAAACAGTGCTGCCCAACGGGGTCACACAGTCCCCTTGCTCTCCGTGGGTGCAGAAGCTGGACTGAGCCAAATGAAGGAAGCAAAGGACGTGTGACGGTGCAGGGACCGCAGTCTTGGGCCATCTATAACAGGATGCCTGACTCTTGGGTTGGAGAAGATTTGGCTCCACCACAGGCAGAGCAAGATGGTAAGCGTTGGCTGGAGCAGAGGAGAAGAAACCAGGCTGTCCACTGTAATAACCACCCCACAAATCATTTGGGAGCAGACAGCGGCAAAGAGCAGAGCAGCATCTCCACAGGACCTTCTGCCCTCTGGGATCTGTGGTTCCCTGTCTGGAAACCCAGGTTGCTACAAGTCCTGGGAGCTTCCAAGAATTTAGGAGGCCATCTGGGTCCCTGCATGGGACTGGAAGGAAAAAGAGAAAGGAGAGCCAAGGGAGCTATTAAAATCCCCTTCGTGGGCACAGTGAGTGGCAGGATATTCCCAGCTGCTTCCAGAGACTCTGAGATAGCCCCAAGGGGTGCTCTAGGAGGCCTGAAGATGAAAAGAAAAAGGCTGAAAAGAAATAGCCAGGGGAACGGAGCAAGAATATGCAAACTCAGCTAAGACCTGCAAGGAAATGATAAAGGCCAGGGAAAAACAGAGAAAAATAACACTGCCAAGAGGGCTACTGGGAATAAGAAGGAATTTTGCAAATTGCAGCAAAGGGAAAGCAAATACAGTGTGAGTCAGCCCATTAATAAATGAGAGGGGAACGCAAATTAATGAGAATTCAGAAGCAGCTGAAGTACTGACCTGCTTTCAGATTTTCTGTTGCCTTCCCAACACAACAGGGTTTTAGGAGATGTTAACCCTTTCCTCTGTACCCTGTAGGACTGGGCATGACATTGGTCAGTTCAGGAAGACTGAGATTTCTGAAGGAGCCTATGGCTCTACAGTGGCCTCCTTCAAGATTCTTCATGCACTTGTACAAAGCTTCATCACAGCTGGATCACAAGTGTCCATGAACATCTATCTCAGCTGCTGTACGTTGCTGCCCGTTGGGCACCATTCCCCTACAAACAGTCATTCACATGTGGTTGGGCTTGAATGAGAGCCTGGGGAAGGTCTTCTCTCCCACATGCCCCACATCTCTTCTTCATTCTCCCACTCTCCTTATTTTGTCCATCAATCTTATTTGCTTTGAAAAAGTTTCCAGCAGCTTTTCTCCAGCCAGCTGGAGTCATGAGTTCACATGGGGAACCATCTCCTCTTTCCACCCAGGAATTGTGTGGGTCTTAGCCAGTATAGACCAGTATAGCTCCATTATGGCCATGAGAGGGTTCTCTGTTACACTAGCACCCTTTGGCCAAAAGCAGAGAGGGTCAAAGCATTTGTTGTTGATAACACAGACCAGTGGGATGTCTGCTCCATTTATCACTGTCTCTTTGGGAGGTCCCAGCACAGCCTCTCTCTTGAGCAGTGGCAGCTCGTTTTATGGATCAGCTCCTATTCGATGATGCATTCACTGATCTTTGCCACCGTCAACCTGTGAATTCTTCATTTCCAAACTAATCTGCATCACTTCAGTATCCACCAGCACCTGACTTAGTCTGAACCTTCCCCTTCTGCTCTCAGCAGCATTACTCACAGGGCAAGATCCTCCTCAGCCAAAGTGGCCTCTGAGTCATGCTGATTTTTGTCCTTCACTTCATAGTGGCCCAAAGACCCTTCACAGCAATCATCCTAACAGGAACAATGACTTTCATGCCCTGATTTTACAAGGAGAAACTTGTTTGCAGACCCTCCTTCTTTAAAGAGGTCCTACAAGACCATCCAGGAACAAGGGGACAGTAGATCCCAGGATGGAGAGGAGCTGGATAGGCTTATTAGAGCCAGCAGAATTAGGAAAGCCTGTAGTTACATTTGTTGTGTTCTCTGACAATCTTTCACTGTCTTGGCTGCAGTTTCCCAGGATGGATGCCTGTTTACAATGAGCAGCTTAAGCTTTCAGTTAAACCAGCCCCAATGTCAGTCAGGGAATGAAAACCTGGCTCTGAAAACCATTTGAGAGAGCTGCAAATGATGCAAGAGTCAGAGAAACTGCCAGGGAGGTATGCCTGCACTTCCATGGGTTTTTTTCTCTTCTGAGTCCTTAAATAAATGTTTGTTTGTCTCCCAAAGTAACCTAGAACTTGCAGTTTCAAATGCATTTTATAGCTCCCTCTCTGATCCTCTCCAAACTGGGATATGGGCAAGCAGAAGGTCACACACTGAGTCCCACCTTCTCTGAGGGTGCCCCTTGTCAGGTCCGTCTCAAAAAGCTCTTGACCTGCCATTGGGATTAGCTGCCAATGGCTGAAGCCCTGCTCCAGAGGCTGAGCTCCAAGAAATGACGAAATGTGAAGGAACATGATGCAGGCCTGGATCTAAAGGGGCAAAGAGGTATAGGATGGGGACACTGGACTCATTCCTCCTCCACTCTGCGCTCAGCCTTTCCAGCCCAAAGTACTCCGGAGGGTGTTATGTCATAATAACATATGTTAATGTGTATAATATTATAATAATATGTATAATATTATGTATTAATAATAATGTCATAACACTTCTCTCCAAGGTTTGGCTGTTCTGGATGTCCTACCTCAGCTCCCTATCACCTCAGCATGGAAGACATTGTGCTGTGGACTCAACCGTTCCCAAAATTACTGTTCTCCTTTCTGATCCCTTTACCTCCCTTTCTTCCTCATTGAGTTTCCACCCAGACTTCATGCAAATGTGCTGGCAGGGCAATGGATGCTAATATCTGAGCTGGGTGTGTTAAGAGGTCTCCCTGGGGCCAAACTGGCTGAATTTGGGGGTCTTGCTGCAGAGGCTGGTTTTTTAGCTCAATTCATTCAAGCATTTGTCTCAGAGGATGGGCACAGTGAATGTCAGCATCTCCCTGCCTCTGTGTGTGCATGTTGTGTGTGTGCACATAGATGTCTGTGCATGTCCATGTCCTGTATTCCTTAAGAGAGGTTTCAGCCTCTCCTACCTCTATGCACAGTCCAGCATCAGACCATGTTGTTCAGAGAGGCTGTGCCATTTGGATAAAGCCCTGACTAAGCTGACTTAATCTCATGGGTGATACTGCTTTGAGCAAGATATTGAACCAGAGATATTGAAGCAGAGACCTCCCAAGGTCCTTTCCGACCTGAACTATCCTGTGATCCTCTGGTCCTGTGCATACAGGAGCTGCACATTATATACAGGATCGCATATAGCCACCAGCCTCACAGACAAGATAGTTTCTTTCTACAGACTTTGCCTTAGTTTTACCCTCAGAGCATGACAACAATTGCACCACAGTGTTCTCACTGGGTGTTTGTGCAAGGTCATGGCTCTGGGAGAGATATGGAGGTGCTGGAAGGGGTACAGAGGAGGGCAACGAAGCTGGTGAAGGGCCTGGAGAATAAATCTAATGAAGAGCGATTGAAGGTGCTGAGACTGTTTAGTTGGAGGAAGAGGAGGCTGAGGGGAGACCTCATCACTCTCTACAACTACTTGAAAGGA
>JAOXJM010000008.1:8515684-8527318 GCA_026413425.1 Tringa solitaria | reverse complement strand
CACAGTGCTCCAGGTGGGGTCTCCCCAGAGCGGAGCAGAGGGGCAGAATCCCCCCTTCCTCACCCTGCAGGCCACATTTCTTTTGATGCAGCCCAGGATGTGGGGGGCTTTCTGGGCTGCCAGTGCACGTTGCCGGCTCACGTTGAGCTTCTTATCCACCAACACCCCCAAGTCCTTCTCCTCAGGGTTACTCTCAAACCATTCTCCAACCCAACCTGGATTTGTGCTTGGGATTGCCAGAACCCAGGTGCAGGACCTTACACTTGGCGTGGTTGAACTTCATGAGGTTCATAGGGGCCCATTGACTTAGACCCTCTTGGTTTTCTGACTCAGAGAGGCTCATGTCACCTGCTTGGGCAGAATCTGGACTTTATGACCATCCTTACTTAACTAGGCTGGATGAGGCTGCCAGGTCCTACTGAGGAGATCTGTCTCTTCAGTCCTCCGTCCTCCTTTGATCACCTGCAGTTAATTGCAGGAGAAGCAATAGCCAGACTGCTGGGGTGTGTGAGTGGAAAGCTTTTTGAGGGAGTAGCTGCAGATGATACCTTAGAAACAGACCCTGGAGCTTGCCTGGAGCACAGTCTCATGAGTCTTTGTGAAGCCCCCGTGCTCCCAGAAGGCCACATTGTGCATTTGGGAGTTCCCCTTCTGGTGCTGGGATCTGCACTCATAAAGTAAACAATTTGCAAGATGAGGTTAGAGGGGTTTTGGAAAAAGCCAAGTCTTTCTGCTCACAGTGCAGTTGTCCCAGTGAGTCATATCGGGCTGCCCATGTCTCTACTCAGGGTCCTGGTAGGTGGGAGGGATTGGTGTTTCTTCCTTTACACACACTCCCCACCATGACTGCAGCAAACCTCCGGCAGTGGTCCAAGATCCCATCCACTGTGGAGAGGTGGATTAGAAACCAGTGAGAGCAGCACCAACCACAGTGAGACCCAGTGCCCAGGAAGATCCAAGCTCCACACATCTCCCAGTGCCCTTCCCAAGCCTTGGGTGACCAGGAGAAAGTTCAGGCAAAAGTTCAAGTGACTAAATGGCAAGCAAGGAGCTTACCTCTAGGACAGTTTTCCAGAGAACACTATCTAATCTGCATAGTCCCTCCCAAGACATTGATTTAAGATTTCTGCCAAGTCTTTATTCCAGAGCTTAACACCTGCTTGGTGTCCCTCAGTCTGTGAAGCTCTCTGAGCACCTCTCTCTTTCCAAGGGCTCACAGCGACCCAAAAGGAGGGTGACCCTGATTTACCATCTTCAGGTTCAGCTTGAAACACTCCACCTCCAGCTCAGCATGGTGGCAGGGCTGCATGATGGGCACTCCAAACCCCATGCAGCCAAGATGTGGGAAACCCAGACCCAGCTTCCACTGTCCTCCCCCAGTCCATCTCCCATGAGTGCCCCACCTCCGAGGACTTTTGACCTGTAGGTTAGGAAGAAGGAGGAGTCTCCTCATGCCACTTGAACCTGGGCTGTGACACTAGCAGGAATGTAGTTCATATCATCTGGTGGAAAAACATGAGAACCTTGTGGTTACAGCCTGCAGCTGTGAGGAAGGAGTTGGGGCTCTGCTGCCTGGCCTGTCCCTTGCAAAACAAATAACCCCTAAAGTTTTTCTGTAGACAACCAAAGCTGCATTGCATGGGAAGAGCCAGGAGACTCCAAGGAGCACCTCCACCACTACAGACAGTTCCTTGGGAATACGGTAGGCATGGGCTGGGCCCCACACACAGCGGTAGGTAGCGCTGATGCTGAATTGATGCAGGCAACAGGCACCCACATGAACTCGGCTTGGGGAAGGTCACGGTTGGTGCAAAGGCTAAAGGCATGACCAAGGGACTGCGTGAACCCCTTTCCTTGGGAAGGTCCAAGACCTTCCCCTGATGTTGGAAAGGTGTGGGGTGCCGTGCATCCCCCTCTATCCCTTGGGCACTGCCCAACAGCAGGAGGCAAATGCAAAGAGGGAGTCCTGGCTGCAGGATAGGGGTGACTGCCATACCCCCATGGTGAGGATCATCTCTAGACTGTAGTGGGAACATGCCCAGGGCAAGGGAAACAAGTGCCTGAGGTGGGATTTTCTCAACATCCTCCATGGTTGTCAGCATGCCCCTGAGAATGGGAAAGGAGCGAAGGGCATGGCTAGGTCTCTTCCCTGGCTACCCCAGCAGTGCCAGCGCTGGGGGATGACTCACCAAGGAGAAGGAGAGGAGAAGGAGGTGCTGGGAGAAAGGTGGGGGATGAGATGGTTTCAAAAGGAATGTGATGGGAGCAATGGTCTGCTGAGTTGGAGCAGGAGCAAGCAGCACCAGGATTTGGGGTGGGGGCAGCAGGAAAGCTTAAGCCCTGCAAAGAGAGGAGAGAGGGAAAAACTCAGGCTGGGATGGGCTAGCGGGGAAGGGTTTGGGGTAGGGCTGAAAAAACTGTGGGCAGAGGACATTACATATGATGGAGCAATTTTTTTGGGGGGATACATAGGGCACAAGGGTGTCTGGGGTCAGGAGGCAGCTGTAGGGTACAGTGTAGGGGGAAGCAGAGGGGTTTGGGGAGCTGGTGTCCCCCACAGGGGGTAGGAGAGGGGTTCTCAGGGGCTGTTGGGCACTGTGGGTGTATGGGGGCAGCCAGAGCAGGAGAATGAAGCTCCCAGCCAGGCAGGCGTGGGGCTGGTGGAGCCCCCATGCGCCTGGCTCCTTGGCGGAGGGGGGGGGGGCTGGCTTGGAGGTGTTTCCCGGGCACCAAGCCACCAGGGTCTCCTCTGGGGGCTGTAACTCCAGCTCGGCCCCCATCCCGCTGTCAGGCCCTGCGCCCAGAGCTTGTTATTGCAGGTGTGGGGCACCCCCCCCGCCACCACCACTGGCCTGTCCCTGTCCCCTCCACTGCACCCTCTCCCCTCCCCTGCACCCTCTTCCCTCCTCACCCCTGCGAGGAGCAGTTTGGGTGCCTCAGCGGTGCCTGTGCCATGTCCGGCCAGGTTCCCCTGCAAGCCCTTTACCCACCCCAGCTGGTTTCTGTCTCCCCATGCAGGGCTTGTGCCCACCACCCCGAGTCCATCATGCAAAGCTGCCAGCATGGGTAGGTCTCCATCCCACAGGGCCACCACCGAAAGCTCGGGTGGCTTTGGCCACTAAGGATCACCACCAGCACCCTGAAGTCCTCCCACAGTGATCCACAGGGCACGGCAAATTATCCTTCCCCTCCCCACGGCATCCACTCCCACCTGCCACCTTCTCTGCTTCCCACCATCTCCCCAGGCTCTGCAGCCCTGCCTTCTCCAGCAGCCACCCAGCACCATCCCCATCTCCCCACCCTCTCCAGGGTCCCCCCACTTTCTTTGGGTGCTTCCCTGCTCCCAGACCCTCCAAGGGGCAGCCAAAGAGGCTCCAGACCCTCTGGCCACCTTTCAGCTTGCAGCATCACCCCAGGTCCATGGGGTCCCCCAGGGGCTGCTGAAATTCAGGGGCTGCCCTGGGGCTCTGAACCGCCTCCACCAGCGATGTCAGACCTCAGCCGCGGGCACTGGGCTCTGCAGCTGCATGTGGCGCAGGCGGGGAGCTGGTGATTTTATTCCCTTTGGAGCGGAGCCAGGCGTCAAGCCAAACACCCCCTCCTGTTAAAAACAGGTCTTTGACATCTTTAGTGACCTCAGCTCGGGGAGGCAGCAGCTCCAGAGAGCAGAATGCCATTGGATGGTGCTCAGCATCTCAGCTGAGCAGTGCCTGGTCCTCCCCAGGCTCTCTCAGCCCCTCTTCCAGCTCTTCTCTGCTGGGTTTTGCTCGTGAGGATAACCAGGGACTGCTTTCCTGCATCAGTGCCACATCTTATCACACACCAAGTGTTTGCAAAGCCCTCTACCCTGTGTCCTGCTTTTCCCAGGGCTGGAACTCAGTTCCTCCCCTTCACCTTTCTCCTTGGCCATCTGCACAGCTCCCTCCTCTGCTTTGTGAGGGACAGGGGAGTGCAGGCGTGGAGGCAATTACGGGCAAAGCCTGGTAAAGACCTGCGTTCCCATGCCCTGGCCTTGGCCTTGCTTAAACACCTTGAGGCATTCCAGCACTGAGCTCAAAAGCACAAATAGTCCCACGGTGAGTTAAAGGCTTGCGAGCCTGAGTCTCTTCTGCGCTGCGCTGGGAGCTCCTGAGAGTCCCGGCAGGTATTTTAAGCACAGGACTCCAAGTGTTTTAAATACGAGAACAGCCATGAGCAGTTTCAAAATAAATAGTGAAAATTAGAAAAAACCTCCTCCCCCCTGTCCCTCCCCCCCATCCCATGCCTAGAAAAAACAAGAGCAGCAGTGGTCTGTGTCTGCTGGCGAGGAGCAGGACCCCTGCCCATGCATGGGGGCTCCCACCACAGCTTTGAAATAAGGTGACGCTCTGGATATGTCGGGCAGGAGCAGAGTGACTCACGGAGGTTTATGAAGTAGGAAGTTCATAAAGCCTCTAGCAGGGCTTGGTGTCCAGATCCCCTTCAGCTCAGTGGTGAGAAATGGGGTGAAAGCTGATGAACGAACACACGGTGCAGGAGTGGTGGAAGGTGCTGAACGGGCTGCAGAAAGCTGGGGAAGGCAGAAATGTTTGTGTTTGAATTAATGCCCCAACGTGCAAGTGCTGGAGGTTGGGGATACAGAAAGCCAAGAAAGAAAAGAAAGTCATGGTGATCGGGGCTGTCTTCTCCAGCCAGCCCCCCCGGACACCTACACAGTGCACTCCATACTGGGGGTGCTCAGAGGTCTGCTCTGTGCCCCAAAACTTGGGGGGTCAGCTTCATGGGCAGAGCTCCCCTCCATTGCCTTCCAACACCCCCTACAATCTCATCACCAACAATTAGGGTGATGTCTGCTGGTGTCACTTTTTTGCTTCCCGCAGCAGCTCTCAGGTATCTGCAAGCTGCCTGTGGCCATCCAGGAGATGGTCATCCCTACTCGAGACAGCCCCATCTCCTCCGAGCCTGCCAGGGGTTCTGGCAGTGGTCACTCCAGCCTGTGGCATCCACTCCAGCTGGTGATGGCAGCTTGTCCCACTGCAATTAGATCTCTTTGGGTCATAGTGCTTACCCCAAAGACAGAGGGTCTTGAAGGCTCCCTTCTCCTGTCCCAACCTCACTCACCTCCAGAGCACCTGGAGCTTACTTGTAGGTGTCTATCTGTGATAGAGAGGATCTGTTGTGCTTCTTTACCCTCATGTTCCTTAAAAAAGAGGAAGACAAGAGCAGATAAGCCCCTTTAAGGGAGGAGAGATTGATTGGTCCTCCCATGGGAGGACACGGGACACTGAGCTTTGGAGAATGAGACAGAGTTGAAGGGTGAAGAAATGCCTGGAACCACAATATCTCCAGGAAAGGAGGATACTGCATAGTAGAGGCTGTGAAAATGCTAAGGAAACCAGGGAGCAGACTGGACTCACAGGTGACAACAGGGCAAGACTTCTTAGGGACACAGAGAGGAATCACTGAGTGGTCACTGAGTACTAAAGGAATGACAGAGAGGACAAGGAGAGACTTGTCTACACATCCTTTTTTCATCCTTATCTTTCTTTAACTTGATGTTCTCCATTTTCTTTCTTGACCTCTTCCAATTTCTGTCCTAAAAGTACTTTATGCTGGAGTTAGAAGACTTGGAGAAGGCCTGGCTTGATAAGAGAGGTTTGATCAGCATATGGTCCCATCACTGCAAAGTACTGCTGGTCTCATGCTTTCTGGAGCTGTTAAAATAACACTCTCAGACTCCCACAGGCTTATTTCTCCAACCCCTCTTTCACCTTTTGCCACTTGATTCATGCCTGGGCAAAGATGTAGGAGAAAACATTTGAGTGTCATCTGAACCTCTTGGTCAAGGCCCAAAATGGAGTACTGACCTTTCGTACATGAGCTCTGCGAAAAAGCCCTGTGAGAATTTCATGGTAGTCCTGGGGTGCTTCCCACGTCCTGCTCCAGCAGAACTGCTGCATAGCACGGCCCACCACTTACCAGCTCATGGCCAGGGGCAGAAGGTGCCTCAATTTGTTGGCCAGAAGCAGCTGCTTGGTATTGTCATGGTGCGATGTCCCAGCACCCATGCTTGGTGAACCTGAACCCTGTCCCTGCAGTCAGCTGAGAGTCTGGGGATGGAGCTATTCAACTTCACCTCTGGTTCTTCATCTTCAGGTGCCTATCTCTCCTGTATTCTGACCAGGGCTGCAGGTACCTGAGGACATGGCTTCAGTTGCTCATGATGGTTCAGAAGTTTCTCTCTTCTCTCCACCAGCAGGTTCCCCTGAGCTCCTTGGCCCTCCCGCAGCACTGTGATCCCATCTTCTTACCAACCCTCTAATATGAACTCAGACTCTCTTCCCCATGAGGACTTGGCCTCTTTTGCCTGCTCCAAAGCCAATGGTCTTCCTGGCTGGCCCCACAGGACCCTGCTCCCAGCCTGCTTGGCATGACCTGCTTGATACAACTGGAGACCTCCCCAGGTATGAGACCCTGATCTGTTTTCCCATCACTTGGGCTACTTGGAGAAGATGAGCTGATCCTGGTGCCCCAATAGAGAGCCTGGGTTTTGGTGTAGGTGGTCATTTCATGTTGCTGTCATCAACTTTTTTGCCATATGTGGCTTCATTCACACCAAAGTTCATCCTTGGAGAAACAAGGATCTTTTGAACCTGTTTTTTCTCCCCATCTCATGCAATGTCCTGAGCTCCTGTTTCTCAGCCAGACCAAACTAGACCTTTTCTACCAGCCTCCCATTGAGCTGTGATTTGGAAAAGGCCTGGCATGGGAAAGAAAGATGGAGCTATCCTTCAGAAATACCTCGTACCCCACTCAGACCTCTCCCAACATCATGTCAGCTCCTACACCAGCCATGTCTCTGTGCATGTTTGCCTGTGGTCTTTCTACTCTGTTCTTTTTGCTCAAACTTGGCACAACCAGAGAGCTTCACACTGGGCCCTCAACGTGGGCCATGCTATCATCACCTGCATTTGCAGGCAGGGGACCCCTCTGGGGTTGTGGTGAAGTTTATTCAGCAGCAGGACTATTTTTGACATGTAAAGGATGGCCTTATCTGGAGGCCATTCAGACCAACACTTTTTCATGCAAGGAACTGTATGAATGCAAACATCTCTATGGCAGAGATCTACATTTGGGCAGATGTGTCACCACTAGAGGCAGTAGACTATGGATACCAAATAGTTGGAGAAGGTCTTCAGAGCAAGGGTGCTGCTTGTGGACACCCCCTCAACAGACTGGCTGATTTAAAAGCACTGTTTTTGAAGGAGAGGAAGGGGGGAAGCTTGATATGTTGGGGTTTGTTTCATTTTCTGTCCATTTTTTGCCAATGAGCTTCAGAGAAGGAGCAGTCTGGAGAGTCACTGCTCTTGTCCACTTTCACATTGTTCCTCAACACCTACAAAGCAGTAAGACCGTAGTATTTCAGCTGTCTCTGCATATTTCAGTGTTGAAGGAAAAAGAGGAAGAGTGTGGAAGGAAGGAGGAAGAACAGAAGAGAAAGGGAGTGAAACAGAGGGAACAGCATGAGCTGCTGGTTATGTACGGGATGCCATAAAATCTCTTGTTTGTGATGTCCAGAGAAAGACTTTGCCTTTGTTGCAGGCAGATGCCAGTCTCCACTCTGCCCAGCTTGCCAGGATGGGATTCACGGTATGCCTCTTTGCCTCTCGCCCTCCTGCCTGGTTTCCCAGTCATCACATTTTTTCCAGTCCCTTGTCTGTATGATCTGTTCCATAACAAGCTCCAGTCTTGCACCGATAACATTCAGCTCAAGGTTTTTGGAGCCACAGATACTGGCCCCAGCAAACCTCCCCTTCACCTTCCATACCTCAGTCTTCCCTCCAGGCCTTGGCTGTCCAAGCATCCCTTGCCCTAGTTTGTATTGAGATTTACATAATGTAATTTAATAGTGTAATTGCAGATGGTGACAGATTTTGAAAGACAAACATCTCCTAGTTGCTCCCATAAGGATGTCTTCAGCCAAGTCTTGTAGGAACCTCAGTGTCCAACAAGCAGAGACCCCAGCCCTGTGTGTCTTAGCAAATTCAGATCTTGGATTTGCAAAACAAGCCCATTGATTCATCCCAAGAGCTTGCAGAGGCCTCAGATGGGCTACATCAGAAAGAAGTCTACCAGGTTTGCAAAGAAATATAATCCAATGAGAAGAATTATCTAGAGTGCTTCCAACGTGAAGTGGACTCCACCAGGATGTAATCTGGGGGTCTGTGGAAGCACAGAATCCCATGGATCAAGCAAGGTAGTGACTTTGAAGAGCAAGACAGGCTGGAAGGCTTTGTAGAGGAGAGAGTTATGAGGAGCAGGACTGAATCCACCCACCGATACTACATGAACATTGTCCAGCTCAGGAGAAATGGGCACATCACTCCAGCTGCATGCTAGCAGCTGTGTGGGAGCGAAAAGAGCTTTGCAGAGGCAGCAGATCCCCTCACCAGGGCACTTGGACGTGTCAATATTGGTTTCACCTTGATTTGGACCCAGACCCAGAAATCACCAAGTTTCCTGTGATGGAACCAGGCAGAGGTCCTGGCAGGCAGCCCTCTGCAAGGTGGGCGGCTGGAAGGGTTCAGGCACGTCTCCTTTGGCCCTCTGCCTGCTTCCCATCAGAAATGCAGAAAACAGAACCCTCTCCTCAAAAACTTTTCAGTTTTGATGAATCAGCAAAGGTGTTGGCAGGTTTTGTGACTTGCCTGCAAGTGAATACTGGTTGATTCTTGCCCTCCTCCAGGAGGTCCAGGCTGACCTCAGGCTCTACTTTCCCCATAAGCACGTTAAATCACACAGGTACTGGCCCAGTGCCTGATGCCCAGATGAGAGCTGGAGCTTTGCAACAGAAAGTTTAGGGTTAAAAGCTGTTTCATGCTAATATTGTCCATAAACTCATGTGAGAGATGAAAGCAAGTGCCTCTAGTGACAGGAAGATGCCTTTATCACCCCGTGCTGATAGTGCAGCAGGAGGCAGCCACTGCGCCTTTGCCAGCCTGGGAAAAGAGGGGATTTCAAAGCCTGTTGCCTGTGGGAGGTTGTGCTCGGGGGCTGTGCCCTGGACTGCAGGTCTGGGAGTGCAGCGACCCATCGTGCAGAGGGTGGTAGAGATGGGCTGAAGCCACCTGGGGCTCCACAGCTTCAACAGCATCCTCTATGTGGGCAGCAAGGCTACCTCCCCCTCACTACAGCCACGTTTGGGGAGCGGAGGAGGGTATTTGTGGCAGTGATGCAAAGCACAGTGGGCAAAGCTGTGCCCAACAGCTCTCTGTGGCTTGTCCGTCCTCCTGTCCCACCCACACTGCAAAGCATCTTCTGCTTTACCAGCTCCAGCCTTGTGTGAAGGTGGCTCTAGGGCAACTGTGCAGAACAGGGGCTGGGAGCAAAGTTCAAACTCCTGTGCCAAGGGAAGACCGTGTCCCTGCTGCTGATACTGCCTCCTGGACCTCAGCATCTCCTGAGGGTACCTGGCCTGGCCTGATGGAGGAGCACTCCTGATGGTGCTGCTTTCACACTGCCAAGAGCCTTCCATGCTCTCCGTGGGGCAGAACAAGGAAAGGGGCAGAGCATCCCATGTCCCCATGGGCGTCCACTCCCACACAATGGCAACCGCTCCCCTCATGGACCCAGCACAAGGTCCTCACACCAGTAAGTGGCCAGGCCGGTGCCTTGCTTGGCCAGTCACCCCCAAAATATTTGAGAGCCTCTGAGCACATCTTGGGGTGCAGAGTTGGTGTCCCTCCCCAAACTCAGCCACTTGTAAAAGTGTTTTCTTCTGTTTGGGATCTGATATCCAGACTTCCCCGCAGCCACCGTGCCCAGCAAGCCCAGCATCTGCTCCTCTCCTCCCCAGCTCTCCCTGCACCCGTTCCCACGGCGCATCCAGCCCGGGGCTATCTCCCTGCTCCCAGTCGCCTGCCACCGCAGCCCGCCCATCCCGCCCAGCTCCTCGGCACATCCTGGATGATTAAACCCGGCTGGTGTTGCTGTCTTCCTCCCACACCCATCCCCGGGCATACGCCTTCTGGGGCCGGCGAGGGCAGCCCGGTTCCCAGGGCTCTTGGAAAGGGTCTGCGGTGGGAGATAAGGTGTCCATGTGCCACTGCGGTGGCAGGGAGGAGCCCTGCCAGACGGCGCTTTATCCCAAACCAAACAGCCTGGCCAGCTCCAGGAGTTATAAACAGATGCTGAGGCAAGGCGCTGGGCTCTGGGAGGGTCTGGGAAGGGGAGAGGATTTGGTATCTGGCTTCCTGGAGAGCCACAGCCCTGGGGAATCTGCTGAGCCTCCCACGGCAACACCCCAAATAGCACGGGGAGGAAGCAGCTGCCCCGGGGCAGCTGAAGGGATGGGCACAGGGAGGACAACGCTGGACGGCAGGCTCGGTGCTCAAAGTGACACAGGGCTCAGTTGGCCAGGGTGGACATCATGTGGTCCAGGCCATGGTGGCCATGCTGGGGCTGCCCAGGACGGCACAGATCCCCCTCCTCCCCAGGGGGCAAGGGCAAGAAGTGAGACCCCAGCCTCCCGTCTGCCCCCCACCTCTGGGGCACTGGTGCAGTCCGTTCCCCAGCCATTTCCAGGGGGGAAGCAAACCTGGGGTGCAAAAGCAGAGCAAGCAGCACCTCAGGGCTCCACACACGAGACCACGGGCACACCGAGATCTGTGACTCCCTACCACATGCAGAAAATCCATCCTTTCGCCTTTGCTTTGTCCCCTTGCCTTTATCACCTGGCTGCACAAGAATTCAGAAAACTCAGGAAATTAAAGCGAGGTCTTCATTACAGAAAGCCCGTGTTCCCCTTGAGCCCTGCCCGGGGACCTCCACTCTCCTGCTCCAAGCACCAGCCTCTGCCACCAGGTTGCTGATGTGGAGGATAATTTAGCAACGGTAAATTAAAAGTGGGCCAGGTAGGGGGATTTGCAAGGGATTTATGCTGTGGGCTTTTGCCTCCCCCTCCTTCTTTCTGATTCTGGGGAAAAGAGTGGCAGGAATTTGCATTTCATGAAGAGAGCATTTTTCTCCATTTTCCCTCTAGAAATGTTGGGAAGGTGGAAATAGGGACACCTGGGTGAGTTGAGCTGACTCGAGGATTTAAAGAGGACTAAGGGGATGCTGCATGTTGTGTCTTCACAGCTCCATGACAAGGAGGGAGAATCTGTCCTTCAAGGCTTCCTTTAGTCAAAATATTAATTAGGCCATTGCGGTTCACAGAAATCTCAGATAAAGCAGTCTGGAAAAGTCTGGTTCCTTACAATTACCTTGGATTTCTTCCCTTTCTGCTCAGCAGTGTCAGTGTTTTACTTCCCTTGTCACCATCTAGCCTCCCAGCCTAAACAAGGACTGAAATGCAAACACAAACATCCAGTCGTGGGGGGGAATGACCAAAACAGGAGAAGAGAGCAGCCCAGCAGCTCTTAGACCATCTGCTCCTGCGATAATGGAGCAGGGCGGGATGGCACCAAGGCTGTTTTGTTCCCGCTGCAGGTTGTCTCCAGCCAGCCCTTCACCTGCCTCTGCAGGCTGAGGTCTACCTTGCTCCTTCCTTTCCATTCCTTTCATTAGAAATAGTGTGGCCAGCAGAAGCAGGGAGGTGATTGTCCCCCTGTACTCAGCACTGGGGAGGCCACACCTGGAGTGTTGTGTCCAGTT
>JAOXJM010000008.1:8503201-8515584 GCA_026413425.1 Tringa solitaria | reverse complement strand
TGGGGTTGATGGTTGGACTCAATGATCCCAAGAGTCTTTTCCAACCTGAATGATTCTATGATTCTAAGGGGATGTGGGGCACTCTTGCATCCCCTAGTTGTGTGATGCTCAATGGCCTCCTGGGCACTGGATGGATTTTAGAGCAGTCTGGTCCCCCCTGAGGTTTTTCAGCTCAGAGGGCTGTGACTTTTCCATCTGCACCCGTGCCCATACCATTGCCTTTTATCCTGTTGCCACATCACATTACAGATTTATTCTCTGCCTTCGCTTTGCCATGTTACAGTTCTTTCTGCTTCCCAGGTTTCTTCCTCCACATCACTCCAGTGGGTCCATGCCATTCTACCAGTACCCAGATGCATTACCAGCCTTCTCTTTACTCCTTAAATAGGAATTTGCATGCATTATCTACAGGGGAAAACCACTCCTTCGGAGAGAAGGTGTTTGGGAGCTGAACAAGCAAACATGGCCAGGACATACCCGACCAAGCACACATCCCTGAGGGCAGCCAAAGCCACCATGGCCTTGGCTGATGATAAAGGCAGGACACAATGGCACAGGGGGAGCTTCACCTTAGGAAGAGCCTCCAATATCCCTGGAGAAGATGCTGTGCCTTCCTGCATGGTGGCTCTGCCACAGGTTTGGAGCCATACCCTGTGGGAAGGGGAGGGCTGAGGGCTTGTGAAGGAGGTTTACATGATGGGAAGTTCAGCCTTAGGTCACCTTCTTTGGCATTTGCACTGATTTGAAGGTTTTGTGCAGCATCTTCGCTGCCTGGTCCCTGAGCACCTGGTACCTTTCCCATTAAGCAGCTCTGCTGAAGCTTTGCCATCTGCCCAGCTGCAGAAGATGCTTGTTTTGGAGAAGTGGCATTACAGTAATGCTCTGTTGCTTCGTACTCATTGATTTCCAGTGCCCATAGGTGCACTTCCTGGCATCTCCCTGAGCACAGCAGTGTCTGGGTACCTACTAGCTATGAGTCTGCCCACCCTCATCCTGCTGCAGTGTCTGTGTGGGCAATGGGCTCCCTGCAGCACAGCGTGGGCTGAGACTGCAGCACCCGGGGACGATGCCCAGGTGCCAGCACGTGGACTTGCAGGGTCCTTGCTGAAGCCACTCACATCTCCTCAAGCAAATGTTTCGGGCTCTCTTTAGATTCCGAAAAGCACCATTTTTCTGGCTCGCTGTTGGTTTCCCAAGTTCATCTGGACCAAAGATAGACGTGGGGTCCCAGTTCAGCAGCCACGCAGAATGGGGGTACCCATTTGTGTCTGCCTCTGCCAAGCTGTCCCAGGGGAGGCTCAAACACCAGGGCTGGCACCATCCCAGGTGCTCTGCGGTGGGAGGTAGCTGCTGATCCATCATCTCTCCACACCTCTTCTGCGAGCAGGCTGCACGCTCGGCTGCAGCGGCCGACGAGAAGTCGAGCCCTAAACTTTTAACAAGAGCACTGGGCTCCATAAGGGGAGCTTTACACCCAGCACCGGTCAGCCAGCTCTCGTGGCTTTCTGCCGGCTTCACACTCCAGCTCGGTAACCGGGCCCAGCTCTCCACAGTTAACAAAAGCGATAAATTATCAGCCTGCCTACACGCACCCGCACCACGCTGCAGCCTCCTGGCATTAACCCCGATTATCTCCCCCCGCAGACAGACCACCCCACAGACCTGCCTCGGGCACTCCTTGAGGTAATGGGGCAACATTTGCCAGCACCCCCCAATCAAGCATCCTTTATATTCCCATGCAAGTAAGGACCTAGTGCTCCCTGCAGAAGGACTTACAGGGGGGCTTTCCAGCTGCAAAGCACTGAATGACCCCAGCACAAGCACCACAGACCTCTCCTGGACCTAGAGAGTAGCAGAAGGCTCCCAGGGACCCCAATCTCAGCCCAGCCTGTCCTAACGTTGGCACCAGCTTTGGTCACGGCCCTCCTCAGTTAATCCTGCAAGTGCCCTGTGGTACCCCAGCATCCCTGAGACCCCCAACACCCTCATAGAATCATAGAATCATTCAGGTTGGAAAAGCCCCTTGGGATCATCGTGTCCAACTATCAACCCCGCTCTACAAAGTTCTCCCCTACACCATATCCCCCAACACCACATCTAAACAACCCTTAAACACATCCAAGGATGGTGACTCAACAACCTCCTTGGGCAGCCTATTCCAGTGTCTCCCTCTCTCCTCTTGCAAAAGCATCCACACCTGGGGTTGGCCTTGGGGGGACCCCCACTGCAGCCTGGGTCACGGTGGGGAGCTGTGGGTGGGAGCACAGGCAGAGGTCCCTTTGCTCCCACGGGGCCCTGGGGATCCGGAGGAGCCCAAGCCTGATCAGCGGGTGTCAGTTTGTGTCCCTGGGGCTCTGGCGGGGAAGGGATCAGCTGCAGTAATTGAGGTGGGAGGAATGAGAGGTATGCTCCGAAACAGCGGGCGGGGGGTGCCGGGGGCCGCGCTGGGATCAGCCTGCCCTGATCAGCCCATGGTGATTTCCCAAAGGCACCCTCCTTCCAAGCCCACCCCAAGCCTCACAGACACTGGGAAGAGCCTCCCAAGAACAACCAGCCCTTTGAGAAACCTAAACCACTTTCTCCAACACCTCTGAACTCTGTCAGGAACATCCCTCGTCAGAAAGCTGCAAGTGCCAAGCGGTTTCCCCTCGAGGGCAAATCTCCCTCGTGCTGTCAGGAGCAAAGCCGCCCGGGTTCACGTTGCTGCTTAAGGTGAATGCGTGGTGTGTTTTACCAACTAATTGTGAAATTGCAGGTTGCTTCAGAGGCAAAGGAGAAGCTTTTTATTGTGAGCAGAAGAATTAATCATACCTGGGGCAGTACAGATGTCAGCAAAAAACAATGCAGAAAGGATTTCTCAGGAAGATTGCTTGACATGAATAGGAAGGGCTTTCTCAGGTCTTTTTAGATACGAATGAAAGATTCTCGATGGCTGCTGTGACCCCTGATTTTACCCTGGCTTTCTAGATCTGAGAAAGGGATGTGTGTGCTGAAAATGCAAAACCATAAGGGGAAGCAATGTTCTATTCAAGAAATGGAAACTCC
The DNA here is from genome assembly GCA_026413425.1 of Tringa solitaria. Classification (NCBI taxonomy): domain Eukaryota; kingdom Metazoa; phylum Chordata; class Aves; order Charadriiformes; family Scolopacidae; genus Tringa; species Tringa solitaria. The sequence continues at coordinate 8,512,539 of JAOXJM010000008.1, read as the reverse complement.
CCAAGCCAAGGCGTCTGCTGTAGCACTAATTCATGACGTGTCCTGTATAGTTTATGGCAGAGATTAAACAACACAAAGGATAAAACATTTCAAAAATGGCATTTAACTGGGAAAACAAGAACAGACTAGACTCCAGCCCTTCACTTGTGCAATGCTGGGCTGTTGAGCTCTCAGCCCCAGCATTCAGGTCCTGCTTAAGGAAATACCTCTGGCTGCTGTTTGCATATGTGCAACACGGCGTTTCGTCACACCTTTTTGTTTGTTGAGGAGCAGATTCCCTAGGTAACATGGCCACCCCCTCTTCCTCCCTTTCTTTGTGCATTTTTCTCTGCCTGGGACTCGTTTCTCTGGTCCCAAGGGATATGCTTTCCCATGGCCATTTCCCATTTGGAGGCTACATATGTGTGCACTGAGGAGTGGAAGAAAAGAGGGACTCGGTCTTTTGGTTCACTGCAGCCTTTTCCTATGTTTTAAAAAGGTATCAGTTATGGTCAGCCAAGCTGTGTTGAGCACAGGTTTATATCCTGGCTCTCTGATCTTGCCCCCATCAGCCAGGACCCCTCTGTGAGGCCGAGGAGGCAGTGGCAGGGCTGAGTCACAGCATTGGGGATGCAACATTTTCCCAGCAGCTCTGGAAACTATTGCTGCGGCCAGGGAGGGAAAGAAGAAAGGATGGCAAGTGCAAGGATAAAGGCTAAAAAACAAAGAAGAAAGTCTGAAGTGTCTTGTGTGAAACAAAACTACACATATGGAAGTTGAGGAGAAAAAGGGAGAGGATACAGGCAGCTTCAAGTGGGGCTGTATAAAGAACTGGGAGAAGGATGTTTCCTAATGTGGGATGTATTTGGTGATAGATTCCCAAAATGTGCTATCAAACCTCGCCTTACAGCTCCATTTACACTCAGGTGTCCATGAACCTGGAGCTGAAAATAACAGGAGTCCCCATCTTCCTCATGCCTTCCTCACACATGTCCCGAGACATACCCAACATCAGGGTTAACCTGTGCATAGACTTGACCTCAGCAAATGAAAGGCAATAACGAAGTGAAGAGGGTGGGAAGCAAAGGCAAAAGCAACGGCAGGACCTCTCAGGGATACAAGACTCCTCTGGAGAAGTGCCCTGATAGCAGGTGAAGATGATGACAACCTAGCATTTCCTCCCTCAAATTTTCTTACCAAGCACCACTTTTGCTTTTTAAGAGGTTCTGCCCATGCCCTGTGGGGTTGGGATAGGGGTACCAAAGTCAGTCCAAACTTCAGAGGAGACATGACTGGGAGAAGTCTGGTATTTCCCTCTTTATTATCCTTATTTGCCACATCCGGATGACGAGGAGCATGACACAAGTTCACGGTGATGTCGTTTACCTGCACGTGCTCCCATATCCACGCCGATGACATCAGTCCTGGGGTTTGCACAGGGGACCCACTACCAGGAAATGACTTCTCTTTAAACACAAGGAAAGCTCGGTGCAGCCTTTGTAGCTTCTAGTCCAACAAGCCTGTAATATTCACAGGAATGAGACTCAAATTTCTAATTATTGGCTGAGTTATTTGTAGCTTCATATATTTTAAGGCCAGAAGGGACCATCATCTAGTCTGGCCTCCTTAAATGGAAAGCTCTATAACCAACAACCAATTCCCTGAGCTTCGTTACAGTAATGAGCTCAGGAGTCCTGCCGTCTCGTCTCCAGCTCTAACTGCTAGACCCCGCCATGCCAAACACAGCTGCTCAGATCTGCCTCCAGCTCCAAAGGGAAGTCTAAGAGTTCCTCCTGAATAGGTAATAAATCAAGTACCCATGTCCGCAGCAATGGGGAAGGGTGACTGGCTGCACACAGCAGCTCAGCCTGCCCGACTGGGCCCTGGGAGCAGGCATGGGCAGGGATGCGCATCCAGCCAGCGGGATGGGATGGAGGGATTTACTCTGCAGTGATGTAGTTTCCCCTGTGGGTGGGTTATTTTGGGGAAGGGAGAGGAAATCGCTGACACTTGCCTGGTCTCACACCCTGCCCGGTGTATCTCACCCTGCTCAGCTCCTGCCAGCCCTGGGCACGGAGCTGGGATGGTTTCAAGGCGTGCGGTGCTGGTAACCAGAGACCCAGTGGGGCTGCGCGGCAGCTCTGGCAGGCTTTGTCCCTGCCCAGGCTCTTTAGATCGAATGGCATCGGGAACAATACAGCAACTGCTCTCCTCTGTGCTGTGTGTCAGAGGCAGATACTGGAAAACCACCCAGCACCTCCCAGCACAGGCTGCGCTAATCACCTGCCTCTGCAGGGCAAGGGAAGGTGGCCTCCAACTGCTGTCACCGAACCGCAGGGAAAGACAGCCCAGCTCTCCATGGATCCATAGGGTACCACCTGGCCCTGGGACACCACGGTGCGAGGAGCAGAAAGAGCTCCCTGATCTAGGACATGGCCAGGATAAGGGCTGGGACCTGTTGGGGATGAGCCACCTGTCTTGCCCTCCTGCATCTCACCTGGCTCCAGGCTGGGACTCCCCTGGACAGCTCAAAGGCTGGATGGGACGTGAGGACAAGAGAGGCCTCGGGATGGGAGAAGTGCTGGTGCATGTTCTCAGAAGCAAGGGGGGCAGGATTGGGAGATCATCCACCTGAACATCATGCAGTTGAGTGCAGTCCCATACCCACACTCTCAGGGTGCTCCGGGAGCCACCAGCCAAGGCAGAAGCTCATGCCCACCTTGGGGAAGGAAAGTTTGATGAATGGGACATCAACAGTCTTGTTAGACTGGTGTTCACACTTTCTTCCAGGTGTCCTCTCTGAGCACTGAATTTGTTTTTACAGAGGCATCGGTGGGTCAAGGGAGCACCCATTCAGGCCTGCCCTTTGTAGGATGAAATAAGTGTCACTGTAGTGGCTTACGGCCACCAGCTGCAAATGTAGCTATGGGCAGAAGGATGGGATGGGAGATGATGGGATGGGACAGGAGGGGATGGGGGACACACAGCTTCATGAAAACTGAAGGCCACCCACCTCATGACCAGTTCATGGAGGAAGAAGCAGGAAGGAGGTGCTCCAAGTCCTCGGTCAGAATGCTAACCACAGCCTGTGACTGCAACATTACTGCTGAAGAGAGGCAGGGAAGCAACAAGCCAACAAAACCAGAGCTTTGGACACGTTCCCTGGAGGCAGCAGTAAATATTATCAGCAGAAGAGCACTCATCCCATCAATCAGCGAGGTTTCACCAAGCACCATGGGCACTTCCCACACACCAGCTTGGACTGAGCTAGCTGTGACACCCCTATGAGTCAATGCCCCCGGGGTCTACCTGGTGGGATGAGTTGGCTGCTGGTCATACTGCAGCGGTACAAGTTGTGTGCATTGTCAGGGCTACCACCCATCCTTCCCCGCTGCCATGGTGTTTGTGGTGATAACAGAGGCAGCTCGAGACTTCTCCTTCCTGCAGGCAAGAGGCAATTTAGTGGTGGCAGAGAAGCAGCCTCTGGGGAGAAAAAGGGCTGGGTTAGAGGTGTGGCAGAGAGAGCACGGAGTTTTAGGGAGCTCTGCTCACCTGTGCCTTGAATTGGACCAGCCATCACCCTGTACACCTTTGGATGTGCCCATCACCTCCTTGGGTGCGAGACAGAAACAGGGCATGCCAGATATGGTGGCATGAAGGTGCAGTGAGAGACTGGCTGTTCATCCCATACCTTTTGCTGCTCAGGGTGACTCAGCTTCTACCATGGGAACCTGAACAGGCAGACCCACGTGGTGTGCAGAGTCCCACAAAACTCAGCCCAGTCCCTTCAGGGCCCAGTAAGAAGCATCTCCCCAGACAGCATTTCAGTGCAGAGATGGGAGATACAGGCAGAGAGGGTTTTCCCACAGCTTAGCCTGCCTCGGAGGCTGGCAGAGCACATCACAAGGTCTGGAGGGTCTGTAACAGCCTGGGCACCCCTTATCCCCCCATCCAAGCAGCAACAGGCAGGAACAGGAGCCTGACATCCATGCAAGGTGTAAAGTCCCGCTGGTCTCTGCAGCACTATGTAAGAGCCTGGGGAAGGGAGGGTCTGGGGGATGCAGGGAGACCAGGACAGCAGGTCTAAGCCTCCCTCCCCAGGCTCTCCACTACCTGAGCAAACCATCCTACCTCCATCATCTGGGGGACCACAAGCCCTGCTTGGATGAAGTGTTCCAGGGGAATATGGGCTGCAACAGAGGTGCACAGACAGAGGCAGGCAAAAAGCACGGCTCCTGGAGCGCTGCTGAACCAGCTGAGACTCCTGTTCCAGTGCAGCCCTTGCCAGGGCAAAGTGTGACCCTAAATTGGTCCTGTTGGGCATTGTCTCATAGCTTGTTTGCTCAGTTGCTGCTTTTCTGTAGCAGTGAGTAACAAAAATATGTGGAAACTGAGTCTCAGTGGCCCATGAGGCTGGTCTTTGAGGGCATCTCATCACAGCGTCACTTTGCACCAGCATCTTTCTTGAGCCCAGCTCTCCTCACGCCAGTCTTTGGCTAAGGCTCAGCCAGATGAGTGGTCTCTGAGGGGAAGATGGATGTTCATCCAAGATCCTTGCCCAAGACCTTAAGCCCAAGATCATGAAACAAGCTTGGTAAAATTGTGGAGAGAGGAGCACAGGGAGCTTTTCACCCTGCCTTGCGTGAAGCATAGATGGACCTTATGCAAGGTATGATGAACCACACCCCAAAGTGTCTGCTTCTCCCCCATGGCTATGCAGAGACCTCAGTCCCAACAAGTGTTTGCTGCCCAGGGCGAGCAGGAGAAGCAGGACAGTGAGGGAAGCTGGTCTGGCCTGGCCTGGGAGCCCAGGACGTGGGGAAGGAGCAGCCTCCTCCACCCTGGGCTCACACAAAGGACAGGCGGTTGCCTAATTGCCTACCCATGGGAAAGAGGAGACTCGCTCTCTGGAAACGGAGGGGCTGGGCAGTCTCAGGCAGCCGAGTGACTTATTGCAGACTCCTGGGGTGATAAATTGTGGCTAATTGTGGGCAGGTGACAAAGGCAGACTAAGGGAAAAGGAGCGAGGACATTCACTCCCCTGGCAGCTGCTGCCCAGCCCTGCCCCCTCCTTTCACTGCTCCTTTCAGGCCATTTGAATTGTGAAAACTCAACGCCTTCCAAAACTTAGTCTCTCTCAGGGCTCCTCTCCCCCTACTGCCCCCTTCCCACTCCCTCCCTGCTCCCTGCTCTCACTCCTTTCTCTGGAGTGGGAGGTCCTGGGGGGGCCAGCAATGGGCTCATGCCATGGGGCAGCCCTTGTGATGCCACAGCGTGGGAGTCTAAAGGATGTTTCTCCACCCCCCTGAGACCCACGTGTCTTCTCCAGGTCCTGCTCCCAGCCCTGATGCAGGGGGTTCACCTGGGCAGAAGGAACAGCACCACGTTCTGGCTGTCTTCAACATCCCATTGAAGGAACCACCAGGTGGTACAGACCTGGAGTGGCTGCGATTTGGGCTCCGATGAAGGGGAAAGGCCACTTTGTCTCACACCTTATGCTGATCTCGGGTCAGAGTGGGGCTAACTTAAAAATATAACCTGTGAGGAGAGGATCCGAAGGTTCAGCTTGAGGAGATGGGCATTGTCCAGCAAGTGCTGGAAGGCCAGGAGGCAGCAGGTGCCCACCAGCCCACGTTGGACCCTACAGGGATGACCCAGGATGCATTATCCCACATTTCTGGTAGCTCTTTCCTCCTTGCTCTATGCACATGCCCTGGTGAGTTGGAAAAACAGGCACTAATCAAGAAAATACCATCAGCAAAAAGTTCTCACTGCATAGGCAAGCCCTGGCTTTCCAGAGACCCCTCTGGGAAGAGACGGATCAGAACTTACCATGATCTGGAGAAAAGCATCCTCAGATGGGACAGGGAGTCCTTAGGAAAGGCTGGATCATTCCCAGGATAGCATCAAGCAAGGTCCCTGGCCCAGCTGAGCACACTGTTAAGAGCCCAGTGCCCCTGCAGGATCTGCTGTCCTCAACACCTTTGTGACTGGCTCTTCGTACAGGTTGGATGGGTCAACCAGGGCGGACACTTCATTCCCAACCCACTCCAGGCTGCTTTCATGAGGGGTGTCCTCAATTTCTCTGTGCTGTGTTTGAAGACAATATTCAGCATTTCTCCCCTTCCCACTTTGCCTTGGACAGCCTCGCTCACACTCGCCTGCTTCTTCACAGCTTGTCAGAAGATGATACCCACACTGGAAAAGCAGTTTAAAATCAAGTCTTAGCAGGCAGCTGAAAATTAGCAAGTGATATGCTATGCAAAAGAGCTAGAATTAACTCCTTCCTTCACTCTACAGGGGCTGCTCTGCTCCACGCACCCACCATCCAGCCTAAACCACTGACCGTTTGAACTCAGTCAATAGTCTCATAGCAATTAGTTGGAGAGAAGCAACTGGCAACCATCAGCTACTTGTAATCGTGTGTCAACTGGATTTATCACATGCTTGGAAATTACGAGTATTTGCCTGTAAATTCACCATTTCCATTTCACTCAGCCACAAATGCCCAAAAGTTAAAACCCCATATCTAAGTATGTCTCTCAGCTCCCTTTATACACAGTGGTAACCTCTTTTAATTATCTGTCTTGGGATGAGCTAGATCATTCTGTGGAAGGCTATATTTCTTACCACTGACTTACAGAAGTCTGTGGTGAAGGCCTGGAGTCACCAAACTGTCCCATGAAAAGCAAGCACTCACTGGATGATGAAGATTTTCCTCAAGGCTTTCCCAAGAAAGTTTCAACTTTTAGCAGCTGCTTGCTAGGACCTGGATATAGACAGGTTTCTGGAAGATCAGACATACATCCAGATTTAACCCAACACATTGAGCCCTGGGGTACACCGCTAATTACTGGCTTCCGACCAGGCTTTGTTCTACTGATCACCACCCATGGCCCTGACCATTCAGCCAGTTTTCAATCCTCCTCACTGTCTGCTCATCCAGCCCACGCATCCACAGCCTGTCTATGAGGACCTTACGGGAGACAGAGTCAAAGGCCTTACTAAAGTCCAGTCAGACAATGTCCACAGCTCTCCCCTTGTCTACCAGGAGAGTCTTTTAATTGTAGAGGTCTATCGTGTTGATCAAGCACGACTTCCCTTTGTGAAGCCATGCAGGCTACTCCTGATGATTTTCTTGTCTATCATGTACCTGATCTGTGTCCTTTGTAATCTCAGCCTTTTCCATGTCCTTTGTAACCAGCTTCCCCATCTTGTTAAGCAATGAACCCACATCATATGGTCTTCCTTTCATCTCCTACGTACTTATAGAAGCACATCTTGTTGTCTTTGACATCCCCAGCCAGATTCAATTCCAGTTGGCCTTTAGCTTTCCTAACTTCAACCCTGGATGCTCAGACAATGTTTCTGTATTCCTCCCAGTTATCCATCCTTACTTCCACCCTCTGTATGTTTCTTTTTTGTGTGTTTGAGTTTGGCCAGGAGCTATTTGTTCATCCATCCAGACCTCCTGGCATTTTTGCCTGACTTAGTATTCGTTGGGATGAAAGCATGTTGAGCTTGTAAAAGAAACTCAAAGAAATATTTATTAGTCCTGGTGTCTCTATATATTTAGGACAATTTCCTTCCAAGCCTGGATGTGACTGAATCAAGCAAAGACAAAATTTAAGCCTGCCCAAGCTAACATGATTGCAAGTGAGACTATATCCCCACAACACATCACAACAGGAACTGAGTCACCTTCACATGCAGTTAAATCCCCTCCAGCAGAAAAGGTATCCCTTCCCACGTAAAGGTAACTCTGTGCACGCCTCAAATGTTGCATGGGCAACTGTCCAAAATGGGGACACATTTGTGTGATCAAAAATTATTGCTGCCAGGCTCTGTGGCAATCAGGCTATTCCAAGGGCAAAAGAAATCTGAACTCAAGATGAAATGGATGAGCTTATAAGTGAGCTTTGCCCAACTTTGTGCAGTAGACTTGGGGTATCTCCAATAACGTTGGCACAATTAAGTCATGCACAGATGCATGACCTTGGCAGCACATCTGCAAGGCCCTCAAGAGAAAACAGAACATCATGGTCCCAAGATGATTTACTGAGTCCATCAGGGAGCCCTCTGACTTGGGCATCTGCACAACCATGATCATGCGGCAATGTCTCCTGTGGGCGTGTTTGTCTGCCCAGATGTCTCGGAGCTCACCAGGCACAATATGAGTGTTACTCCAAGGCAGAAACCAAATGAATGCTCAGACAGTTTCAAGCTGCTGAAGCCTCATAAACACTTAATACCAGCTCAGGCTTCAGCGGGTACCAATCTTCTGGGAAGCACCTCATCTCCCTGCTTGCAAAAATTTGTTTTCAATAATGAGGGACTTGCTCACCACCTTCCATACCCAGGTAAGAACCTTGTGCCAGAGATGGACTGACAAAGCAGGAGAGCAATACCTGCCTGATGAGCATGCTGTGCACATCCTAATAGCGGAGAAGTGCAGACCAGCACCCTTCAGAAGCAGCCAGAGGTCCAGCCAACAAAGAAACCTAATTAAATGTGATCAGATGATGGCTTTACCCGCATCACTTCCAGCCCCCTCTGCCCAGAGAAATGGGTTCATTACGGCAACAGCAAAGGCCCATCTGAAGCTATTTGGCTGCTCAGGCAAGATGGTATTAACTCATTGCCTGACATCACTTGTGTTCGGTTTCAGTCCAAGCAGGTGCCTCTGTACTCCCATTCCAGTAAAGCCACAGCAGGCTTTGCCACCCATCTCACACAGCTGCACTCCCCTCTTGGGCCAGCCAAGTCCTGCCCTGAAAGACCACAGTGTCCCCATGGTGCTGCCCTGTCCCTGGGGTGGTGTGGGAGGAGGCTCTCCACTTCCAGCAGCTACTGGCTGGCCCAAGGCACTGCTGCTCCAAGTGCACACTGGGCGACTTAGATATTTATTGGACCTGGAAAGACAAACCAGGCAGTCCGAGCTGGGAGGGTGCAACTGGGGCTGTCGAGGCTGATGCTGCCAGCCTTCTCCCATGGTGGCTTGCAGAGGTCCCCTCTACTCTCTGCAAGCAAAGAGCAGAAAGCACTGCTAACAGAGATGTGAGGGAGGAGGCTCCAAGCAATGCTTCATGCTAGAGCTCATCCTCATGTCTGCCCTGAGTCCCACTGTCCCTGCCAGGTGCCTCCTAGGGCTGGCATCACCCCCAGTGTTGTCCCCCCTGGCTAGAACTGGCTCCTGGGGCTGTCATCTCGAGGGTTGTGTTCAGTTTTGGGCCCCTCACCACAAAAAAAGATATTGAGGGGCTGGAGCAGGTCCAGAGAAGAGCAACGGAGCTGGAGAAGGTCTGGAGGAGAGGCTGAGGGAGCTGGGGGTGTTCAGCCTGGAGAAAAGGAGGCTGAGG
>JAOXJM010000008.1:8484151-8502917 GCA_026413425.1 Tringa solitaria | reverse complement strand
AGAGGAGAGGAGAGGAGAGGAGAGGAGAGGAGAGGAGAGGAGAGGAGAGGAGAGGTCTCAGCACCCCTGTCCTCCACACCATGCCCTCAGCACCATGTAGCTGGGCCAGGGCAGACTTGCATTGCAACATGTCATGGTCTTAATTAAATATCTTTAATTTCCAGGGCAGGACAGCTCCTCCCTGAGCCTCCACAGATCTGTTCTCTGAGGGCTGCCCATGGGTGCCACTCTTAACCACCATCCTGCCATGGAAATGCAAAGGTTTTCCCTCAGACTAGTCCCTGCACCCTGCAGAAGGTAAGGACAGGCAGAGCTCCTTGCCTCCCTGTGCACATCCCACCTGGTACCTCCTGCATCCCTGCCAGCTGGCTGCAAACCTCACCACAGCTACTTGTAGGGCTTTTTCTTCCTTTTCTTGCACATGCAGGATGAGGGCTCTGTGGCAGAAATGCACCTCAGCTGCTCATGCACAGAGCATCTTTTCACCACCAGGGATGGAAAGTGCCACACACTAGGAATAGGAACACACCCAACCCCTTTCCCTCTTCCAAATCCCTCCCTGCTGCTGCTGGTCCCCTGTGACTGCCTGGACAGCTGGAGATGGCCAGACATCTCCCCTCCCATTGCCACAGTGCTCCAGTTCCAAACCTGCAAGAGGGCTGTGAGCTGCCCCCTCTCCTTCAACTGCTCATTTCCCCATTTAACCCCCTGTGTTGCTGCCCCGAGGCTGTGGGGATTCAGCAAAAGCCCTTCCAGGGGGTGCAGGGGCTGCAGGAGGCTGGCCCATGTCGGGGTCCCGGTGGTCACTGCAGCCACCCAGCCAGCACCAGGGCTGCGAGAGCATCCGAGCCCCGGCCCTCGCAGGCTCGCCAGCACCGGGCACGGCAGGGTGGGTGTTTGTCTGTCTGCCTCTCTCCTTTGAAAGGAGTTTCCATAGGAACGGGCAGGACAGCAGCCCGCTCCAGCGAGGTTCTGGTGCATTACCCAGCGTGAAAGCGCACAGCTGTGGGGCATTGTCCGGCGGCTGTTCCCACATCTCCCCGGCAGAGCACTGCGAGGTCACTCGGCTGCGGGGACAGCGGGACCATGGCTCTGTTACCGAGGGGCTGGGATCCAGCCGGGGCTGGGATGCACCTCCTCGGGGGGGGGGGGGTGGATGTTCCCACTCTTTCACTTGCAGCATCCCCATGTTTCCTGGCAGTACCACAGGCGACACGGTACAAACCTGCCCCATGTGCTGCGTTTCCCCCCTGCTCAGGTCCCAGGCAGGACAGCCACAAGAGCTGGATCCCCACCACACACCTCAAAAGCATCCCAGACCCTCCGGCTCAGGGTGCGGGGAGCACGGCCGAGCTCACCATTCCCTCCCACCTGCAGAGATGGGGGAGACGGGTTACCGGGACCCATCTGCATGTGTGGCATCAGCCCAGCACCGCAGCCGCTCGGTGTGGGATTGGCAGCACACAGTAGCACAGGCGGCTGCGCGGGGGGCCTGAAGCAGCCTGGGTCTGGCCAGAGGATGAGGCGCGGTGGCATCTCCCAGAGCGGGGCTGCCAGCAGAGCTGCTGTTGAGGTCTAGCCAAAACCTAAAGCCCCAGCTGTGAGCCCTCCCCTCCCGCCCTGTCCCCCAACACCCGGCTGCAGCTGCCTCTCCCGACACCAAAGGGTGCTCTCTGAAGCCCCGGCTGGGGCAGCACTGCTGGGAGGGGGATCGAAGGGCTGGGAAGCCCCCAGCCGGCTCTCACAGCCCCTGTGTGTGTGCCCGCACGTACCCTGGCCATGCGGGGCTGCACCCACGAGAATGCTTTGGTGGAGGGCGTCTCCACAGGCCAGCTTTAGGATGGAGTCTCCCACTTCCAGGAGGTATTTCAGCTGGGAGGCAGCTGCCTTAGTGGCCATTTCCTTCCAAATCTCCTGTTTCCCTGGAAGCCAGATGTTCCCCTGCAGCTCCCAAAGGGACACGGGCTGCAGGTCTCTCTCACTGCTTCTTGCCTACCAGTTCTACCTGCTTCCCCATTGTCTCATCCCTGTGACAACGGGGCCTATGAGGGCGAGGGACGAGATGTGGTGAGAGGGGTAGAGCATGGCAGGTCACCCTGGGAAGAGACAAGTGATGGAGAGCATGGGAGAAGGAGAGGGAGCAGGAGAGGAGGATGGGGCAGGCTGCAATGTACAATTCACTGCTCTACTAACCCCGTAACTAGAGACACCCTGGCCAGGACAGGACAGACAGCTGGGGGTTAGTGAGCACATTCTCCTTCCCCACTCAGGGGGAGGCAGCTGGGGACCCCTGGCTTCCCAAAAGCCCCAGCCATCCCATGCCACCCCAGCTCCATCAATGGAGCAGCCATTGTGTGGCTGTGCCCCGTCACCTTTGATATGGGACAGGGTCTGCAAGCCTCCAGCCCCCTTGGCTCAGCTTGCCACCAGTGTGGGTTGGGGGCACAGGGCACGGAGCGGGATCAGACCCAAGCCTGGCTTTCCCCAGGCTCTGCAGGGTCAAGATCCTGCTATTTTGGGGAGGTTGGGTTTCTGTATCACCCAAGCCATGGTGGGAGGTAGTGCTACGTGCCACCAGCAGCAGATAACAGGGCCCAGGAGATCCTATCTCTGGTTTTTGTGGGGTGAGGGCTTCTCCCCATCCAACCCCACCCTTCTGGACTTAACCTACCCACAGCACCTAGGTGTCCCCTGCCAGGGCAAGCTGCTTTCCTGGTTCAGAGAGAGTGATGTCCTGGATGTCCCCAGGAGTCATCCCCAGCCCCTGTAGGCTGCAGTGGTCTAGAAGAAGAGAAGATCAGTTTTAGGAAAGACATCTCCACTCAGAGCTGTCGTGCCACAGAGAAGAGTCAAAGCAGGACATAATCTTCCCCCTGACACCCCAGAGGTAAATGTGAAACAGCATCAGATAACACTGGAACCACTGCTATGACTTGAGCTGAACTTGGAGCTTGACTTCATCTCAGCCCAAGAGCTGTTGGAACAAAATCCTTCTGAATATCTGTGAAGGGGAAAGATGACCATTTTTAGGGTGGTTTTGTTTTTAAATTTTAAAAACGTGGCTGCCCTGGCTCATCCTGTGCATGTCCACAGCACAGTTTGGGGGCAGGGCGGAGCCTCCCACCAGTTCTGGTCACATCAGCCTCGCAGGCTGCAGCCTTTGGTGAACATATCTCCATGAGACCCTTCTTTTTGTTCTTGTTGTTTTCAAACCCAAGTTATTTGCTCCAGGGAGCAGCTGGAACAGCAAAGTGGGCAGGCTCATGTGGGGACCTTGCATGGCATCCCCTTGGTGTGGGTACCAGAGCAGCTTCTCTCCTCCTCTCACACTCACTGGGCCAGAATCTGACAGAGGAACTGATGCTAGTGCCCCTAAGCAAAGAAATAGCTGAAGGACTGAACAAGAAGGAAATTTTGCACCTTGTTCCTTGAATAGCATCTGTAGAAAAACTGGTAAAGAAACCATCCACCGAAGGGAGGTTTTCAGGACATAACCAGATTTTCACCTGAATGCGTCTTTTTGGTTAAAATATCTGCTTTCAGAGGAAATTTTCAGTGGTTCATCTGAAAAACAACAAAAAGCATTGAATTCAAAGCAGCCACTGCAACATCTCCCAGCAAAGGGAAAGCTGGGTAGACTCCGCCATCCAGCTGAAGAGTGCAAACCCAAAACACCTGGAGGACAAACATCCCCTTGTAGCTGAAAGGAGTCTGCCCTCCCCAGTAGTCAGATTGTCATTTTTTTGCCAAATAGCTCAAATACACCATAAAAACAAATGTCCTGAACGCGCTCACGTGGATGTGTCAGTGTTGACAGAGGTGCAACGATGGGAGCTCTGTTATTTGTTCCTATACATGAGGCCACTCTGCAAGAACTTTTTAAGACATAGTGGCATGGAAATAAGAAAGGCCAAGAGCATCCAGGAAGAGCAGTTCACTCAACATCCCAGCCACACGGGGCATCTCACCTCGCCCCCTCTGCCCCAGCGCTGGCTCCCACATCCTCTGCCCCCCCAGCTCAAAATCTCCCTGGCATGTCACTCCTTGACACAGCACAAAGCTCAGCCCCAAAGCCTGGTGATGAGACGGGGCATAAAAGACCCCACGACAAAAGGACCCAGAGATGCTGCTCCAGCTGACATCCCCAGCAGCCAACCCAGCAAGACCTGATTGGGCGCCCTGAGATGGGGTTTGCATGGAGTTATTGTTCCATGGGAAACTGGCTGTCTTCCTGCTCTTCATCTGTCAGCAGGATTTTCAGAGAATATGCTCACAAATATGAAGTGAATGTGGCAGGCTGGGCTGGAGCCCTTTGCTAGAAAACCTGGACGTCAGAGTGTGTCCGGTTTAATCCCAGAGTCTGTGAGAATCAGTGTAAAGTAGCATATCAAGTGAACTTTTCACTCTGTGGCAGGAGGGATTACCACATCCCCTTTGTTTGTTGTGCACTTCGTAACTGAAAACACTTTAACCCTTTCTTGCAGCCCTTCGGCACTAAGTACCCATGAAAATTCCTAGGAAAACTGCAGCTGTTTGGCTCTCCGCTGGGTGGGGGGAGATGGGTACACAAGCCACAAGCTCCTGGGCTCCCTCTCAGCTCGGGAAAAGGGTCCTGCTTCCAAACACATCACCACCAAACTCCCTGTGAAGGTTTTGTGCTGGGGGTGGGGGCAGCCCCAGCCGCCCCCAACCTGTGCATTGCCCCAGCCTTGGAAAACCTGTGCTCTCCTGGATACATGTACAAGTGAGTTTTTCAGCTCCAGAGCAGCAGTTTCAGCCCTTTCAGCACCCACACAGCTCACCAGTCCGTCATCTTTTACTGTCCAGCATTAGCGCGGTTCCAAGGAGAAAAAAATACACAAGAAAATCCTGCCAAAATATTAAAGTGAGGTCATTTCTATTAGAAAATGTTCCCTGTAGGGAGGCAAATCTTGATGTGAAGCAAATCAGAAAAGTTATTTTGCTTCAAAATTAATGAAAATGTAAATGCTGGCCTCTGAAAAGTTCCTTTATTTATGATAAATCACCAGTTTCAATCCTCCCTCCTTCTTTCTTGGTTCTTTTCCATTTAAAATGTCTCAAAATTCCAGCAGTACTGGGAAGTCACTGGGTGACAAGGTGCCGTGGTTTTAATGTTCCTTTTCCTACTCAATAACTTCCCTGCATTTGGAGTAAAAGAAGGGGAAATAAAATGGGGGAAAAGTAGAGGAGAAAAACTCCAGGACATGAGTCATCTCATTGCCCTCAGCAGCAAACTGAGATGAAAGAGGGAAAACTTCCCGTTTCCAGTTTCAAAAGAAAGGCGTTGAAACGCAAACTGAAAGGCAGAGTTTGAAACACGACTGGACTTTCCACCTCATCCTGCAATTTCCCACTGACAACTGGAGAAAAAAAAAACCCAAACAAACACTTTTTTTTCCTGGGAAAAAGTTTTCTGGGGACATTTTTAGTTACTTCATGTGTTTGCAGCACAAGGGCCACAGGTGGTGAAGTCTCCTTCTCTGGAGACATTCAAAACCCGCCTGGACACGTTCCTGTGGGACCTGCTCTGGGTGGACCCGCTTTGCCAGGGGGGTTGGACTAAATGATCTCCAGAGGTCCCTTCCAACCCCAAATCATTCTGTGATCCTGATGTTCATGTCCAGCACTACAAGTGGGCAGTGAAGTGCTTTCAGGCGAGACATTCAGTCCAGCGTGGCACCCAAGCTCTCTAGATAGACCATGTGTATCTCTGAAAGGCAGTTCAAAACACCTACATGGGGCACCTGCTTCTCTGTGGAGCTTCTCTGGCGCTTAACAGCCTCTAATGTTGCCTTCAGACTCCCCCACTCTGCTTGGACCTGCCTGGGACCAGTAGGTACTGGGGGCCATTCAGAAGGTGCCTCCATCCAGATAAGTGCCTGTAGCCGGATGCCCACCCTCACATCTTCCCCACCACAAACTGGGTGCAGAGCACGTTGCCTTCAGCATATGAAGAAATGCATCACTAAGTCGTTCCTCCAGCTGCTTCCCACCTTTCCTGAGCCCAAGCTTGCACCCAAGAGTCCTCTCCGCAGCTGAATCCCCTGTCTAACCCCAGCTCCAGGGTAGGTGGGTCCTTCTTCTGAATAGCAGGGGGACCAAAGGGAATGGAGATACCAATTCTGGCTGCAAGAGAGAGTGAGGAGCTGGTGAGGCAGCCCAAGGAGGACACACAGCTGTGGTGTCTCAGAGGTTTAATTGAGGCTGAACTCAGCCCTGCATTAGCACTCTGCTAACTCCCCTGCTCCAGGAGTTTCTGACTCTGCTTAGCACCACCATCTGCTGCACACTCCTCTGCCCCAGCCCAAGCACTGCTGACCAGGATCTGGAGATTGACCTTCTCTCAGTGGGGAATGCTTATCCCTTCCCATGTGCCTATGTCTAGAGTGGTGGTGGAGGATTTATTGATGCCCTTTAGCAGGCACCAGCCTCACACTGGGTCTTGCTCTGCAGGTTTCATACTCCTGGGGCTGCCACAAGGAGCAGGAGTGGAGCAAACAGGTGGGAAGGTGAGGAAAGGAAAGGACCCATCACTGTGAGCTTCCCTAGCATGCGAGAGATCCACCAGTGCCTCTGCTGTCCATGCCTCAGGGAGGAGGTGAGCAAGCCCATCCCAAAAACGATGTGAGGATGCAGCAATGAAGCCAAGTTGGGCTATCTCAGAGTACAGCAACTTTCCTGCCACTGAGACATTAACGTTCAGAGAATTTCTTGCATAAAAGACATCAGGCTGGACCCAGGGTCTAAAGTGAGGGACAGCCTGGCTTCCTCTGTGCTGGAGGGTCCCCAAAACCATCAGCGGATTGTTGCTGTGGTTAATCCCCTGGGTGATAACATCTCTTCCTCATTTCTAGTCAGATTTTGCTGAGCTTCAATTTCAAGCTACAAGGTCCTGTTATAACACCACTCTCCCCTCTCTCCCCTCTCTTCCCTTCCCCCCCACCTTTTTTTTTTTCCTTACAGGGTTAGATTATCCCCCAGCAGGAATCTTTTCCCCTCAGTGGTGTGACATGAATTTCTTAAACAGCTCTGGCTGCAAAATGGGTTCTGCTGCAGTTTGGTGGCCTCCTTTTGGGAGGTGGCAGTGACCTGACTGGCACCCAGCATGCTTCCCTTGTCAGACCATACCAAAGCAGCAGCCATCTCCTCTCCAATTCTCTGCTTGGACCTCTGGGGCTGCTGAACCCACCTGGGGCTCCTCATCCACCCACCCTTGGAGCTTCCCTGAAGACAAGGCATAGCCAGGCCATTGTGCGTGCTCTGTCTGTGGCTTTGCCATCCCTCCCTCCTTCATCAACACTCAGTTGGTCCATTTGCTTTTGGAAAAGATTAATGACAAACTCTTCTCTTTCACCTTTGCAGATCTTCCCAACTGTTTTAACAGGTGCTTTTCCAGAGACGTTGAGCAAAGCTCTGCTTAGTGAAGAACTTGATCATATTTATGAGGCTCCTGATAATCTGCAGCAACTCTTTGCTGTATCTTCAGGCACAAGGGTGAGATCTTGCATGGGTCTATTTTGAGTTAGCAGGTACATGAGCTCATCTGACTTCTGGAGGACTTATTCCTCCCTGCCCAGTCAGGGAACACTTCTCACATCCCTGTGATTTGGTATTTTAACAAAATTCTATTATTTTTGTTCTACTCCACACTTTTTTGCTTATCCTAAGGGTGAGTCTGCTCAGGACTCCCCCTGGGTCTTCACATCTTCAAGGCAGGATGAACAGGCTCTGGGTAGTGGGAAATGAATGGTGCTTATGGGCCACTAAATACATCCATCTTCACCTCACTGTTAGCTGGGACCTCAGCGGTCCCATCCAGCTGGAGCTGGTGGCTCAGCCTCATGGGGACAGCAACTCTAGGACAGTGTCCTAGAAATCAAGTGACTTCAAATGTTCCCAGAGATGCCCAAGCCTAATGAGCCACAGGGGATGGCCTCTGCTCCCAGTTCCCCCAGTGGCACTAAAGGAGTGCCAGACAGCAACAGGGCTAGAGGATTTGTCAGAGGGAGCAGATGGTGGCAGCTCATCCATTTCCACTGCAGGCTTCTTCGCACTGAGATGGTACTAAGCCAAGAGGTCTTCATGGGGCCTTGTAGTTGGTACCTGCTTAGGTTCTGCTGAAACTCCTTCAAAGAAATGGTTTGAGCCTCACATGTTGGCTCTGGAGCACCACTTCCATGGTGTAGCTCTCAGCATGCCTAACACTCTCAACAAAGAGTTACAGAAGAATAGCGCAAGAGAAATGGCCTGAGCCCAAAGACTACAACACGAGCAGGCTGATCTCACAGAGATTTTGGTGTAGAGTGCGTGAGGAGGGTGATGAGACTGCGATGGGCAAGCCATGAGCACACACCGGAGTTCACATGAGTGAGACATGCATGCATGAGGGATGTGGACATGTCCAAGCCCAGTGGGGCATACGTGATAAAGAACATGTGCATGAGGTCACGCATTGATGGTTTGTACATGAAGTGTGTTTGGTCATGGTGATAGATAAGCAAGAAGTGTGTGGCCCCAGAGTAATTTGGGTGGGCACCGTGTGGGACATTGCATATGCCTTAAGATATAGGGGTGTGGGACGTGCGTGGAGGGGCATGTGTCCAAGAGGGTCGTGATAGTGTGAGTTCATTGGGCAGGACATGAACACAAGTGGGCTGAGTGCGGGACTGCACACGTGAGGGCGGGGGGGAGAGGAAGAGGATGCCGCACACAGATAGCGCTCGGAGACATTGTGGATTACTGCTGCTAATACCCCTGGTAAGAACAGAAGTCTGCTGGCTGGGAGCGGGAGCTGAAAGCTGAGCCCCTTGTTATGTTTCCCTGTTCCCGCCTGCACTAATCCCTTTGAGCCCCAGGAAAAAACTGCAGAGAAATCAAACGGGCTGTTCATGCCGCCCCAGCGTCCCCAGGATTAATTAATTTGGGATTTGTGGGGAGTCACAAGGTCACGCTCCCCCCACTGGCAGACCTGACTCTGTGAGGCAATGGCAAGGCTGGGCTCGGAGTCTCCCTGACTGGGGAAAATGCCGCACCACGCACCACGTCTGGAGCAGGTCCCTCAGACAACCACCCTGGGAAGGTGCTGGGCACTGGGCAGAGGGCTGACCCGTGAGGCCAGGGCATGGAAAAGCACCAGGGTGGGGGGATCGACAAGCAAGAAGAGTGTCCACCTCTTGCAGAGATCAGCCTCCAGCTAGAGGCAGCCACTTGGATGGGATCTTGCCTGGGTCTGGCCAGGTGCTCCTTGTCTGAGCATCAATATGTATGACCTCCTCTTTGGGCCAGCACGAAAGCAGAAACACACCAAAGAAGAACAGACACTCCAAAGAGATGGCTTCACCCCAGGTGTGATACTCACCATCCTGTGGGACAAGAGGATGAGGCAAAAAGTGTTGAAGACCAGGTCTGGCGTGAGGAAGGCTCTTTGCCTTGCTTACCCCTTCCAAACAGGGAGCTCTGATTGCCTTTTGAAGATAGTGTCTCAGATGCCAGATCCCCAGTTCCAACCATTAGTGGTTACTTAAACGATTCAGAAATTTGTTTTCAGGGAGCAATCAAGCTTACGATGTGGGTTTTCTGAGTGTTTGCCTAGGAGTGCTCATTCTCAAGAGAGCATGTTGGCGCAAATGCATTTCAAACTGTAATTGAATATTTGTGGTCATTTGTTTGGGTGGTATCTGCCCCAGCATTTGCAAGGAGACTTCATTCATTCCCACCCAAAAGTATTTTGGGACCCAGGACCAGCATCTGTCCCAGATGTGTTGAGGATTATGCTTAGCTCTGGATGCTCTGCAAGCTCTTGGTACCAGGAAGGCACAGAGGTATGACCACTGAACCCATGGCCATGAAGGGACCACAAAGGAAGGAAAAGAAGGTGGTTTCTAGCACCTGCAAAGGGAATTGGGAAGCCTGAGGACTTCCTTTGGTCCCAGGGTTGAAGGGATCATTAACTCAGCCCTTCAGCTACTAGCACCCAAATGAAGAACACAAAAGGGTATCATGGACAGGAACCAAAACTGGTACAGCAGCACACCTGGTCCTTGTCCCCTAGTGAACAGCTATTTGCCCCAGTAGCATTGAATCCCATGAGTACAGACAGGTTTGAAACTATCCAAATCAGGTGCAAGACCCCGGCTGGCCTTTTGCCAGATTGCTTCTGTAAATTCCTCCTGAAGCTTTCAAGACCTTAAAGAAAATGGGCTGCCCCAGGCACCGGCTGCTGCTGTCAGCCTGGAGACCTCTGCACGGGCCTGAACCTTGTCTCTCTACACTACAACATCCAGCCTTGCAGTCAGCCATTCCCCTGGCTCCCAGGTCTTTCTTTCCCACCTCTGCTCCAAGCCTCCATGAAGCAGCTCAAAATAAGCATGGGCAGCCTGAGGCTGGCTGAATGGAGAGGATGGCAGCTCCTTGCCCAGCTGTAAGGAGTCAGGGAAGGCTCTGGTGGCAGGCAAAAGCCCTCATCAAACAATGACACTCCCCAACTGATGAGACCCAGGTCTTTGACTTTGAGTCCTCTTCCAGCCTGGCAGCACCCCAGCCATAATGACTATGGCCATCTGACCATTCCTGTGGGTTATTCCAAAGTGAAATGGTACTCTACTGTGGAACTGGAAAAATTAGCCAAGGCTTGGTGCTGACAGCCTATCCTCTGTTTAGGGTCAATACAGATTGAATACCCTGTGGGACAGAGGTATGTCAGCTTTCCCCTAGCTGTTCCTCCCTTGCTTTGATGCAATGTGTCCTCCTAAAACCAAGGACTTTGCTTTCCAGTCGTCACAGAGATTTGTCTTCTCTTTAGTCTGGTTGAGTTGGAGTCAAAGCTGAGAACATCAAGACCAACAAACTGATGTCTCCCACTTATCAGTGGAGCAGGTGATGTATAAAGCCATTGCTTTCTGCTTGGTGTGGGCAGCTCCCATGGGGAACAGTATGCCTGGAAGGAGAAGAGGCTGCCCCAAGTGCAGATGGACAGACAGCAGCTCTGAAACCACAAATTCAGTCCTCAGCTCAGTATCATCCTGCTTACAAGGTGTACAAGGTGTATAAGCCATGACGCCACCACGTACATACCCCACTGCTCTCCACTCGACAGAACCCTGGCCTGACAAGGGCTGCCCGTTGAACGTGGCCAAATGCCTCTAGGAAGGACAACTGGGGGTCAGGCTTACAAACAGGGTCTTTTCCCTCAGAAAACAGCAGTGCTGAAAGGGCCTTGGGCAATTGTGGAAACAACACGAGCTGAGCATAAGCTCCCAGGACAAAAGGGGGCTTAGCTGGCAAACAGTCTTATGGGCTTTAGCAAAGGGGCAGTGAATAGAGGGGAAGCAGCCTGTAGCCCATCACTAGGATATGGACACAGCTCTGTCGTCCCCACTTCAAAGGAGTTGTCAACAATGTGGAGGAAAAGCAGGAGAGGGGCACAGGAACCATTCAAGGTCTTGCAAAAGCTGCCCCCGAGCAAAAGGCAGCAGCGGCTCTGGGTTTTTGGCGAGATGCTGGAGGTGCAGCTCCACCTGCACTCCTGCAAGGAGGTTTTTGAGAGCAGACAGGTTTTGTTTCTGCAGACACCAGATGGTGAAATGCAACAGACACACACTTGCAGAAAGGGAAACAATAAAATATGGGAATGAGTGACCTGGGGACTTGGTTGTTCACTGTTTCCCTGGACTCAAGGTTGGCCATCTCATTTCCAAAGCCCAGTTCTGGGTTTGGCCATGGATCTGAGCTTGCTTCTTCAGCAAGATTCTGGCAGAAGAAGAGATCAGAAGATCAGACCTGTCTCTCTGTGCAATGGTCTCTGCCTTGAACAGCTCAGGGGAACAGAGAGCTCAAGAGGGTGTGCAAGGCACACTTTTTTTTCGGACAGAGCCTTAGATAAAGAGCAGGACCAGGATTAACGCAGCTGCTGCCCCCAGGCCAACTGCTCTACAAGCTTGTCTGACTGAGCAGAGCAGAGTGAAGCCCTCAAACCTGCCCACCTTTGTCTGGCAACTGATCCAGAGCCTTGTCCCACCCCAAATACGTGGCCCCCCTGACCTGGCCTGTTTGCGTGTCTTCTCCAGCGCCTGCTTTTCAGCAGAGCATGTCTCTGATGGCTGGTTTTGGGTGTCTGGAAGCCCTCCTGGTATGGCAGGGGCTGGGGCTGGTATTCTGAACCTGCAGCCATCTCCCCGATACTGTTATCAGCCCAATGTGGCCTCAGATTTCGCGAGGGCCAGTGCTGTCCATCAGGGTTCACTGGGGAAGAAATGGTCAGGGCAGCACCACTGCCAGTGCTCCACGAGCATCCATCCTCCAGGGCATCCTTCCTCACCCCCAAGGGACCCCCAGCTCTGAGGTGGCTGAGCCACTGCATCATCACGCTTGAGCTCTACCAGAGGCTCTGTGAGAACCATGTCAGCCCACCCCCATCTTCTCCCCATCTGGCATCCCCCAGCCTGACCCACAGCCTGCCCCGGCCCCATCAGCCTGCAGGACCGCTCCAGCGGCATGGGTATGTCTCTGCATCCAGCCACGGGCTCAGGTGTGAGCAAAATGGGTGTCTGAGAAAGAGATGCCAAGAGAAGCCCAAGGAACATTATAATACAACTGCTGGGCTGGGAGTACAAAGAAAATTCAAGCTGACTTCTCCCATCCTGCCCCTTCCCGGCCAGTAAGACATGATATGGATCAGCACAGACCACAGAAATTAAAATCTGTGTCCCAACTGCTCTTCAGATACCTCCCAGCCACGGACAGACAGTGGATGTTGGATGAATCTGTCCCCCGTGGCTTTATCTACCTGCTTTTCAGAGCCTTTAATGCACTTGGCCTTCACAAACACTACAAGGCAGTGAGTGCCACCGTTTAGTTGCACACTGTAGAAAAATACTTCCTTTAGCTAGACTTAAACCTGCTAACATCTCCCCTTCGTGAAGTCTGATTCTCCACCCATCTCTAACTCATGAAGTGACATTCTTGCTCAGCCTGTGAGCTTTAAGTGATGGAGCTTTTCAGGAGCTTTTGGAAATTCCAGGACACTTTCTCAAGAGAGTCTCCCTGATTTACACACACCTCTCTTCCTTCTGCTAGCTGCACCGGAGAGGCACCACCTCTGCAGCAAGAAGACATCTTAAACTTCTTCCAGGCTAGCACGCACGTGTCTATTTATTTGATCTTTTACCATAATATTGTAAAATATTATTGTACACTATTGTAACACTGATATTCTGCTCAGTGCAGAAGCCAGATTCACCGACCTTTACTTTCCTAGGTCATTCTTTCAAAAATTGCTGTCATGTTTATCAACTTCCAGTCTTCTGGGGCAGACATTTAGACAGCAGAATCTCTGACTTGGCTGCAGCCCTGGTGAGTGTGATACGCCCCGATGGCTCTTTTTGTCCAGTTTATCAGTTTGTTCTGCAGTTTCCAGCCTGACCCCTGGGCACCAGGCAATTTCTCAGCTCTTTTTCCTGGGAAGCAATGCTGTGGACTCCAAAGACAGGCAGGGGGTTCCCACACAGCTGTGCTCACCTCTTCCAGTGGTGGGCAATAGGGCATCTCCTTGCCCAACCTGCAGGAATTGTGACTCCCTTCTGGGATGCCTAATGCCCACTTCCTTGGGGAGGGAGCCCAGCTTCTCCTCAGTCTGCTCTGGGACCAGGTGCCATCCTCCAGTGCAGGGGCTGAGTCCCTGCCTTGTCTCAGGGAGCAGGATAAACCCCAGCAACGGAAAAGGGTATTTTCCAGGTGCAGATTTCAGCATTTCCCTGCTCGTGACTCCCAGAGAGAGCGGGTGCTTTGTGTTCATGCTCCCTCCTTACCCCATCCCGCCGTGGAACCCCCTGCTTTTCACATCTCTGCTGGCCACAATGTTTTGGAGCGTTAAGGCCAGGCACATCCCTGACCCTGCAGACAAGTCTGGGTGTGCAAGGTGTATAAGTGACCCCTCATATATAGATCTTGTATGTCTCACTGATCCAGGCAGGGAGTTATCCAGGTAAAGCCCCTGTTCACACAGGTCTATGGCTAGTCCCAGAGGAGAAGTGAGTTTCCCCCATGCCCGGACCAGCATTAGCCTGCAGAAAGTCCTTCCTCTTCTTCCCCGCCGGCAGGGCTTTAGCGCTGGCCCACCAGCTCCCTGGGAGTAGGGCAGGTGAAGCCAAATACTTTTGCTAATCCCAGCTCCGAAGAGCTGCTCTCAGGTTACAGATGATGTGAATAGGATCTATGTTCCAGGGTGATCAGACTTCCTGGAATTTCTGCAGGACCAGTTATCTGTTCCTGTAACCATCTGCAGCTGAATGTGCTGGTATGGCCCAAGTCCAAAATGCCCCCATCTCTTCAGAGCCCGATCTAATGTCTTTGGGTGAAGCACGGCTGGCAGCAGGAAAACTACCCTCCAGCTTCACACATGGGTCACCCTCATTGAGCAGCCCAGAGCACCTCGGAAACCTGATCTCCGCAGCCTTCAACGGCCCAGACGAGAAGAGACAAAGAGCCCCTCGGCCACCGGACGTGCCGAGTGTGACTCCCTAACTTAGCTTCGACCACAACCTGACACTGCCCTGGCAGATTCATTTAGGGTTGACTCAGCTCCCCAGCATCATTGAGAGCTTGCAGCACTCCTGAAATGTCCCTGTCCCTGGAGGAGTGTCTTGGAGGAGGAGGAATCCTCACGTTGCAGTCTGCTCCTCTCCTAGTAGGTCTGATGCCTCTTTTTGGATATCATGAGGTCGCCAAGGCTGGGCTGATGGTGGGGTGTTGTCCCTTGCTTGAAGTGATCTGCAGTGACCAAACAGCTCAGGTCATGTGAATTCAGCCAGTGAACTTCTCTCCACACACCTTGCAGAAGATGCTGCAGCCTGGCACTGCATTGCAGATCATGGTGTTTTCTCCCCATCACTACTCCTGTTGGCTTTCTTCAAAGAAAGTGTGCCTTAAGGCCTGCAAGCATCACTGTGGGACTTGAGGCCACCCAGGCTGGCACATGTCCATGGGCTCTCCAGGCAGCTTTCAAGCCCCCAGGTACCTCCCTGCTCCACGACCACCCCTGTCACGGCAGCAGAGCTGGGCAGAGATGTGCCCTGTCACCAGCCGTGCCCTTGGGAGAGCAGCAGATGCAGTTCTGCTGGTTGAACCTCACTGCTGCATCCACATGAAAAATGCTTCATGCAGCACCTGTGTCCAACCTTGGGCCAGACCAGAACAGCACCCCCAGGGCAGGAGGATGGAGCTGAGCAGCCACGGTTCACAGGGTGACCTTGTTCCTGCTCCCCACCACTATGGTACAGTACGGTACAGGAGCACCACCCATCCCCATCTGGAACAGTGCTGTGTGTCTTTTCTGCCATCAGTCTCTTCCATGAGAGCCTCAGAGCTACTTCACTTGCAGGTCCCCTTATTTCATTCCCTGCCCAGCTCATAGTCTGGTAGTTACCTCCCCTCTAGGGTCTCTGCTTGCCCGGGAATTTGTCTTTCCCCTCTCCAGCCTGAGACGCCAAGGGCAGAAAGAGCTGCCATGGAGCAAATGGCCTTTTTACCCCATTTCCTGCAGCCCTGATGCTGCATTTCTCCAGTCTTTGCATCCGTTGCATACATGGTGCCATGCACCCCTGGGGACACCTCTGGGTACCCCTGGGTCAGCCTTAGTAACTGCCTGACACCACATCAAGGTAACCAGCCTGTCCCCTCGCAGCAAGTGCTTCGTACGTTAATAGACAGCAATTAACCAGGTGAAAAATAACAGAAAACAACACAAAATCAGTTTGATCTGTGCTTTCTGCTCCTCAGCAAAGTACGTTCCTTGGCAGGATTTGCAGTGGAGAAACCACTTCTGCGTGGGAGAAGCTGTGTCTGGCAATAGCAGCCTCAGCAGCATGAGACTTACAGATCTGACAGCAGAGCATCCTTGGCCAGATCCCACCATCCTGTGAGGGCTCTGTCTGCTGCTCCTGGGACAAAGCCCCACAGAAGAAGCTGGAAACAGCTCATCTGAGCAGAAAAGAGGGGATCCAGCTCCGCTGCCAGCAAGCCCAAATCCTGGTGCCTCTCTGGACCCTCGGCTGGGGGAGGATGGACACAGAGGGGGTGTCCGAGGGGGTTTCTAGGAGAGCTCCATCCTCGCCGCTGCAATCCAGCTCCCAGGGAGCAGGCTGTGTCCTGAGGAATGTGGCTCTTGAACTGAACTCCAAAGGCTTTTGCAAGCCTTTCAATCCCCAGCACAGAGGCTGAAAAGGGACGAGTGCCCCCGCAGAGGGGCGAGCGGTGGGGTGGGATTAGGGCCAGCACTAACGCCCTGCTCTCGGCAGCGGCGTCTGAGCAGCGCCGGGAAAGGTCAGGATTAGGGGAAATACTTTCAGACCAAAGGGGAGTTAAGCAGCTCTCTCCCTGCACGCACAGAGGGGGCACCCCCGAATCTCTCCCCTGCAAAAGGCCGTGCTGGGGGCAGGAGGCAAGGGGCAGCCTTTGTCCCTTTGATTCAAAGCAGAGGGCAATTAGGTGATGGACTTAGAGCCCAGGGAGCACTGCTCCCCGCCTCCGCAGGGATCTCTCCCTCTTTCTCTGCTTTCTTTCATCCTCCACCCTAGCTCCTAAATCCATCTGCGCTAGGCCTTTAATTGAATTAGCCCAGCACCCTTCACTGGGAACAACTTAAGACGATTTCGATACAGTGTGATTGCTTTTTACAGCCCCGGACGGGTTTGACAGCGACCACAGGGCTGGGTTTAACACGAGGCAATTTATCCTGGGTGCCTCTTACACCTGAAGTACTGTAGGTACTCTTAAAATCCCAGCCTCTGGAGCCCGGTGACAGCCTGGAATCATAATTTGCATGAAAAAAAAAAAAAAAGCACCCATATTTCTCCCATATTTCTGTACTTTGTGAGAAGACAGAGCTTGAAAATAGGAATCCCAAGGTAACCACCCGCTGGTCTCTGCAACTCTGAGGACCTGATGGCTTGCGTTTGCAACATCAAACATCGCTACAGGACACTTGGACACAACAACCCCTCCAGCTCCAGAGGCTAAGGGATCCTCTCAGGGGCTGAGGAGGTTCTGTTGCTGTCCCATAACCTCCTCCATCCTTGTCCACTCCTGTGGTGGTTCCCTCACCCCTGTAGAGATACAGGCATCAACCCCTGCCAGGTCTTTCCTACTCACCCAGCTCCTTTTCCTCCCACTTCGATACATTCACATAAGATGCTGTAAAGAGCCTCTGTTAACAAGCTGTATTTTTGAGTGAAATCAGTTTCCAGCAGGATAAGTCCCTCTGGATGGGTTCATTCAGGTGCCAAGTGCATTGTGGAGGAATATCTGTTGCCTACATGTGCACAGCACAAGGGAGGGAGGCCAGGGGCATATCAGTACCTGCCACATCTCCATCCGCACATCTGGATGCTGCCTGCCATGTGGGATGGATAAACTCCTGTCTCTTTCCCCCCAGGGAGGGACTGACCTGAGCAAATAGAGATGGATTTTCAACCAACTAGACCCACGCACTGAAACAACATGCAAGACTTCTGCCTTTCTGTTGGCTCGTGATTTCAGAGTATGTTACAGAGGCGTTGAGATAGGTATGTTAGCGATCCCTACAGAGACAGCTGGTGAGGAGGTGGGCTGTGAAGGAGGCTGTCTGGATGGGTTTGCATGCAGATCTGGGCTGCTCCAAGGCCATCGACTTAAAGACAAACCTGAGGAGACAACCACTAAAACACAAACACCCCTACCCTGACCGACGTGCTGCCCACAGGGGATTTAAACTGCAGTTTTACCAAGGGGAAAGTGGTATCAAACCAGCCTTGCACTGCCTTCTCCTCCCTGTTTCCCATATTCCTTAGTCTGGCAGCATTTAATAATGAAGGCACCCCAACCTGGGATGGATGCAGGGTGCTCAGCCCCCACAAGTGAGCAGCCTTTCTCTCTTCACATCCCTATCTAATTTGGTCAAGGACAGGAGTCATCCTGCTGCCCGGGAACGGCCACAGACCTGTCTGCCTCCAGTCCCAGGTCAGCTCTGAGAGGGCAGGGGCTTGGCAGGGGCAGGGGGAGACACTCCAAAGGGCTCAGGAGAAGGTCTGGTCTTTGCCTAGGGATTTCACCCCCGGTGCTGTTGGTACTCATCCCATGAGCTAGCTACGTGGAAGCACCAAGGATATTTTTAATAAAAAGAGAGTGAGGAGCAGGTAGACAAAACTTTGTCATTAATCATCCCTTTCACAGGCGGAAAAAACCCCTTTCTGTCTCCCAGCCCAGAGCTGTTTGTTATTAAAATCTTCCATCTCTGTTTGGGCTCAGCTGTGTGGTCCCATGTCCCACACCCTCATCCCTGTGTCCCCAGGGAGGGGCTAGTGCCGGAAGGTGGGTGGCTCTAATAGGATTTGGCAGCATATGCAAATCTTATCATACAGATGCTATAATGGGGAATGACACGTGGGTCATTTGCACTGAAGGATGGAGAAGACCCTCCCACCCAGTACAGAAATGGAGAAGATGTGGCAGATTTCAAGGGACTTCACTCTCATCCTTCCCAAGGGTTCTGTCCATATTTCCTCCAAGGCCAAGATGCACACCCAGGAGAGTGCAGTGGCATCTCACCCTCCTCCTCCCAGCCCCTTGGCCAGCGCAGTGGAGGATGGAGAATGAGCATAAACAGTAGAAGTTCAGAATCAGGGAACTGTCAGAGTTGGAAGGGACCTCTAGGGATCCTCCAGTCCAACTCCCCAGCCAAAGCAGGGTTGCCCAGAGCACATCACTCAGGAGC
>JAOXJM010000008.1:8439463-8481257 GCA_026413425.1 Tringa solitaria | reverse complement strand
CAACTCTCTCAGCCCCCCCTCCCAGCAGAGGGGCTCCAGCCCTCCCCGCATCTCCATGGCCTCCTCTGGCCCCACTCCAACAGCTCCATGTCCTTCCCATGCTGAGGGACTCCAGAGCTGGACACAGTGCTCCAGGTGGGGTCTCACAAGAGCAGAGGGGAAGAATCCCCCCCTCTCCCTGCTGGCCAAGCTGCTGGGGTTGCAGCCCAGGGTGCAGGGGGCTTGCTGGGCTGCCAGCACACATTGACACACATTGACAGAGACCTGGATGATGGACTTCTTCACAGGTGTCAGTTTGGCATCACCTCTGAGGAGCTGAGGTTGTGCAGGGAGTCCAAAAAACTGCTGGGCTGCAGCTCCTTTGGTGTCTACAGGAGAAAAAAACAGCTTGAGATGGACAGCACAGCCTTTTCTATCCTCTCCTCCCCTACTGGGGACAAAAGGGGTCCTCAAGGGCAACAGCACCTGGGAGCCAGAGACATGCACAGCTGGGAGAAGAAGACCTACAGGGTGCAGAGAAGCCCAGAGGAGAAGTCACTGCTCTGTGAGTTCTCCCACTGCTCCATGCCCAGATGCCAGCACCTTGGGGCTGGAGTGTCAGTAAAGAGCCCCCAGCTCCTTCCGTGGGTCCAGGGCAGGTGAAGGCAGGGTCTGGGCTGTCAGTGGGGCCAGCGGGACCAGCAGGACACAGGCCCCAGTGAGGCAGTGGCTGGGACCAACAGGCAGGCAGCCCACAGCTGGGAGCCGTCAGGCAGCTGCCTGCCAGGGTGGGCTGGCCAGCCCCTCTGGCAGGGAGATCAAGGGCTGGAGGGTGGGAGGAGGACAATGGTCCGTTTTGGGGCTGATCAGGAAGGGGGTTTTGAAGGAGGGAGGCTGAGCAGAAGAGGACAGAGACTGCTGGAGGAGAAGGTTCTGCACTGTGCAAGGAGGGATGCCTTGCAATGCAACGGGGAATCTGGGCTCTTCCCCACCCGCCTGGGCAACCACAGGACACTTCTTCCTTCCCACAGATGCTCAGGACAGGGTGACACGAGGCACTGAAACCTGTTTGTGCCATGTCAGGATGTTGTGCTGGGGGGGACCCCAATGAGCCCAGGGCTGGCCAGGGCTAAGGCTCCGCAAATAACCTCAGAAACCAAGGAGGCAGCCAAAACGTGTCATGTAATCGCAGATCATAATCTACTCAGGTTACACCGGGGGGAAACCACAAACCACAAGCAGACAGGAGAGGAGAGAAACAACAAGCCAAAGTGAGAAAGGAAAATCCACCAGGAGAGACGAAAGCAAGTCAGTAAATCACAGGGGCTGCTGCTCTTCTCCTGACCCTCCCCTCTTCCCTGCCCAGGAAATTTCATCCTTGCAAATTTTGCAAGGCAGAGCTCAGAAACTGGGAGTTGGAAGCTCAGGCAGGAGCCCCACCAAGAGTCTGCATCTCCATCAGACATCTCTGCCGAGGTGCCTGGAGATTTACTGCTGGGTCCAGGCACCCAAGGCAACTGGGATGGTAGCCAACGTCTCCGCTGCAGCAACAGGCTCTGCAGCTCCCTCCAGCTCCGAGAAACCAAGTCTTGGAAATACTTTGGAAATAGCCATACTGGTGGACAGTGTCAGCTCCCGCTGCAAAACTCAGTTCCCACAGAGAGGAAGAAGGGAGGATGCCTTGAGCCAGGCAGCATGGAGACAACCACTCTCACCCAGGCAAGCTTTTCAGAGAGCATTGAAGAGAAGATGTGCAGATGGTCGGGAGTAAGAAAACTGCAGGCATTTCCTCCCTTCCTACCAGTGCCTCCTGACCAGCCCCGTGCTGCTCCGCCAGAGCAGATTCACAGATGAGGGCAGGCCCAGGAATGCGGTGGGAGTAGAGGCTCTTTTGAACATCCCAGCCACGGCACGGCCAGTGGGAATGCGTAGCCGGAGAGGCCGAGCTGGGAGATAGCCACTGCTATGAGATCTGCCGTGAAATCGGTTCTCGGGAATGTTCTGCCAACCAGCCACGGCTTTCCCGGCAGGGGTAAACATCCACCAAAACAAAAGAAGATTTTGCTTTGCTTTTGGAGACATGGAAGTAAATGCAATCCAAAGAGTATCTTCACCCTTTGCGCTCCTGCCCCAGTCCTCCAAGGCCTGGGGGAGCTTCAGCAGGTCCTTGTAGGCTGGATGCTGGGCATTGCTCACTGGAGGAGAGTCCTTCCTGAAAGAAGAGGAGCACCTGACACAAAAGACCCCACTGGTGTTGTTGCCATCCCCTTGCCTATGGATTCCCTTAGCTCTTTCCATGGTGCAGAGGTCTCTGGGCTGCCCACACACTGCGTTTCCCTGACAGCAACACCTAAGTGAGACCTGTCACAGTCCACCCTTCCCCAGTACCTGGCAATGTTACCAAAACACAGATGATCTGCAGGGTTAGGATTAGACTTTTAGGGACCAACCTGACACCGAAAGGTGACAAGCAAAAATACGTGAAGTTCCTGGCTCTTCTTGAGGACCTTGAGGGCCAACTACCTGCCCAGGTGTCCCCCATCCAGCTGCAGTCCAGACACCAGAGCAGAGGGCTCAGCACTGACATGGAAGCATCCCCTCACCCTGGAAAGCCAGGCAGGCTCTGACCCCATCACAGGGTGCATAGTCCAGTTCCTCTGTGTGCCAGTATGGACTGTCTCTCCATTCCAGTGCTATGTCCCAGGTGCTCCAGATGAAGCCAGGACATTCCCCACCTCAGGGCAATGGGTGGCCTGCATGGCAGTAAGGGATGCTCTCCTGGGACCCAGCACCAGGGCTGCCCAGGCCCAGTTCCTCTGCCGTGATAACAGGTATATAAGAAAAAGAGAATACACAAAATATTCTCTCAGCCATCAGCCAAACATCCCTCCTGCTAAACGCATGACCTCCCTGCATTACCAGCTTTCTGTAGAGACCACACATAATGCCCGTGGATAAATCTCCCCTCTCCGGTTTCCGTTTCCATGAAGCCAAACTGCTGGCTCACACCTTCCTCCGCTCTTCATGGGGCATCATGCCCCAAGCGAGAAAAACCACCTGCTGCTTCACTTCCCTCCCAAGACACCCACAAGGGACCATGGCCCCAGCCCCCCCCAGGTCCCCCAGAGGCCTGGACAATCCTTAAGAAGCTCCACCAGTCCAGGCTGAAGGATACTGCGAGCAGTGGCATGGGGAGGATGCTTGTGAGAGCAGAGTCACTTCTGCCTGCCAATGGAGGAGACAGGAAAAGTGCAGCACATGCAGCCCATCAATGAGGACTCCTCACCCTTTTCGCGAAGGCTTGCTTGACCTCCAGCCCAGGCATAGCCATCCATGGGGCAGGAGACCAGACCGCACAACCAGGATCACCCCAGGTGGGTTTGAACCCTGTGGGAAATGGGTGTCAATTGGTAAAGAAAGAGGATGCGGAAGAATGTCAGATTCTGGGATGGTGGTTTGGGTGAAGCTGGGCAGATAACTGGGGGTAGGGTGAGAATCATGTGGGTGGACTGGGACTCCAGAGCTCAAAGGAGGAGACAGTCAGAGAGAGCATGGGAGTCCCCAGCTGCCAAAGTACTGGAGGTGGCTGATGAGTTCCCTGTGCCAACACAATGGGAGCTGGTGGCAGAGGGGTGGGAGGGTGTCCCACAGGTCTGCCATGTCCCCAGTTCACAGGAGGGCAGGCTGGCAGCCCCCAGCCACACAGTCAGCGGCGCAGGGTGACACCAGAATATCTCCTCGACAAAGGTCACAAAGCCAGGGAGAGCCCAGCTTCCTTTACCCATCACTGGCCTTAGCCAAGCTGCTCAGAAATAGATGCAACGCACCTTCAATAACCTGGCTGAGCATCTTTGCAGCCTAAATCCTGCCCAGAGGGGCTGCAGAGACCATGAGTCAGCTCTGTATTAATAGCAGGGCAGAAGCCAGGCAGGTGTCAGGGGCTAACAAGGGCACAACAGACACCACACTCCCCTGGCCTGAGAAGTTATTATTCCTCCAACGAGTGAATATTTCCTGTGCTCCAGCCATTCCCTGCCTTCTTCCTTCCCGAGAGGCTGGATGGGTCTCACTGTCCCCACCAGCTCCTATCTGCTGCGCTGGACAAAGGTGGCTTCCCACGGGGAGGGACCCAGCACCACAGCAGCATCCCAGGCAGCGCAGCCCTTTGGGGAGAGGTGGGGAGCTTGGTCCCAGACCCAACCTTGGGGCAGGGGGAGTTCCCTGAATGCCCGGCCCCGTCCGTCTCGGGGCGGGGGGCCGTGGGGTGAGTCCCTCACCGGCTGCCGTCGCGCTGTCCTGGAGGGCTGGGAAAGCCTGGGCTCACACATGCTGCCCAGAGCAGACTCCCAGCTCACTTCCACCTGTTTCCGATAAGCTCGCTAATCCGTCCCCATAATGATTCTTTATTAATGGATGCTGCTGTCTTCATTACATGCCTTAATTAGTGTTTTGTGAGGAAATTCAAGGGGATAAGAAGCGTGTCACATTTTCCAATGGGGGGGTTTGCGCACAGCTACCAAAATAACTTTGTCTGTGAAGCCGGAGTTCCTGTTTCACCCTGCCCATCAGCCGTCGGCGCAAGAGCTCTTTCTGCCTAATCCGGCCGGCGGGCTGTGCGAGCTGAGCTGCTGCCCGCTGCCCGGCCTCCCCTCCCTTCCTCCCTGGCTGGGCATGCTGAGCTCCCACAAGCCAAGATGAATTTCAGTCATGCACAGACTTGAAGAGAGATTTGTCGCCGGGAACCAAAAAATCCTGGAGAAGTCCAGACCGCTGCTCGCCGGACCGCTCTCCCCCACCGCGCTGCCTGTCGGGGATGGGGATGGAGGGCAACTGGGGCTGCTGTGTTCCCTGCTGACTGACGCGGCTCCAGCTGGTCACTTGGGCTTGTCCTGGTTCGAGGACACGACAGGGCTGAAAGTATGAGGAAGTTCCCTAAGATACCCTCAGTGTCCTTGGGGAAATGGTGAAACCCCGTCAGAGTTTGCGTTCTCCTGGCCCAGGGACAGGAGTGACCTGGGATGGCTCTGGGAGCACGAGAGGACCTCCCAGAGCCACATCCCCAGCAGGGGCAGCACCGGCCATCACCAGCTTTCCTGGGCAGAGGGAGACTGGCAGGAGCCGGTCCCACACAGGCAGCGCTGCCGGGAGGGGACCTGGCACGGGCAGCCCCAGCTCCACCCAAAAGGGAAAACCACCAAAGCAGTTTGTTAATGTGACCAGCACCGCTCCTGCCCTGCACAGGAGGTGTCCTCCCCTGGCACAGGCTGTTCTGTACACTGTCCCTGGCACCCATGGGTGCTTTTGGACCAGCCCCTGTCCCTCATGCCGGTGAGACCACGGCAGAGGTGCCCTGGTCATCCTGACCCTTCCCCAGGGCTGGCCATCACAGCATGGTGGGTCTGGGGACCCACGACTTCATGTGGCCCTGGCTCAGGTCTGCAAACCCTCTTTATGTCAATCCCACAGGTGCACTGACGCCAGGTGTTGGTGTCAGCAGTTTCCTAAAATTTAATTTAATCTAAAAAAATACCCCAAAGTATCACTTGCCATTGTGCCTGAGCTGTTTGCAGGAACAGCCCGAGGCTCCTCCTGGCTTGTGCCTGATTCAAAGGAGAGGATCCCAGTGCTGGGGGAAGTTCTCCAGAATGAATCAAAGCTCGGGCTGCATTACACAGGGGCTGAACACAGCCCCATGAACAAGGACCATCTCCCCAGGTGCTGCGGACCTTATCCCCTGCATTAACCCCTTGACATCTCCCCCATCACATTTCGGTTCCCATTAGGGCTTTTCCCACTTTCCCCCAGAGTGAAATGAACCAAAACTTGCCCCTTCGTCACAGCTCTGAGGAGAATTTAATTCCAAGGTTCAAAGCTTCCCCATCCCTTCCCAGATAAAAGGGTGATCAGCGAGAGGGGATGAGCTGGTTAATAAAAGCCGAAGAAGAAAGGACAGAAGGGCTGCGCCTATAGAGCACAACCCAGCAGGAGAGAAGCAGCTTTTCTCCGTGCAAGCCTTTCCCCAGTTAATAATTACAAGCCAGGCCCACCAGTTCCAACCCGCTGCTCTGCAAGAAAAGGCAATTAATTTAAGACTAATAGGATTTTAAATTCAAAACAATCCCAAGCGGGTTTGTATGGCGGGCTGTGAATGCGCCGGAGAGTCAGCCAGCAGCAGGCAGGATGGAGGCTGGGTTTGGCAGAGCGGCCGGAGGAATTAAGGGCGAGGAGATGAAATCTCGTCCCCTGCAGCCGCTGGGCTGGCGGTGGCAGCTCCTCATTCACCAGGCAGCTCGGCGGGGGGCTCTCCTCAATGGCAGGTTGGCAAGGAGGCGTTTCATTGAGCTCACACAGGGGGCAGTGGCTGGACACAAAGAGGAGCGGCTGGCTCACGCCAAGCCCAGGCCACCTCTGACACTGGAGCCAAGGGACTCCAAAGCCCATCCTCACCAGAGACAGCCCTGTGTTGGCCCATGGACTATCCCCTGGCTCCTCAGAGTAGGTCCTCCATGAGGTGCGAGGATGCCCCAGCCATCCTCCCTCTGACCTGGCATGTAGCCTTGGGCTCCTGGGAAGCTCGAGGTGGGCCTGGGGCTCCCCAGGGACCTGCAGCTCAGCCCACAATGGCAGAGATGCTCTCAGACCCCGCAGGCACCTCATAGCTGGGTTTCTACTTCCCATCCCAGATGGGCTGGTACAAAATTTCCTCCCAGTCCCTGGAGGACCCTCCAGCAGCACCCAGCCAGGCTGAGCTCAGAAAAAGGGAGCAATGCCAGCCCATGTCCTAAGAGAGGACTGGGAGGGCAGGGGACTCATCTGTCATGGGAGTTGCAGGGTGATGGAGGAGAAGGGACGGGCACAGGGGCCCTGCCCTCATCCCCTCCTCGGCAGTGGGAGCTCTGCCGACTCACCAGCATCTGCTGAGAGATGCTGGAGCAGGAGTCCGTGTGGTGCCAGTCAGCACCAGAAGTCTGTATAGAAACAAGAAAGCAAGGAAAATAACAAAGTGCTCTGCTCTGGGCTGTGCTGACAGGGGTCTGCAGGCTCACTGACCACAGCCGCGAATGGGCTTGAGCCCACGGTTCCTCCCTCTTCACACTGCAACCCCTCAAGGTCTGGGATTTACCATTGCTGCAAGGAAAGGCTTCTCCAAGAGTGACTCAAACAGCCTCTCCTGAGGTATTTTAGCATGAAGGCGTCTCTTCATTTCACTCCAGAGCAGCTGGAGATGTGGGCTCAGCCTCACAGGGGGGCTTAGATGTCACAACACACCCAAATACCCTTGTGAGTCTGGGGTTTGGCAGCTACTGTCACTGGAGCAATTCCCTGCTGTGTCTGTGGGGACCCCGGGAACACAGGAATCATCCCATGCATCTTCAGTGCCATCAGCGGAACATCTGCCTCTCGCAGCACATGTGCAAGGCAGGAAAAAGGAGGCTACAATTAGGAACACACGGCTCTTCCACAGGTGTGTGAAGAATATTTTATGAAGGTCCCCATGAAAGTCAAAGGGATTGGTGTTGATCCCTCTTAAGATCCCAGGGAGCTCAGCCTGGTAAATAAGGTCTGTTGGTGTCTGTGCAGTGTCCTGCACCAACCTCAGTCCTTCTGGGCTATGGAGAACCACTCCATAGCGTGGAACCACAGTGACCCTGTCCCCTGCCAGGTCCCTGAGGAAGTGGTGTCCAGACTAAGGGCTGAGGTCACGTCTCGCAGTCCGTATCCATCTCCAAGGCAAGACAGATGGAAAAGATGGCCCTTATCCAGGCATGGGAAAGGTTCAAGAGGGTGATGAAGAGCCTCCCAACACCAGACTGTTGCTCCATGAAACTTTCCACACCCAGAGGCACCAAGCATGCAGTGTGTTCCTCCTTGCCTTATTTTGATGGGCCATTTTTACCAAATTTCCCACTTTCTTTAGGAAAACGAACCCCAAACACCACACCACTGTGGGGGACAACTCCAGCCTCAGTTACAAGAGATGGCAGAGTTGTGAAGCACTCAACATTGAGCCTTTCATTGTGGGAAACACTGAATAACCCACATGTGAGTGGAGTTTCTCCGGGCAAACAGGAGGAATGTACAGACCTGGCCTCAGGTTGGGGGAAAGCTCCCACGAAATGTCTTTGTCACAAGCCACAGGAAGAACATCACCTATGGTGCTGCCCTCATGGGCCAAGGATCTGCATGAAGCAGGGGGCTGGTCCTACATAGTGGTCCCGCACGAATGAGGTGAGAAGCCAAGAAGGTTCATCCAGTTGCTGCCATCAAATGAGTTCCAGCTGGACACACTTAGCAGGGAGATATAGGGATGGAGAAGAGTGAGACCTCAAGCACACCAAACTGTGACTGTGGAGAAAGAAGGATGAAGGTGGGCTGGTATTTTGCCCCACTGCAAAAAGTTGCTTGTCCTTGCAAAGCTGAAAAAAGAAGCTGTCAAGGAAGTAGGACAGCAGATGAGGTGGCACGGTGGGGGGGGAAAAGGAGGGAGATGCCAGAGGCCTGAGAAAAAGTATTGCCAAGGCCCCCCAAAATCTTGCTTCTCATGGGAAAGTGGGAAGAGAAAAATCCAAGATGGTTAAGAAGTCCCAGAAAAATACCTATGTCAGTCTAGCCATAGGAGGGAGAATAAAGTCTTTCTCTGCTGCAGGTATTGGTGAGGAGGGAGTGGAGCACCATTCTACTAATCCAACAGCCTGACGAGAGACCTCTGGTTTGGTTGGATATCAATGGGACAACAACCAGCTGATTCTCCTCCACAAGAGAGGTGAAGCTTTGTCCCGGCTGGATATCATGGTGAGAGAGACAGCACCCAAAGCCAAGCAGGGTCCTGCTCTGCTCAAACCGTGGGGTGCAGAGGATGGGGATCCCATACAAGTCTGGGACTGGACATGAAGGAAACCTGTGGAAAACACAGATGCAATATTTATTGGAGCAGGAGGAGGATCTCACTCCCCTGGTGCAGAGACAGGCCAAAGCATTATTAGAAAGCATCACCAGCAGAGAATAGCCACTCTGTGGAGCAGGAGCTCTTTCTCGCTATGGCTTATGCCAGTGTAGGGAAAACTAAAAGCCAGCAAGAAAGGCAGAAAGAAAACACATGGCTGTTCCAAGAGCAAAAGCAGCAAAAGGCTCTCAGCTGGTGGAGGAGAAGCCTGTGGGACGCGATGCAGAGCTCTGCCACTGACACGGGGTCAGCCCAGCTGAGAAGAAGCCCGTTCTCCTGGGTCAATAACGCCGATTGGCTTTGGGGCGCTCAGAGGACCAGTGACAAATGCTGGCCACCAGCCATTCAAATAAACAGTAGGCAGCCAATTGGCCAGTGGCCACTCAAATAACCAGCCCCAAGCTAAAAAAATACAGTAAGCTAGTAAATTTAGTAACCTAAAGAGAAACATTCCTCTACCAACCAGCATGCAAATAAGCCAGAGGGGGATATAGAGCTGACACAGTCCCCTGTTCGGCTTTTGATATTCGATGGCCCTTATCCAACTGGCTGCCAGTTGGTTATTTGCATTGGAACAGGAAACAAATTTTTCTCCTATTTATACTGCTTACCTCAGGAATAAACTAATTACTGTTATAAAATCCCATTCCCACAGTGTCCAGCACACATCTGTAACCCCTGGAAGGGACAAATGCACACAACTTGCCAGCTGGACTGACCCATCGACACAGCCAAATCCCAACTTGCTTTTTCGCTGGCTCTCCCCACTGGATGATGAAGCAAAGCCTTCACTGCAAATACCCCTGCTGCATCGGCTGTTTACCTTGTTCATAAACAGATCGCTGCTACAAAACGCTCTTCCAAAACTGCCCGGCGCACGGCAAGACAGCCTGGGGATGGACTAGAGGAGCAGGGAGTGACTGGCTGGTGTTTTAGTTCCTGTGGCCAAGGACAGGGCCAACTGGTTGCTCCAAGTGTCCAGGCTGTGGAGTGGCTGGGATGGAGATGGTCCATCCATGCCAAGGCCCAGACGTACCACTAGATGGAGTTTGATGGCAAGACGGCCCCATGCCCCTGTCCGGCTGCGGAGATGGTCTCCAGTGGAGATGGTGTCTGGCTGCACTGGGAGAAGGGGATTTCTGAGGACCGGCACTGACAAAAGACTCCAGGCCCCACTATGGTGGAAGCCATCCCACCCTCATGCCCGCATGTAAGTGTCACGCTGCAAGCTTCTGGTGGGGAGGCCCTCCAGTGCCTGACACCTTTCCTACGGTGGAAATCCCACCCAGTACCTTCCCACCAGTTCAAACACAAGAGGAAGCTCCAACGTCAAACCACTGACCCAATGCCCAGAGACCCTAGTCTGGATGGGCCAGGCAATGGCCAGCACTGCAGCAAGAGACCAGGCTTTCAAGGACACCATGGCCTGGGTAACTCTCAGCACACATTTTGCAGAATTTGCTGTTTCCTTCAAGACCCAGCTGCTGGAGTCAGGGGATTAATGAAGAAAGGCTGCATTCTTCCTCCTCATCCTCGCCTGTAAAGACTTTCTTGTAGCACGCTGCTTGCAGATGGCATCTAAGGAGCATGCAGAGTGTATGCTTTGCTTTCATCTCGTTTTTAAAGCCAGGCTTGTGATTTGCCAGGTCCTGACCTGTGAACACTTTGCAAACTCATGTTAGAGCCACTTTCCTCGTTGCAAACTCCCTGCTGCCTTTGGCTCCCTCCTCACACGGGCTCTGCTCCACCTGGCAGAGGGAAGCTGCACTGCGGTTTCCTCTTGCCGGAGCCCCGCTCACCTGAGCCAGCAGACCCCCCACTCTTTGGGGGGTGCCATGCTGTGGCATCCCCTCTGCAGGGCCCTACTGGGCCCCATGCAGCTCCCTGGATTTGGAGGCAGGGAAGAAGTGCTGGGGGATACCCAGTCCCCTCGCTGAGCTGCCTGAAGGTTCAGGCAGATGTGGCCACGTGCACCAGGCACAGGATGGAATCACGGAATCACAGAATCACAGAATGGTTTGGGTTGGAAGGAACCTTAAAGACCATCCAGTCCTACACACTGCCCTGGGCAGAGACACCTCTCACTAGACCAGATTGGTCAAAACCCCATCCAGCCTGGTCTTGAACCCCTCCAGAGATGGAAGGTTGAGGAGTCACTCCATGGGACTGGGAACTGGTGCAACGAAGTGCAAGTGGCAGGGAGGCAGGCTCACAAGGGATCTTAACTATGTTTACCTGCAATGCAGGAGTGTTTGCCTGTCTGCTGTCTGTCCATCCCAATCCCATCCACCTTCTTGCTCCTGTTGCCCAGAGCATCAGCAGAAGGAGAATCAGAGAAACTTATCCAGTTTGGATGAAATACCAGTTATGACCCACACCAGTGAGCCTGGTCTGAATAAACCCCCAGCCCCCTATGACTCTGTCAGAACAGTCCACAGTCAGCCC
Source organism: Tringa solitaria (assembly GCA_026413425.1). NCBI lineage: Eukaryota > Metazoa > Chordata > Aves > Charadriiformes > Scolopacidae > Tringa > Tringa solitaria. The sequence goes on along the minus strand of JAOXJM010000008.1, from coordinate 8,469,889 downwards.
AGGAAGGTGGCCTGGCACTGGTCTTTGCTGTGGACTACAGATGCACAAGAAGTCTTGGACAATGTATTTCTCAAGGTTCATTCCTGCATGTTGAGGCTTCACCTCAGGGGGTTCAGGACCCATGAAGGGTGCTGGAGAGCAGCTCTAAGTGTTAGGAGCCCTGTGAGAAGCAAAGATGCCACATGGGTACAGCTCATGACCCAGTCCTTGCTGGAGGTCCCATGAAGGTTCTTGCCCACTAGAGCCCAGCATCTACTCAGGGAGAGGCTCTAAGGACAGGGTGCTGGAGGGGCTTGGAGCTGGTCTTCCACATTTCTGTTTGGCATTTGGATTGGCCAGCCCCCAGGGAGAAACCAGTATCTTTAACATCACTGGGGTTTGTGACAAGAGCCAGACGTGTCCCAAGCCATCCCTGCATGGATCAGCTCAGGCAAAGAGCCTCTGTGCTGGAGGAGCATCATTAACCCAGGAAAATAGCCGCAGGACATTCAGAGGGCCATGTGGCCTTGCTGGCTGCCATAATTGGGCCACAATGGCACTTTTCTCATCAGGCATCCCGACAGATGTAGTGAAATAAGCTATAAAGCGACCCACACAGAGAAATCCAGCCCAAACAGCTTGCTAAGCTGAGAGGCAGGCCCTGGCAGAAATCAGGGCTGATATGAGCTGAAGGCACTGTCCTGGTCTTCCTTGGAGCTGTCGGCATTGCAAGAAACTGGAAAAGGAGAGCAGAGCCTATGGGTGCAGAGCAAGGTCACCCCTTGCAGCTGGAAGAGAGAGCAAGTGGAGCAATGGCAGTGGGAGAGGTGAGGTATTGGAGGAAGAGCAAGCTGTGCTGGACACAGGAGGCAGGAGAACAGGGATACGTGGGATGGAGCCAGCTGAAGATGGCCTGCAGGAAAAGATTCGTCATTGCAGGTGTGGGCAGAGGGGGTGGGGATAGGTGCAGGAGGCAAGCAGTAGGTGAAGATGGAATTAGGATGGGTGATAGAATCGTGAGCTTCCGTGGGTCTATTTCCCAGAGATGTGCTTTCCTATCATCCCTCCTATCTCATGTCCACCATGATGTGCTTTCCTATCATGAGCAGGACTGGATGATAAAGGGCCCTCCCATGACCTAAGGCATGGCTGAAGGGTCTCTGTCACACAGGGCAGCCATGCACCAGGTCAGGATGTTCCCTGAGCTCTGGCAGTTGCTTGGAAACTCTGTGCTGCAAGATTTGAGCTATTTCTGAGCTGGCAAGTCCTATCCACCAGAATGCCAAGTCCCCCTCCCCACCTGCAAATCCCAGATCCAGACACCTTCCCTAGGACCTGAGCAGAGACAGTATTTCCCCAAGGCATGGAGTCCACCCAAGATGGAGAAAGAACCTCTGAGGTTGGGAGGAAGCCAGTGGTGCCCCTGGGAGTGTTTCCACTGGGTTCCCTCCACAGCACCACAGCCAGCTTCTCCATGCAGTGTCTCTCCACCATGATGCTCTCCTGAGGGGGCCCTGCGCATCCCCCAGGATAACTCATGCAAGTCAGATGGACCCAGACTCAAGAGCTCAAGGGCCTCTCAGATAATCCTAAACAGATATTGAAAGCTGGAAAACTGGGAAGAGATTTTGCATTTAGAAGACAGCCCTTGTTGAGAGGGCCATGGAAGAGCTGTACAAGAGCCTTTCCTCTCTCCTGCAGGAAGGACACCGAACTGAAGAGAAAGCAAACCCTACGGATCTGCCAAAAGCCCTTTTTGGAAGGGTGCTTCTTGCGGGGGGGAGCTGGCAGAGATAGAAGACCCAAGTGGCTCACAGCAAGAGAGACGTGGAAAGGGGAACTGATATGACCAGACCAGAAAGTGTTCAGAGAGAGAGCTCACTTTTGGGGACATCCGACAGCTCTGTGGAATCAGCCCTGAACAAAGCAGAGCGGTTGGTGGAAACAGTCATGTTTCTCCTCCACTTTAGTTACGGCAACGTACCTGGTGAAAAGGGCTGGGGAGTCCACACAAGACCATCCAGAGCCTTTTGTGATCACCTTGGACCTGCCATAGCTCACCAAAGACCTCTGACCTCCTGCTCTCTGTAGATCACCTCTCTGTCCCTACTCTCGTGTCCCACAGCCATCACCATGGTCTTGGAGATGGTGGTATGTGTGACCTGGTCCCTTCCCACTCATGATCTCAGCCGTGTGTCATACCTTCCCCATCCATATGTTGGTGCAAGACTGCTGCCACACAAGCATGTGACCTTCGCTTGAGGCTCAGCCTACCCCAGCAGCACCATCACCAATTCCCCATTTCCAACTCCTGTCATTTCCTTTATTGGCCAAGTGTCTGACGTCTCCTCACACATATCTGGAGGCAAGTCACCACCATGTGGAGCAGGCAGAGCCCAGGACAGAGAGGCACTCAGAGCGGATTAGATTTGAGATTGGGTTAATTGCGCCTTTCCATCATTTGTTTGGCTTGGGATAGGTCCAAAACATATGAATGAAATCCCCCCATGCGCGCTACGCTGCTGACAAGCGGATATTGCATCTGGTTTGAATATGGCAAGTGGCTGCAGAGGCAGAGACAGTGTGGAGCTGCTTGAAATACAACACACGCCTCCTCACACTCCCGGCCCCCCTGCACCATGTGCCCTGCAGTTACGTTATGCTGCAAGACCCCACCCTGCATCCCCAAACCTTTGCCACCATTGTCACAGGCCAGCATCTCAGGCCACCATCACCCTGACCCCTGCCACTGCCACTGCCAGGCCATTCATACCCCTGGCCCAAAGGCAGGAGCAGGAGATGGAGGAGGAGGACAACGCCTTGGACCAGCACGGGGTGACATCCATGGGGTGGACTGTGATGGCCAGAATGGCTGTAGATGACACAGATGAAATGGCGACGTTCCCTGGCGTGGGGAGAGGGTGGGAGGGGAGATGCAAAGGGAAAAGAAAGCAGCGTGGATGCCAAAGGTTTGTTTCTCTAACCCTCCCCAGAGCCCCCCGTCAGCCCGCGAGCAGCCATGTGTGAGCACTGCGGGGGCTGCAGCACATGGGATGTGCAAGAGCTGGGGCCATGCTGTCCCCAGGGTGCTCAGGGGGAGGTGGAGCCAATGCCAGGAGAATTTCAGCAGTGGAAGGCAACCTTTGGTCTGTCCTTGGCTGCAGGGCACAAGGTGCTGGGGGCCACCAACAACACCCGAGAGCACAAGATGCCCTTATTGCCCTGTATTCACCCCCTGATCTGCAGCTAGCACAGGTTGGGAAATTTCCGAGGGCTTCAGTGAAGCAAGAGAGATCCACCAGGGCTTTGCAATGTTGCATGAGGATGTGGGAGCCTGCAAGAGCTGCTTGCATGGAGCCCCTTGGCTCATGGTGCCATGCAGCGGCTGGAGGTGCAGGGAAGGATGCTCAGTAAAGGGGCACCCTGGCAGAGGAAAGCACATGCTAGAGAAGATACAGGCTGGGAAACCACTTTTTCCAGGGTGAGCATACCCAGGAAATACAAAGGTCTGATGTTGAGGTACAACATCGGGGTTTGACAAAATAGCTTTTTGCCCCAGATGACCCAAAAGTTCATGAATAAGCTGAGAGCGAGCCAAAACCCCAGCCCTCTCCCTGCAATGCTCCCGTTTCTTGCTTTTCAGGAGAAAGATGGGAAAACATTGGCCTACATGACGGTGTTCCCTATATATTCTCACTTTAGTTTATCTCACAGGGACATGTGCCCCTGAGGTACAGTGGTCACTTTGTTGGACTCTGCAGCAGCACCAAGCTCAGCTGCCTCCGCTCACTGTGAGCACCTGCAGAAGCCAGGGGCTTTCCACTCTGGTGGCGTGTGGTCCCCAGCCACTGCCCGGAGGGCAAAGAGAGTCCCCTGCTGCCACCAGCACCCAGTCTAGGTTTGCTCCAGCTCCCACCGTGGCACAGAGGAATGCCAATGTCCACGCTGGGAGAGCCACGTAGGACCTTCCTCTTCCTCGCAGGACAGGGGAGCCCTGATTTGCACAGGTGTTGAGCACCCTCCATCCCCGGCAGCCCTCAGGGCTGTCACGATCACTCAGCACCTCCCAGGATCTGGCCTTTTTTCCACTGTTCTTTTATGAAGACGTTATTTTACGGCTTGTTAATTTGTACTTTTTCGAGCTTTTAACAGGGAGCAGGGGCCAAGTCCCCAGGCAGCCCATTGGCCGTGAGAAATCCCATTTGGTATCATATAAATTATTGCAGATATTACTAATATTGCGTCTATTGTGTAAATACTGACTAAATGTTTGAAAAACACAAATAAATACGAGCTGAGCTGATGGCTGGAGCAGCTGCCTATGAGCCATTCTGGGCCCCCAGGGGAAAGAATCCACATTTTAAACTAATGTGTAAATATGTAACCTGCCTCTATCCCCCGCCAGATCGGCGTGAGCAGTCCTTGGAAGCGGCCCAGTCCCTCAGCTGCACGGCTATGATTTAACAACAGCTATAAATACATCTCATCCACCGGGCAACTGCGCAAACAAGGGCTCACCTGGCAGTAAGGGGTCACCGAAGAGTCTCCCACCTGAGACCGCAGCGCCCAGAGGGGTGCAACGGTGATGGGAGATGCTCAGGGCTGCCCGGCCCTGAAAGCCTCCCTTGGGTCCTGAACCTCATCGGCCCAGCCTAGCAAACCTCAGCGTTGCATGGCACGGCCAGGTATGAGCTAATGGACCACCATCAACTGATGGGCCACCAAGATCAACAACAACGCTGCCCCCAAGTCGAGTGAGCTTCCCCTGTTGTGGCAAGTGCCTCCCCCGGCTTGCAAGCTCTTTCCCCCATTCTCCATTGTTGGAAGAAAGTCACATCATTCTCCAAAGTCCCGGTCCCTCATTGCCACCCAAAGACCCAGAGCAACATGCCCCTTGCCAGAAGGCAGAAGGACCGGCCAAGGACCATGTCCCAGCATCCCACTGCCTCCCAGCCTCAGCTGCTAGGAGTTTCTAGCCCCTCCTTGCAAGTTCTCCCCATCACCCAGGGGGGCTGACTCTGAGTGGGATGAGGAACCCCATTAACCCTTTCCCCACCCAAACCAGGGGTACTGCAAATGGTCCTCTTGGCAGAGCAGACGGAGTGGTGAACCACAGGCTGCAGACAAGGGAGAGGGGACAACTCGCATCACTGGGCTTTGCTTTTGATGGACATGGGACGATGCTGGTTTCTACCCAGCCTTTGTTTTGTGACCTTCCCAATCTTGTCAATTGAATTTAACCCCTGGCCACTACTCAGTTGGGTACAAACACCTCTGGGTTTGCCCAGAGCCTGCAGAGGATGAGAGCTGCTGAGTTGGCTACATACGCCGGCGTGGGGTGGATTTGCTCCTCGGCTGGTGGACGGCAGCGTGACCAAGGTGGTGGCAGGCTGTGTAATGGGTCCTGTCACCCAGGAGCGCAGAGGGAGGTGCCGGCAGCGCAGGGGCCTCGTCGCCCTGCCAGCAGACGGGTAGCGCAGGCAGGGAGTGAGAGGAGAAGCTGGGCCAGGAAGATGTGAGTCAGGGCAATAAGGTCATTGCAGTGGGAGCCGCTCAAGACACTGCTGGGCGGATGCCTGTCCCCTGAGGCAAAACATGGGACTTAATGCCATTTCTGTTGAGAAAGGTGAAGATCACAGTATGGGTTCCCAATTCCAAAGCTGCAGGTATTTTTCAGGCATGGGGCGGCCAGCTCTGGTCTTGGCTGCAAGTGACAATGACTAAACCCACAGAGTCAGACACTGCAGGGAGACTTTCCCCAGCTTCTTCTGCCTCCTACCCCCTCTCTGGGACAGCCAGAGAGATGTTTCCCTACTGATTTCCTTAGCAGCTCCCAAGCCCTAGCAATCAGCCCAGGGCAGCATCTGCTTGTGAGCTTGCACCCTCCCAGGGACCACCACGGCCACAGGCTCCTCCAGAACCCAGCTTAGCTCCTCCAAGCCCCTGCAGTTGCTGTAGGTGCCCAGATTCCCAGACTTGGCCTAACAGAAGCAAATTCCCCTCCCAAAACTACTTTTTTGGTTCTTACATGTCACATCTCTGAGTCCTTTTATAGGTCCAGGCGTGGGTCTTTGGCCAAACGCATCAGATGGAGGGTGAGGAACCAGGGGAAGGACCGCACAGGATCGGATTGTGCATCAGAGCTCAGCTCTTCCGCTGTAACTACAGATTAAAATAATAAACTCAGAAGGATCCAGCGTTTGGCAGGGCCTACGAAGAACTGATGTTTGACTGGCCCTCAGCTCACAGGCACACCCAAATAAATAGCATTGTTTATAAGGACTGAAAATTAAAAATTAAGGGCTGTGATTTTCAAAGCTCCCTGAGGAGCCCTGACATTGAACTCCCATAAAAATTAATGGCATGAAATCCCATCTCTACATTTCTCTGGAGTGATAAAAAGAGCTATTCATTGTACAGTCAATTGCTTAAACTCATAATCATTTATACTAAAGAAATCCTGAGTAATTTCACTGCTATGGAGGGTTTTAGTTAGCAATAAATCTAGTAAATAAAATACCTACCATTTGAGGCGGAGAAATTACTATAAGATTCAGAAAATTAGCTAACACAATGCAAAGTAATTTCATTTCTTATCTGCTGGGAATTGCAAGCCACCAGCTTAAATTCATTTACTCTGATTTGAATTTTAAGTCATTTTTGCCTTCAGATGAAAAACAAAACTTGTGTGGCTGATTGAAAAATATTTAAGGAAAACACAGGAGTTTGCATGTTTTTTTACATACTTGTGAGCTGTCAATCAAACTGCATGGACCATCACTTCTTGTAACAGCCTGAGTTTTGTCCAGAGGAAAACATAACCAGGAGAGATATTGATGTGGAGACTTTGGCCTTCCCGAGACAACCCTGCTGAGTTTCTGCTTTGCGTGAACCTGCAGGTACCGGTATCCCCCACCATCGCCCCTCATTCACAGAGAATTTCTCAATTATCAAATTATCCAGCAAATTATCAAGCAAATTATTAAGCACCTTCATCAGACCTTTTGTGTGGTCTGCTGAGGGTGAGACTGACGGTGCATGGGACCAGATATGCCACATGAAACGCCACCACTGGAGACATGCCATGGAGTCAGTTGGTCCCACCCAAACACACCCAAACACACACATGCTCTTCAAGTCCCACATCCACCCAGACCACCCATGTCCACACTGCAGGTGTACAACAGGAGGTCACCAAAGCCACACGTGCCCCACTGAGACTCACAAGTAGCCGTGAGGGACTCAGCCTGTCCCCAGACATCACCTATGCTAAACAAGTATGTGAAACACACCTGGGGCATCAAAGGCCATGGCTGGACCCTAACTTCCTCTCTGAACACAGTAGTTCTCTTTCCACCCCGTATCTATAGCTTGTCATCACACTTCTTGCTTTACTCTGCAGATGGACCCTGCAGCCACATGGTTACGTCACTTCCAGATGAGCAGAAGATCAGCAGCATCATTCATGCCCAGCTATAACCCTTTTTAAGGGAATTTGATCCACAAAACTGTAGCTTTCAAAGTTGGCTGAAGAATTAAGCATTGATCCCATTACAATTTAGTAGGAATCATGCCTCATCCTCCTTTAGGTTCCTCTGAAACCCTGCCCCACCTTCAGGTCTCAACTTAGGTATACATCCAAGATCAAACCAGCTATACCATCAGAAGTCACTGCAGCTAAGAGAACCCAAGAAAAGGTCTGTAAGGAAAGAGAAGTAGGACAGTGCAAGTTACAACAGCAGACACTCACACAGCCTGATTATTCTAAATTAGTGATCTCTTTTTAAAGTAAAGCGAAAGAGTAAATGGAAAACTCTTGAAACTCTTCCTTTCGTTTGAATCGTTTTTGGGTCTTCCCCACAGGTCACATCCCACCATGCCATATGCCCCCTCCACACACTAAGCAGATCCAATGCAGGACTTCCAGGATTTTCAGACCTGGAAAATGCCGGCCAATCTCCAGAGTCATACCAATGACGAGCGGGAAGAGTGAGGAGCAAAGTCCACTGCATCCCACACCACAGCCATTGGCTTCACCATCAACTGAAGTGCCAGAGAATTTTACATGTGCATTGCCTTCCTGTGGCTGGGTATGAGCTGGTCATAAGCACCATGGGCAAGCAAGGTCCAGAAGGTCCAAGACGGCAATAGCTCACGCTCGCCACCCAGTCACTGGGCCACTGAGTGTGTCCCACAGATCCACGCGCTCGTGGCCAGTGGCCACGTCCCGTTATACGTGGCTGTGTCCCCCTCTAGTGGCGTGTCCCAGCCAGCACGCTCCTGGGCCACTGCAGGGAGCTGGATGTGCTCACCCTTGGAGTGGTCATCACAAATTCATGCCTCCATGATTCCTTGGTGGTCCTGTGGTGGTGCTCGGTGGCATGGTCAGACCTGCAATGCACAAAGAGGACCTCCAAGAAAAAGTGCTGCTGCTGCCCCATATTGACCACCAGCCTCCATCAGCCATGGCAGGGCAAGGCTTTCCTGTAGGGAAGGGCTGGTCCATCAAGCCGAGCAGGACATTCCCGGTCCCCCAGAACTCTCCAGCAGCTGAATGAGGAAGGACTGGAGGATGGCTTGGCCAAGCAGGGAAACGTTACAGCCCGTCATAGGTACCAGAGTTTGTAAATGGCTCCCCTGCCTCGTATAAAGTAGGTTTTTTGAGAGCACTGGGAGGATTAAGTGCAATTCTCTTCTGGCAGCTGTTGCCTGCAGATGAAGAGATTAATTATGGCCATCCAGGCTGCAAAGCCAGCAAGATGCCTCCTCACCACAACTAGGATCTGCACCCTGCATCACTGTTAACTTGGACCTCCTCAACAGTTCTGGTTTTGTGTTCCCTCCATCCATAGTGTCACCACAGGGTAGGACCAAAACTTGTTTCCTCGCTGTGTTTATGGCTGAAGATTGCGTTTAGTCCTGAAAAACACAGCAGGGCAGGCTCCCTGTTAGCTGTGTGAGCTGTGGGACGTAGCTGCTCTTGCTTTCCTAAATATTTAGTGTTTGTTTTGCTAGCTGATTCTCTTGAGCAACCGTAATTGTTTCACAGCTTCACGTTTCCATATATGCTGGTAGAGTAAGCAATGCAAACTGCCCTGGTTTGCTCAAGAGAGCAGCACTGCGTTGAATCAGCACAGCAGGAGGACAAACCTCTCTTATGTTTGAAGCTGTGCTAAAGCAGGTGACCGTAAGAGCCCTAAGAGAAGATGGGACACCATGGGAATCCTCTGAGCATGCTGGAATGGGGCCAGACACTTAAAAGTGCATCTGACCAAAGTGTGTTTCAACTTCTTTCTAAATTGGGGTCTCCAAACTAGGCGCCCTTGAACACTTAGCATCAGAGTGTCTGCTGAGGAGGATGCTGTGAGTGCTGCAGGCTCTGCCAGTGGTCTCTGTGAGGCCCTTGCCATCATCTCCTGCACCTCTGGAGACGAACTGCCTGCAAATCAGTGCTCTAAATATTTCCCAGTTTTCTTGAAAACTAGGAATTTCCCCAAGCAAAAGAAATCAGTACTCTGAAAAATGAGGAAACACACCAAAAAAATTGCACTTTGGGAAGGAAAAAAATAAAAATGAAAACTTTTTGTGTATTTTTCTACTCATTTCAGCAGGCCCGAGTCCATGCACACTGGTCACTCTGTACTGCTCATCTCAGCTTGGTAGGAAGCCAGAGAGATGGTTAAACATCTTCCCTTTGGCTTTCCCTCGATGCCAGACATACACCAAGGTATTTCCTGAACCATGCAACATTTTTGGGCTGTATGAGGTCTGTCACTTAGTACAGTGTTTCTAGGATGGAAGATGACCCATATATCAATGTCAGCATTTATAGCTGGGAGTCCTTTGAGACCCTTGAGTCACCCACGACTGCACTTATGAATTCTGGCATCTGTGACAGCAGCTCTGTGGGCCTGGGTAGCCTGACTTTCTGCTGTAATTTCCCCTTCAGAGACACCCAGGGAAAATGCCTCAAATCAGCAAGCGGGTCACAAATTTCACTTTTGAGTCCTCCTCACATGGGCTGCCAGGGATGAATTCATCTCACCCCCAAAAAAAGTCCAGTCTTGAAAACTTACATGGGCCTCTGTACAGCTTTGCCAAGCATTGCTACAGGCTCTGCAAGAATGACCCAGTGGGGAGAGACGGGGTGAACGCCTGCTGGAGGGACCAGTATTTCTCCATAGACTGAGAAGGGACCCTGGCTGATTATCTTACAGTTGACACCCATTTTCAGGTGGTTACACTCAAGGAAGATGTGTTGAATGCTTTGTGGTGGACTGCCATGCATGAGCTCCCCATAATGTGCTGGATATCCGTCCTCTGCAGAGGACAGATCTCAGCATGGCATCCCCACCCGAAATGTCAGCATCACCAAGGCCTGCCTTCCCACCATGGGTTCTGCTATTTCTCCCTACCCAGGGGAGGAATAGGGGCCCATGGCGTGAAGGAACCCCTCAGAGTCCAAAGTTAGAGGACACTGAAGAAACCCTTGGGAGAAGGAACATGGTCAACCTCTAAGCTTCAGTCTCCAGGTTGCTTACCACATGGAGGATCTTGATCTGGGACATTTCCCTCGATGCTAAGCATCTGCCTCAGAAAATATCTGTGTTAGGGAGCTCCTGTGCCCATAATATCCCTCTTCTCTGAGGAACTGTTTCCCCAGATGCCATGGGGTGATGGGAAGTTCTGCATCTCCACTGCTGGGTTTCTGTGCTGTGCCTTCCTACTCCTTGGCATCTCTTCCTCATCAGCTGTGACTCAAGAGCACCTTTGTTAGTGCATTCCTGGTAGGTAGCCCCAGAGCACTCTTCTTCTGGGTCTGCCTCACTGACACCATCCTGGTAGGGCTCCTGTGTCTCAGCACTCAGTTGTCCACCCTATGGCTTGGACACTTCGTGATCCTGGTAGCCCACAGTGTCCAGGGCACAATCTCCAAGTGCTACCCCTTTGATGGGAGAGGACATTGGGTCTAGCAGCCCTAGAAACAGTGCTTAGCTCCTTCCATCCCCCCAACAGCCATCCCCTCACTGGTCTTTGCCCAGAAAACCCCCAGAAGTGACTCTGGAGGTGCAGCTCCCTCATTGCGGGGGGCAAGATGTTGCTCCACTGTCCATCATCACCCAGTTACTGAGTACAAGAAACATAGCTACATGGACAACACAATCAATTATTTTTAATCTCCTCTCCCCTTGCCTCCTCCAAGGTGTCCTGGTTCCTTCCACCTGCCCATGGCTTATCCCCCCAAACATGTGGAGTTCCCCCTCTCTTTCCTCCAGCCATTTCGTTCTTTCCCACTAACCTGAGTGAGACTGTGAACATGTGCCTCTCTGATCCTGTCTCCTCCCCAAATTTCCTGTGTCTGAGCCCCTCTGCATTTCCCCCGTTTCCCTGGCTCTGCGGTATTTACGACCTATCTCTTTGTTCTGCTCCAGGGAAATCCCAGTGCTGCAGACTCACTGGCCGGGCTCCTCATGTCACCACCACCACCTTGTCCCCCCAGAGCTATCCCATGGACAGGCAATGGACGCAGCGCTGCCAGCGCAGGACTGATTTCCCATCCCCTGACCCATGCAACATTTTCCTGACTTCAAGCTGAATTCACAAATAAAAATAAATATATATATGCATATTCATAGGTCAAACATATACAAGCACCCACAGCCATTGCTCGCCTCAACAGTCCCATTTTTGATGATTTCTGTTTAGAAGTCTTCTGGAGCACATCTGCCCCATGTGCTCAGGAACTCCTCTAAATTCAGTATGCGAAACAATTCTACGTCTAACTGATTGACTGTCTCCCGTGTATCTCTTGGATCTGCACTTTTGAACCTCTGATCCACAAACCCCTACTTATGCAGGGTCCACAGAAAGTAACTCATCAACCTGGAGCCTCTTATCAGTACAGTTCAGTTGCTTGAGAAGGGAAATTTTTCGGACTCAGCAAACCGAAGCAGGTTGAAAACCACTGACCAGAAGTTTTGGGATTCTGGGGAACGTCTAAGACGATTCAGAGGCTCTGCACTTCCACAGCTGAAATGTTAATAAGAAACTATTGACTTTAGTTGGGATGAATACTGCTATATTGACATGAGAAGGAAGTACTGACCAAGGGGGAAAAAAAAAAAATGAAGTCAATATTTGCCAGGTGGGATAATAAATCCTGATTTATGATCAATGCAAAACGCAGTGGTTGCGTTGCTATATACAGTCTGTGGGGTAAACTGAGCCACTGCGTTTCCTTTATTTCAATTAGCTGCAAGTAATTTGCTGAGATATTCAGGGTAATGTGTAACCGAGATGTTCTGAGGGCTGTTCCCAGCCCACGGCTAAATAACCTGACACCTCTAAGTGATGTGGAACATTTTTAGCCTTTGCTGGAGGCAAAACCGAAAGTTAGACAGTGCGACCCTAATTCTTGCCCAGATTGCTGGGATGGTTTCTGGTGGGTCCCTCCCCACAGCCGTGCAGCCTGGGTGGGAGTCGGGGGGCAGGCGGCTCCTGAACACCCCGGGGGGAGGTAGGTGTGAGGGGGGTCCCGTGGCACGGCTCCTCCCGGCCTCCACAACCCACCCGGGCCAAAGGCAGCCCACGTCAGCACAGAAAATTCGCCCTGTGGTCTCTGCCCACAAAGTGGCTTTTAGCAGATGGGAGATAATGGGTTGCCTTCCTCCGTGTGCGTGAGGTGGCTTTTTCGTCCGGTCTCCCGTACAGCCATAAAACTCTGCCTTTCTTCCCTGCCACAGACATTTCAAGCTTCACTGATTAGGTTTGCATTGTATGTAGCTAGCTATTAAAGCCAAGCATTTTACGGTCCTTCCAGTTTTGCAGGATAATTTCAGAGGCAACAGCCCCAAAGAAGTTCTTTTGCTGTAGTTGAATAACCTGATTTGTACAAATATTTTAGCAAAAATCTGGACTATTCTGATTTCTATGTGGCTTCCCTCCCTTCCTAAGAATAATTGCACCAAATCCTCCAAGACACAGGATAAACACAGTGGTTTCACTTTATTATAACAAAGTATAGATTTTTCGCGGCTGCGTCACCAGGTCTCTCACTCGCCTTTGTCTCCAAAAAGTTTTGTTTTCATCTTTTTACCACCATATTTACGTAGAAATGCGCTGGACAGCTGAGGGGATTTTACTGTCTCTTACATTTCCTGTTCTGTTGTTTAATTAGTCATTTCTGAAAAAGAACATTACTTAAAATAAGAAGTTTCCTGCTACAAGAGAAAATTAGGTTGAGGAGTCCCAGGCAGCCCAACACTGCTGTGCGAGCAGCATGCCTGATGTCTTCAGGAGACACAAAGATTTGGACAGGGAATCAGATTCAATCATTGATTGCATTTTGGCAAAGCAGCAGACTCAAAGTTGGTCTGAATGAAGGAACCTGTCCCTTGGTGTTCTCCCAAAGCCCAGCCCCACATCTTCCTCCCAGCCAGGAGACAAAGCCCTGTCCATGCACCTTCACCAGCCACCAGCATGAAGAAGTTGTAAAGCCACAGCCAACACTTTGCTCCATGTGCACCTGAGAGGCCCCACTAAGCAAAGGACAGGCTCTCCAGATCTCAGGTTCCTCTTTCCTCCACTTTGTGGATGCAGATTGTGTGTTAAGCCAACAGAAGAGATGGTTCAGCACAAATATTGGGACCTCCTGGAGATGGGTGTAGAAGGGAAATGGTGTCCTCATTTAAACCATTCCCCACTCAGGGAAGGGGAAGACAACGTTGATGTCCTCCAAACATAGCCATGCTCTGCTGTAAGGCCGATCTCTTGTCACTTGTCTGATAGCTAAAATCAGAAAAACCTCTGTTCCTTACTGATACTCCATATGGCCTTCAAAGAGCTTTCCCAAGGCAGATCCACAGCTTCTTCAACAAAGGAAAGAGGGGAAAACTATGCATGAAGAAGGCAGACACCTTGGGCAAGATGCAGCAGAGGACTTTGGTCCTGGTCTTCTCCACCAGCACAGACAAGCCAGTGTCTTGTCTCTGCCCTTGTCCCAGGAGGAAGCTAGGAGGCTCTTTCCAGGCTCTAGTGCATTTTTCCTTGCTGCCTGAGATTTAGAGGATTTTCTCCAGCAGCATTTTATTCACCATCAGTGACCCAATACCCCAATTGGCATTTCTCTTTTCCTTGATTTTCTTCTGTTCCTTCCCACCTCTGGGTTTGTATCCCCAAAAGGCCACGTCCACATGCCTCAGCGAAACAGATCAGGGACAGTGGCACAGAGGCTTAAATGGTAGGGATCTGCCAGGGACCACATGGCTAAGCCTAAAAGGCTGCCATTCCTTGGGACAAGACCTCTCTTGAACTTTTGCCTGGCCATGGCCTTGTGGGGTGCAAGTTGGCTGGGCCAAAACAGGTTGGGTGGTGCCGGGAGAGAGCTGGAGCAAGATATATCCCCATAAGCTCCTTTGAAAGCAGGCGGTCATGGGAAGAGAGATGTGGACACCACTTAAGGTGGGCACCTCGGCACTGATCCCACCAGCTGATGCGGGAGTAAGTCTTACCTGCAGCGTGCTGAGAACAAAGACAACTCCACCACAAGTCACGAATGGTCAGGGGTGTTCATCCAGGGCCATCACCAGCCTGGAAGACCCTTTGCAATCCTGGTGGCCACCATCCCTCTTCTCCACCCAGCTCAGCTTAAGCCTGGCTCCCACCCCAGCTCCCACGACAGGGGGTGAAGTCTCCATGCTCCCAAATGCCTGGAGGTATAATAAGCACTGAAGAGGAGTCGGTCGAGGTGTTATGTGTCCGATCAGCCTGCAATCTCGGCTTCTCCCTGGGCAGGGTGAGTAGGGCAAAGGTTGCAGGAGCTGGCTGTCACTCCGGCGCTGGCTCCCCACACGTGCACCCCCCTTTATGACCACTCGTCCGGCACCTGGATCACGACTTGTTTCAGCAGCACTGGGATCTGTTTGGTTTGGACGGCACCTGGGCGAGTGGTGAAGTCAGTTGGGATATATTTTAAACCCCAGGGCCTGGAATGGGGATACACTCTCCCTTGAAGATAGTACAAGCCAGGGGACAATTCATTCACAGCCTCTGTGAAAAAGGATTTATTTGACTGGTGGAAAACTTGTCTCTTTCTGCAATGGTATGCTGTGAAAGCATTCACCATGTTCACCATGCTCTTAACCTCCCACATGGACAGCACCCACAAATTTGCCATAGACACTCATTTTTCCAGGAGAAACTTTCATGGTGAGTTCAGAGACAACATCCAAAAGCAAAGACCCAAAGACCTTAAATCCCAAGCTCCTCTGCTTTTTGCTTTTTTTTTTTTTTTTCCTTTTTCAGTGCCTTATATGACAATAAACTCAGAGGAATGAATTTTTCCAGCCTTGGCGCTGGATTCCAGGTGATGGCACGGCAGATTCCTCTGGACTGAAAGTCTGAGCCTGTGGTCTCTGCAGACACACACAAATAAATGCACGTCCCCAAGCACCCGCGCTGAAGTGCTCTGTAGCCCGCAGGGAGCTAAAGGCTTCCTGTGGCGCTGAAAAAGGACCGTCTTGATTTTGGAGTGACCATCGTGGTGTGTTTAGTCGACCAGGTGAGCACGGGTTACAGCAACCGCTCGCTTTCTGTTTATAATGCCCTGGACACAGTTCTTTTGTCAGAGCAATTTTCACCCTTGCAAAGCTGCTTCTGTTTGTGAACTGCGCTCCTACACAGCACCTTCTCTGAGCAGTCATCAGCGCCGCTCTGAAATGTTTGGATAGTTTGAAATAAATTTCATCAGAAAAACCACAGGTTTCTATAAAGGAGTACAATTGTCCTGTGTTTTCTGGTATGGAGGCTCTCAGAACAGCTTCTCCTTTCTCTAGGACAGGATTAATACATGTACTGTTGCTAAGTGTCCGATATTTATGTTCCATTAAGTTCAAAACAGATTTTTTTTTCTATTCAGAGTCAACCCCCACAGCCTCAGATTCGTCCATGAGTTTTGTCTCCCTCTTTCTCGCAGCTCTTCGCTGCATCACACGGCTGAGACCACCATCCAGATTGCAGACTACCCCATTTCCAATCCCATCTGGTAAGCCCCCGGGGGTATCAGAAAGCCAAAAAGAACCTGTCAAATATCTCCCACAACCTCTATGACTAATAGCACTGGTCAGATCCAGGAATTGGGCAAGAGTACTACCTGCCTGCACTCATTCTTCAGAGTAGTTGTATTTACATCACTTAGACCCAGAGTCTGGCTGCACCTTTGCCACGGATCTTTGCGAGCTCTGTGCTTCCACGGTGGTCTCAGGGTTGGAAACCCCCATCCTGCCACCACCGCTGGGACCTTCTCCTCGCCTGTGCTATGGCAATGGTAATTTCTAACTTCTCTGCAGCCTTTGAATAGAGAAGCACCTGGGCAAGCCTATGAAACACTCCTCAGGTGCATTTTAATCCTCTTCCCATCCACTGAAATATTTACACATCAAAGGGAGCCTTTTTATCTAATGGGGTTTTGATGTTCATTAAAGCAGCCCATGGGCAGTAATAAAAAGCGATGCCCTGCAGCACTGGGATCGTCTGCAGGCGCTGAGCCCCAGGCCTCACCACGGGTGACAAGGGCTCTATGCCATTGGCAGCCGTGCTGGGAGGGGGGCAAAGGAGGGCCCCCACTCTGCAGGACGCTCTGCACAAGGCCAGGGGACCTGGTACCTCCTTAAATACTCTCCTGGATGTGGGCCTTCCTCTCTTCCAAAGCAGCTGCGCTTTGAAGTCTTTACAGCACCCTGGCACCTTCTGAACAAGCAGGCAACTTGCAGAAAGTGCCTAGTCTGCAGGCAACAACTGAGCAGTGGCTCACGGGCATCTTTGAAAGGCCAAGGGACCCCCCTCTCCTGGTGAGTGCCCATTTCCACGTTCTGTCCGTTCACACTCATCATCTCCTCCACCGCAGAGGCTGTAAAATAAACACCCGTCCTGCCCTGCCGTGCTGTTATCATCTCCCCAGACAGCTCGCCCTGCACTTCCCTTCAGGGTGACTCACTCCAGATGTGTCTGCATCTGTCTTCCCTCCGGCATGGGGCTCCCACCCATCAGCCCACGGACACCCCAGCCCCAACGCATCCTGTGGATGGGATCCCACGCCGTGACTGCTGAGAACGGGCTGGCACTCACACCTGCTGTGTATTCCTCCCTTCTCGACGGGTGACGTAGAATGTCCCCCTCTGCTCTAGCTGCTCCGCTGGGGCCAGTGGCCTGAACCTGCTGCAGAAGCAGGTGGACATGCTCTACAACTCCTTGCCCAGGCCAGGAGAGGCATCCAGGAAGGCATGTTGTGGGCAGAAGGTGGGAAGTGAGGCGGGGAGGGAGCAGACCCAGGGGAAGCAACTCCAGAGGTGCGGAGACCAAGAAGCTGGCAAAACTCCGCTGCTGCCAGCAGGGTGAGGAGCAGAGTGACCGGGGATCTGCCTTCCCAAACACCTCCTTGACCCACTCAACGTGCACCTAACACAGGGCCAGTGAAACGAGTCCAGAGCCAGATGCTGGGAGGGGACATCACAGGGCAGAGGAGCATCTCGCACCACCCAGAGCACACGGGACCTGGACGAAGGGCCCCAGGAAATCATAATATGGCATCTCACAGAGGTCTTCCAGCTCATGCCAGGCACCCACCACACCATCCTGCCATCACAGCTGCCCGACAAGAGCTGCAGGGTGCCCAGAGCCTGCCAGCAGCGCCACCAGCCCTGGCACCAGGAGCATCACTGCCAGGGCTCCTCAGGCTGCAGGTGTCCACACCAGGCAGGGCACCCCACGTACCCATGCAGGCATCTGGGACCATGCCCACCCCTCTGGCTTCTGTTGAACTCTCTGGTGTTTCTCCCCGGGGGAGGAATAACGCATCTGAAGCCCAAAAATATGATATTCCCATGCATCCACGTGGCTCTGGCCAGCCCAGCCATGGCCCTCTAACCTCTCGTTCCCCTTACCCTTTCAATTAGCTCTTGCCTTCCTGACGACTTCACTCAACACCCAGAGCGATTAGAAGGCAGAGGAAGGCCACAGCTTTGTCTCGAACGATGAGCCAGATTAATCAGCTCCAGTTGCACTGAATTACCCGGTCGGGGCTCACAGCAACAACCTCCGATTCACCGGCAGAGCCGCCAGCATCCCGCTTTCAGCCGGGATAATCAGCAAGGACGTGAAAGCCAGATGAATGACTAGGTGAGGGTGGGCTGCCGCCTGTCAGGAGCTGGAATATAAGTCAAAGCACTTTGAAATTAAATCCTGGCTTTGACAGGGAACTAATACAGAGATTTTAAAGTAGGTGTAATACACTTGGACAGGCATGTGTGCAGCCCAGTGCAAGTTGCCGTGCCTTGAATAAGTGTGTCCCGGCTACACGGAGAGCAGGAAAATGGAGTTGAAAAGACAAAGGGAATTTTGAATAGCTCCAAACCAGCTTGGCAAGATTTTAGAGATGGTAGCAAGAGGTTTTAGCAATAGACCTAACTAATAACATTGTCAGGAGGAGATTTGGTGCACGGTTGTTGGCTGCCTGGGATCTTGAATTTCACACCAAGCAGCCATCTCGTGTCACTCCTGGCTTTAAATTAAGTCATTTGTGCCCACATGGACTGCGGGGGATAGACGGAGGGACGGTGGAAAGGGGAGGCGATAGGGATCCCCACTGCGCCTCTTGGCCTCTGGGGGGGACAAGCCAGGCTGCTTGTAGCTCCTGGGATTCCCAAGAGGTGACCTTTCTAGACACCTTCAGAGGTGGATTTAAGCCTCGGTACTTGGTCAAGCATCACCCTCCCCGGGCACAGCCCATCACCCAGCGCTGCGGCTGGACGTTCTCCACAGGAGCAGCCCTCCGGGGACACCAAGGGGGTTTGCAGCCTGGTCCCTGCCACCAGCTCCGGAGGCTATTCCCTCCTGACAGAACCCAACCCCCCGCAGACCTCTCCCCTTATTTGTGAATTTTCAAATGCCAAAATCTGGCATTTGCGTTGAACCCTCTGAAACGGGGATTTGGGAAACCCCTGCCTCCCCGGGGAAGGCTGTCTGGGCAATGCCTAAGCTGCCCCCAGCAATTCGGAACCCCCCGGCAGCCCCTTGCCCCACCATGGGGGCTCCGCTTTTCCACAGCCACGCGGAAATTAACCTCAAAGCGTCAAATACGAGAGAAATGCCCCCTGTTATACCATGGTAATGAGCATCTATAACTGACACACATCTCCCAGCATTTCTCTCCAGGGTGGTGAGGACAGTTGTGAGCTTGTTTCAGCTGTTGTGAGCTAGCTGGACTCTGACCAGATCCATCCTAGCAGCCCTCCAGGCCATCTCAGTGTGGTGCTGAGCTCCAGGTAGCAACCCCGTTAGAAAGGCACAACATGTTAAATGAAGCTCTGAGGAGGTTATCACCTCGTGTCAGGCAGGGCTGAAGTAAACAGTCTCCAGTTTTCAGCTGTTTTCACAGGCAGACAACTGTGCTGGCAGAGATCCTGGCTTTCCACTGCCTTTTCCTAGCAGTGATCAGCCCAGGGAAAACCCAGACATTCCCCAAAACTGGGTGGGTTTGAAAGCCACCTTGAAACAGTCTTCTGATGCACACGATATTAGTTGTGCCTTTGCTCTTCTCTGAGCTAATTCTCATTTGGAACTCACCGTTAGTTGGTGACAGGATTTTGTAATTAAAATTAATCATAATTAACGTGCATACTGGCTTAGGGCTTTCCTTTTCTTCTTTTTTTTTTTTTTTTTTCTAAATTTCTGTTCACCTCCAACCAAGCTGAAAAGGACACGTGGCTAGCTAACAGGGACTGAACTCTTAGCTGTGTATCTGCTCTAACCTAGAGCCACCAAACTCAGCTGTAGCCCACGGGCTAGTCTGTGTTTTCACGGGCAAAATTTGGTTTGTTAGCTTCCATGGGCCCTTACGTGTTCAGTGCTGATGGTCCTTCCTCCAGTAATACTTGATTTAAGACCAGTTTATTAATTTCTTCCCTATAACAGCAAGCAGCTCCTCACATATCCTACTCGCATAAGGAAAAAACCAAAACCCTCTGGTGAGTAAAGGCTTTCCATCATCAAGGAACATTTTGCAATCTGAACCCAGCTGAAGGGAAGAATGGTCCATTTGAGACCCAAACTGTATGACCTCTGCTCCATTCCTCTGAAGTCAGTAGAAAAAGCTTGAGTGGAGTGAAGAGAAAATTGGCCTTCTTATCTTTATTTTTCTTGTGCAATTTTTTTTAAATGGAATCCAGCACACTTGGTGCATTTGTTTATGGTCATATGTTCCTTCAAAAAAATAAATGGAGCAACAGATGCATGAATGTTCAGCAGTGCAGTTACCCTCAAAGGAATATTCTAGTACAGCTCATTTAATACTGAGTTATTAAGCAAAATAAAAAGAAGACTCAATATAAAAAAACCCAAAATCAATGTAAATTATCATTAAGCACCTCTGATGCAGACAATGTTCTCAAAGGACTCAAGTGCCACTCACAAGCAAATGTCAGAGCTGGGAGCATCTTACACAGATTTTGGGAACAGTTAAATCTCAGTTCCTCTCATGACCTAAGAACGATTTTGATGCTGTCATTCTTACTTGTCTTGTTGCTCCCGTCTTGCTACAAGCTACTTATTTATTCATCCATATGTTAGATGGTGAAATATAGATCAAAAGGTTTTTTTGAGGGGGTGAAAGAAGTCTGACCTTTGCATTTGTGAAGTCTTAGCTAAAAATGTCTTAGTCTTAGACTTAGCTAAAAAAATTTCCAGTTTTTGAAAAACTAAAGCTTTACTGGCTATTTTTTTTCCCTGGCTTTTGATTACAATTTTCATTGCATAGCAAATATTTTCACTATAAATTTTTTATGTGTATTCATATACAAAAATAGCCTTCTCTCTCTCCCTGCATATATACATGTTGTTGTGTGGATTACCCAAAGCTATTTTTATGCATTATGCATTAGAAAACTTTCTCTAGCCTGTCCAGATCAGATGCCAATCCTCCCCTTTGAGTAATTTTCTCTAAGATTTGCCATTGCTCAATACAACAGCAGCTGAGCCTTTCTCATCACTGCCTGTCTCCTCTGCGGGGCAGGACGCGTCTTGTCCCAGAGACTTTGCTGAGGTCACTGTAGCATGAGATCGGTTCTCCTGGAGTGAAGAACATGCTCCCAGAGGTGTGATAAATTCATAAAACCATCCCCCAGCAAGTGCCCAGGTCAGGACAGACTCCACAAACATTCCTCTTCTCAGCAAGATGTAAACACTGTCATCTGCGTCTTCTCAAGTGCCTCCTTTTTTTTTTATTTTCCCTTTTTTTTTTTTTCTTCCCCAAGCTCTGCCTCAAATTAGGAGGATTAAGAGGGCAGCAAGTCTGGTGGTTAAGGCCAAGGGAGAAGTTTAAAGGGGAGTTTTCAGCAGTGTATACACAGGCCAGGCAAGGGCAGAGCTATTCCTGCCCCAAATGAGTGGGTACAAACAGAGGACATGACAGAGGGCATTCATATGTCCTAATTTTAGTTCCCTAATTTAGAAGGTCAGTCAATCTTCCTGCACTCCTCTAGTGCTTTCCAGTGCAATGAACCTCTTCAGGGGGCTGTTCAGAGCAAGAACCAGACTGAGGAGAACTAAAGTGACCCCTGTGGGAGCTGCTGTCTCTGTCTTACAGCCCCAGAGGACTTCTCAAGAGCAGCCTTTTATCTCCAACACCTCTGTCATGTGCATAAACTGGAACTGGTCCATCCTTCCTGCCTCTGCTCTCTCTTCTGTGCTTTCTGTTTATTCAAGTTAATGATGTTCTTTCCATTGTCTTCTGTGGGCAACAGCTTTGAACCATGTTCTCCAGGTGTGTAACTGAGGAGGTGGCTCCCCATCCCTCAAAAGCACATATCTCACATCCAGGTAAGGTTTCTCTGCATCTCTCAAGAAAAGTAGTGGTAATTGTTATCTCCTCATGAGCATGTTGGGTTACACGGCTTTGGAAATCTCTCTGTTCACTGAAACAAAATAAAACACCAGTATCAGAAAAAAAGCAACTGAGTTACTCTCAGCTGAGGTTGAGAAGAGCATGACCATCAATCTGGAGGCTTTACTAGCAACACATATTGTGTGTGCACATGTGTGTGTGGGCCTGGGTCTGTACATGCTTTGTTTAAAAAAATCAACTTGTTGTGAACCAATTCTGGTTTCTATCATAGAGCGGTCTGATGCTCCCTGTTCTCTGCCCGCAGAGGCCATCACAGCCGAATCAGCAAACACCAACCTGCTCACCAATGGCATCAGCTCCCTCTGCTCCATCTGCGGGGACCGGGCGACCGGCAAACACTACGGGGCATCCAGCTGCGACGGCTGCAAAGGCTTCTTCAGGAGGAGCGTCCGCAAGAACCATGTCTATTCCTGCAGGTACCTGCCCTTTCTGCAAAAAATAAATACAATTTATCGACGGTGTAAATAATTTGGGACGGAGAACAGGTTGTACAGTGGGGGCCCTATCCCAAATGCCAAATTACCATGCCAAATGCCAAAGTACCATGCCATGAATGCTAACAGTAATACTGCAGTTTGCTTTATGGCCGGAGAACAGGAAGTCAAGGATTAAACTAAGTCCTATCTTTTCTTGGACCCTGACACCTTTTTTGGCAACGAGCAAGCCATTTGGCAAGTTCGCTGTCACTGCTTTCCCCACAATGTAAATCAAGGGAAACTTAAAGACCTGAGGCTTGGCTGGTGTGCATAATACCTAAATAGAGATTCTGGGTGTGTAGTGACACCGTGATCTCGTCACAGCCCAGCAAGGGAAAGCCAAGGTGGCAAAGGACCAAAGCTCCAGGGATTTAATCTGAAATGCAGCCTTTCTTGATTTTCCCAGTAAAAGCAACAAGTGTCCAAGAACTTGTCACCTCCAAAGCCTCCACCTCTGCCATAACTTCTCCATTTTTGTTGTGAAATGCATTAAGCTATGTACGCTGACATGTCACTGGTGATTTTACAATCATTCTGAGAACCTAGTGTGGACCAGTGGTGATTCACGTCCACCTTGGCACACAGGTATACATTTGAGAGAATTTTTTTACCAGGAGGCAGCTATAAATTAAACAGCAGCTATCTTAGAAAAATGGTGTTTATTTTAGCACTGGAGAGAGGGAGAAAAATCCCCAAATACGCTTAAGCCCTTCATGTCTAATTAAAACCTGGAAGTTTTCTTTCTGTTCCAGAGCTCTTCCTCCTTTAAGGGCATTCCAAATTTTTGTAATATGAGTCACCCTGTTTGTTCAAAATGCTCCTGGAGACCTTATCACTCCAGGACACATACCAGCCATGAAAGAGACCTGGGGTGACAGCAGTGTCCACCCGCATGTTGCCCATCCCAGGAATTGTGAGATCCCTGCAAGAGGGGGCAACAGCTACTACTGGGTTCTTTAAAATTTCGGCTCTCAGTCTCCTGGGAGCAGAGCTGCTGCCCTTCCCCAGGAATCCATGAATCTCTGTGATATTTGGCAGCTCGGGCAAGATCCACAGCATCGAAGCCAAGCAAATAGCAGATGCTCGCTTGCCTGCAAATCCTTATTTGGTGAGCCGCGCTGTATTTAGCCCAGCTCAGAGGTCTCTTGTTTATCGCAGACATTAATTCTTTGGAAAGTCTTCGGCCCTTTGTACCTTTGGCTTTTTACCAGTCTGGGAAACTGCCTCAGCTTTTACAACCTAATGATGGTCCCGGAGCAACCCACGTCGTCTCCACTCTACGTGGCAGATTCCTCTTCCTTCACTTCACCCACCATGGCAAGAGCTGCCAAGTCTATTTGGGCCATCCCTTGAAGAGCACATAGGTTCCTAAATCCCCCCTGTTGAAATGAATAGAGATTGGGAGGCCTCAAAACCAGGCTGCAGACACAAAAGGACTTGTGGTCCATAGTGTAATTATTCTACGCAAAGCAGGGCAGTGTTAACAGGCGAGATGAAATGAGCTCCAACACCCAACAGCCAATAACTGTTTGGAAGTAGGAGATGGAGCTCCTACACTATCAGGCACCAGCACAACTTGAGTCACAATCACGCTTTCACAGCCAAAACCATCACAGTCCTAGTTGGGTGGGTGGTCTGAAATCACTGCGCTCTCAGCTGGCAGGAACGGCAGTGGAGATGACGAGGAATTGGGCCAAGCCAACGTTGATTCAATCCATTTCTTGCAAACCCTTGGCGCTTCTCTGGGTTCAGGCATCGTGTAGCTCAGTGAGATCTGGGGCTGTGTTTGGGGCTGTTCAGAGTGAACGGGGTGCAGATGCCAGACTCGTTGCTCAATGTTTTATTTCCCGTCTTCTCCAAGGTTCAGCCGACAGTGTGTGATAGACAAAGACAAGAGGAACCAGTGCAGGTACTGCAGGCTGAAGAAGTGCTTCAGAGCTGGCATGAAGAAAGAAGGTGGGTGAAAACAGACATTTCAGAACTGCCTACTGCTGCCTCTGGTCCTGCTCCCACTGCAGAGCATGGTGGAGAGCAGCAGCAGCCCTGACCCAGGGAGATGATGCTCATGTATTGCAGTGAGAAAAATCTTGTTGAAGTTGAAAGCTCTATTTCCTATCTTGTCAAATAGGAATTTCAGTTAGAGCCTTGTGACAGTATTCACCCATCCTGGGAGGCTGGTCTCTGGGATATTTTTGTACTGGGAAAGGGATGGGTTTCCCTTGGGGTTTATATGGTTTCTAAGTGCTTCACAACAGCAACTTCCTTGCTACATACCTGCTAGTGTGACTCTTAATCCCAGCTGTGACAATCTCAGCGAGGATCTGCCATCCTCAGTCTCATAAATGCCAACAGCTGACTACTGCACAGTAGCATTTGGCAGTTGACTTGGCAGATGCTCCCATAACTTGGTGCAACCTTTAGGGCAAGGTACAGCCTGAAGATGGTGCCTTATGGCACGAGAGCTGCTCCTCTGTGGCACAGGGCACACAGGCAGCGCTCCCAGAGGCAGCCAACTCCAGTGTCCCCGAGCTGGGACCTGAGTCACAGACAAATTGGTAGTGGTCTCCTCGTGGTGGCTACAGCACGACTATAGAGTCGCTATTAGCACTAGTACTGAAGAGCCAATTCAATGCTGGCTGATGCCTTTTGTTCTGCTTCACGTGGGCTGTATGGTGGGGTACTGTAGAGCATTTGGATACCAGTGACCATCTGGAAGTGCCCTTCCAACGTACCAAAGTAAATACTAAGTCTTATAGTGCCTAATGCTAAGCAAGAGTATAAACACTTCTGTTAACCGAAGCTGTAGGGAGGTACAGCAATCTTCCCTGGGAAATTTGGGGACCTATCATAGCATTTCTGATCTCTGATCATTCAGTGTTTGCACAGTGGGAGAGCATGGATGATGCTATTTTACTCAATCTGAGCTTTCTGGACAGAGACTGAGTGCTTAGCAAAATGGTGGCCCAAACCCACAACAGATGGGACACCTCCCTGATGTGCAGGTAGTTGGGTGATGGTTTCAGAACTCTTCAACCTTCATTTGTGCTCTTTTCCAACCCACCGACAGCTAAAGGGTGAGGGAGCTAGAAAGGAACTTGAGAGTTTCTTTCCATGCCACCAAGTTGAACACCCCTTACCCAAGGGGTGAAATCATGGTCCCACTGAAACCAAGGGGAAATTTGTCACTGATTTCTGGTAATTCATAAGATTTCACCAGTGATGAAAAAAATCTTTCCAACCTTCTGACCACATATCTTCCTGGAGAACAAGGTTGTCTTGCAATTTATCATAGGTCATGGATGTAACCAAAATGCCTTGCTGATTTAATTTAGGACAAATGGAGTAAATCTAGCAGATGGAAAAAAAATAGCCCTCGAAGTCATAAAGACCAAACAGAAGGATATCTGGTCAGTTATAGATGGGGATGGAGCCAACTGCCGATGCAGGAAACTCCACAGCTTGGGAAGGCTGAAATCTGGTTATCAGCTCCATTCTTTGAGCCGAAGCATGATTTTTATTGGTTTTATGGTAAAAGTTATAAAACCTTAGCTCATGACTTCATTATTGATTGCAGCTTGATGGAAGATGACTCATTTCAAGTTCCACATAGTCACATTCTTTGAAACTATTTTATGAGTGCACAGTCAGGTTGTGTGCTCACAAACTGCTCATATGTTTGGTAAGGAAGAGTTTTAAAGCACCTTGAGCAACTGCTTTGCAGAAATTAGCTTAGCTGACCAGGCCTGGATCCAAAGCATATGTGCAGGACTGTGAAAGAAATTTTCTTGCATAATTGTGTGCACAAAAAGAACACTGTTATTTGCTTTAGGGTGGTTCTAGATTAATATTAAACAGTATTGCGAAGCATTAGGGAAAAAGAGAAGCCATGTCTCGGGATAGAGCAGTCGGAGGATGATACAAATGTTTGTGTGTTATTTGTTGGTGGCATGCACCAGTTCGTGTTGGGACACCACAGCTCCACAGCCCAGTGTGTCCTGTTGTCCCAGCACTGGCACGCAAGAGTTCGTCACTCTCTTTTTCTGGCCACACCACTTTTCAGCCAGCCCATATAACAGCAATCAAACTTTCCAGGGTGCGGTAATAGCATTGTTTATTCACCGTTAGAGGGGAAGAAGCTGGAAACGATTCTTTTCCCAGCCTGTTTGTGACAATACACCTGGGGTGGGGTTAGCAGGGATGTGTCACCCTCGTCTGCTCCCCACTGCTGGTGCCCCACTGACCCACTGCTTGATGAGTGTGTGTGCAATATCAGAAAACTTGCTGTTCCCCAGCAAAGCTAACTGATAAACTGGAATTTTGGATAGAGAATGTTGTTTTTTTTTTCCAATCTTCCTGTGCTGTAAGACATGATGTGACACATTTGGATCCTTCTTTTTCTCTTTTTTTCTTTTTTCCATTTTGGAAGCAATCATAGTGGATAAGAAATTGCGAGGAGCTATGTTATCTAGTCTAGTAAATAGGGAAATTTCTGCCTAAAGAAAAAGTCATATGATGCAAGTACCTGAGCTACCTTTAAGCTGGTTGTCTATAGGGGCAGCAGTGTAGGTGCAGGGCTGAGGGTCTCAGCACGGGTTGGTCCTGGAAGCACAGTGCAGTTGGGCTGTAGGTTCACTAGGGGTTTGGAGCAGTCGGACAGAGGTTGAGAAAAGCAGCAGTAGGGACCTTCAGGTTGTCTATTTTGTACACT
This sequence comes from Tringa solitaria, assembly GCA_026413425.1. Classification (NCBI taxonomy): domain Eukaryota; kingdom Metazoa; phylum Chordata; class Aves; order Charadriiformes; family Scolopacidae; genus Tringa; species Tringa solitaria. The sequence goes on along the minus strand of JAOXJM010000008.1, from coordinate 8,442,771 downwards.
CTCAATTTGATCCTGCTTTCAGTAAGGACCAGGACTGTCCCACAGATAAGCCTGACGCTGCCAGGCTTGTGCATTGAAATGGGATCCAGATTCCATCAGCGCCAGCGAGAGCAAGGAAGGGCCAAAACTTGAGTCTTGTGAGAAGTCCAGTCCCCAGATTTCCCAGAAGTTAGCTCATTCAGAAACTCTCCTATCCCAACTACATTTTCGGTATCAATAATTCACTTTAATAACTACAAGTAAACAGTTGTTAAAGTTGGGACGGGAGGGAGACAAACGCTTGGATGCAAATCCCTTCTTATGTCCTGAAATGCCACTTTGATCAGGATTTAATATCCACTCCTTTATTCTTGTGCTGTGGTTAAGGCTGAGACTGTACCACATTGTGGTCTGGGTATTTGGGGGATTTTCTAGCTATTCTTTCCGATTTTCTCTCTTTGCACAGAGGAAGGTTTGATTTCTATTGTTTTGCACGATGCTACCAGACAGGATTTTGGTCACTATAAGCATAGGGAGGTGAGGAGTGCACCAGATACTTAAACACCCGAAGAAAACAGCAGGATGCTATTTTTAGCATCTCACTGAGCTCATGTTTAACCTTGAACAAATTAGCAGGGTGTGATTTTTCAAGTGAGCCAGGTCATCTGCTCACATGGAGTTGAGTGTCTAAAAACCTGGAAGCCTTTTGAAATGCCAGCGCTGTGCTGTCGGGGTTCGGTTTGCTGGAGAAAAAAGGAAGGGTTAATATTTAACCTCTCATCTCCTTTAAAGTAACTTGTGAATGTACATGAGCTCCTTTAGTTTTACGCAGGTATAAAAAGAATTATTGTATCACTTATGGCCACAACACAATGGGAGGATTTGAGGTTATTTTTTATTTATTTTTGTGAAATTGGACAGGTTTATAGGACAGTTTTATTAGTGTTTCACAGGATCTTTATCTTGTTTCATACCTTTTGTTTGCACATCTCTTCTGCCAGCTTTTAGAAGGCTGGGACTAAAGTTTATTGCAAAGGTGGATGGAAAAGTTAAAGGATCTCCCCTACTGTGTGACAGCCGTAAATCAGGCCAGAAGCCCATGAAAGGATTAAATGTGCGTGTACCATTGGGATTTATTTGCGAATAAAATATACCACGCCTACAAAATCAGAAGTAGCCTGGGGAAAAATATTATTTGTGCATACAAGTTAACCAGGCAGCAGAAGGGGTAAATTCATGGGTGGAGGCAGAACACTGTGAGCACCAGTGATTGCCAGCACCGCGCCGGGGCACTTGCACTTCCCTCCTCCTGCTCTCTCTTTATGCCATTTATTAATACGTTTCCGACCCCATCATCATGAAAGAAGGATGGGTTTAGTGGAATAATAATGGAAACAGCAACTCCCAGGTAGGCAGGGTTTTAACCTCTGCAGTGACCATGGAAAGTTACCGGTTTGCTGCTGCCCCCCTTCCAACCAGTGCCCGTGCTCGTATTTACCGGACTCCCCGGAGGGTCCTCGTCACATGCCCTGTGCCCGTGTGGCAAAGCAGCAAGGACAAAGTGTTTGGGAAACTGGGGTTTGTTGCAATCTCACAAACATGCCGCTGTTTGCTCAAGAGCCGCCGCACGTGCTCCGCAGCCCCCCCGGCCGCCCCCATCCTTGATGCCCTCATGGCAAAAGGGCAACAAAACCCCTCCGATGGCTCCTCTGCGTCAGATGGAGAATATGTTTGTTCTCCCGACCGCTTCCCACAGTTCAGGACGTGACGTAGCTGTGGACAATTCCCCGGAGGGAGACGCAGGCACCATCCTGCCCTCTCTCTGTTTTCCCCAAGGAAAAATCCGGGTTGGGGCCATGCTGTCCCTGGCCGGCAGCCTCGTGGGGACTTGCTCCCGTTGACGTCCCCTCATGCAGGGCTGCAGCGCCCCTTCCCAGTATTACTGGCTTTGGGAACTGGAGCACTGTGCAGAGGACAGGATTAGAGAAAAAAAAAAAAATGGGCAAGCAAAAGCTTTTGCCAGGCATATACTGGAAATAGTAGTCCCTGGGAGACAGTGGGATCCAGAACTGGGATTTTAGACCTTCCTTGCGAGTTTGCTGAGTTTTATTGGCCACAGAGCCGTGGTCACACCTGACCCTGAGCACCCTCAGTGCCAGCACACCCCTCGAGCCCTCCCGATGCCTTACCACAAGTGACCTATCCCTTCCCTTTTACAAGCACAATAAATATAGCAATATAATTACCACACAGTATATAGATTAATTTTGTGGCAGGTAAAACATTAACTCCTTTTTCTATCTAATTCCATCGCATCTTGGGTACTTTCAGCGATAACACCCAAATCACCTTGAGAAAGTCAGTCTGTACCATCCACTTACACTTGGAGATTGAGCTTATCAGAGCATGAGGGAAGCACTGAAATATGTGCCATAAAAGGACCCGGGAGAAAAACAGGTTGAAGCTTCTTAAAGGAGTCTGTCAGCAGGGACTGGGACCAGGTCTGCCTGGCTTTGTAGGACTTCTGTAAAATAAGATGTGTAATTCGGTTGGAAAGGCAAAATTTGTACCTCTTCTTGTAAGTGAGGAAAAAGAGCCCCATCACCCCCAGAGATCTATGTAGGGGAGCATCTGATATGAAACAAGGTGTAGAGGGATGGGTGGGGACTTTCCAAGGATGTCAGTGATGACATGGAGTCAGGCGGGCTTGTTTCTACTCAGTGCTGGATGCTGCTGCTCATCTTTCTGTTGTGAAGGTTAATCTGTTCTGAAGATAAATCATAGATTATCGTTCCTATAACCACCTTTGCCTTCAGACTGGTGGGAATCCCCGGCTGAACAGCCTTTTCCATCACCCCCTGCCAGGCACAGGGTAATGTATGCTGCTGTCTAAGGTCAGTTAGCAGAGCCTCCCAAGGACTGTAGCTGCTTTTTCTCTAAATTGATGTCTAATTGCCTCTGTGTAGTATCCATAGCCTGAAAAGGTTCCAGTAATATCTAAGTGCGTTGCATCTTTTACAAATCGATCGACCCATCCAGCCCCTTGCAGCTGTTCAGGCGAGGTGGCCTCCAAGGTGCAGAATCCCTTTGGTGGCCGGACCCCAGCATCACCCCCCCAAGCACACCCGGCTCAACCGCAAGCGAGTCCCAACTGACAGCAAGGCTGAGCCCCAAGGCCTGGAAAATAAATACTGTGCTCCTGCCGATGATGGGAGATATTGATTTTTGTCACTGTTGCTTGTTTACTGCCCTTTCACTTTGTTGGCCTCTCATCAGAGTCCAGTTAAGAAAACAGAGCAGTGGTTGGACCCGAGCTGACAAACCCCCCC
>JAOXJM010000008.1:8373192-8393112 GCA_026413425.1 Tringa solitaria | reverse complement strand
TCCCTTTCCTCAGGGCTGCTCTCTAATACCTCATCCCCCAGTCTGTATTGATAGCCAGGATTGTTCCAGCCCTGCACTTGCTCTTGTTGAACCTCATGAGGTTCACCTGGGCCCACCTCTCCAGCCTGTCCAGGTCCCTCTGGATAATCTTCACAGGAGAGAGGACAACACTGAGCTGTGGGTGCATCATCAGACAGGGGAGTAAAAAAAATTGTAAAAAGCAGTACCACAAGGCAATCCCAGCTCATACCACGCAATGGGCTGCCACGCTAGTGTCAAGTGAAGCGCCAAGTATCCCACCCTGCTCCCAGACCTTTGCTTCCAAACCTGCTGGCTGAAAGCCATGGTCCCAGGAGGGGAAGGAGGTGGTGGCTTTGCCTGCTTTTGCCCATTTTGCATCCCTTAACCCAGCGAGGGAGACACTCACCAAGGAGCTCTGTAAGAAGCTCGTGTAACCCAGCAACACAGAGCACATCTCACACACACGGCTGGAGAGACCTTTGCTACAGAGCTCGAGACAAAGCCACGGTGTGAGAAAGCCCCCCATTGAGCTTGTTCAACCAGCCCCAGCATCCCGTCCTCCCTCTGGCCTGGGACAGCTGTGTCCTGGCACAGTCACAGAGCCATCAGACAGACCTTCGCAAAGCTAACGCAACACTAAGAGGAAGGAAGCAGCACTGCTCTTTGAAAAGGATGTTTTTCCATCATCCAGCACCTCCAGGATTCCCTCCAGAGCCCAGTTTAACCTCATGGCACCCATTTAACAGAAGAGACTTCATTGCTTGGCCAAATGGACCTGCGTGAAAGTCATTACCAGAGAAAGTAGGCAGAGAGACCAGAAGCTCTACACAACCCCCACGTAAGGGTGCACCCAAGACAGAGAAGGCTTCACTGGGTAACCCTGCTACTTGAAGCACAAGTCCTAAGGGGTTCCCCCTCCACTTCAGAGGCAGTCTCCTGCTTGATTTCACGCAGACAATCCCAGCCTTGCTGCTGGCTTTGGACATGTGAATTGGGTTTAGCTACAGAAGGTACAGAAGCCCATTTCAATCTGCTGTCAGCACACCCAGCAGCCACCAGCGCTCCACTGGTGCCCAGCAGTACCTTCAGCTGGGAGGCACAGACCTACAGCTGAGCCTCCCCACAGAAGGCAGCAATTAAAAACTGAACTGCAAAGTTGGGCAGCAGCACTAATCACTACGCAAAGTGAAAACCACACACATTTCACACTAAGCTTTTGGATTACAGCACCCACAAGTCAGCTTCTTAAAATAAAAGTGACCTTTAATGAAGCTCTTGAAATGTGCTTTAATAATTAATACAAATTATAGATCAACAGCGTAAGAGTTCACCATTTCTTTGGAGAATTAACAAAAAAGTGTAATAAATCCTGTGCGTTTTTGTGAGAGAGACAGGTGTGACGTCAATTGTCCCTTCAGAGTTTTTGTATCCGCCCATGAACAGGGAACAACAGGAAACTTCCACAGAGAGAGAAGAGGTGCGAGAGTCCAATAAGCCCCAAAAGCCAACTTTTAATATTGGGGAACATGCACAACAAGAAGCATTCTCTTCGTTAAGAACCCAGCGTCGGGTACAAGGCTCTGCAAAGATCAGCACAGGGTTGACAGAGCTGAGCCCAGCACCAGAGATGAGGGAAGACATGAACCGACAGGATAAAGCATTAAGGAAAGACCCAAACTCACTCGCGAGGAGGGGAGTGGGGCTCGCAAGGGATAAAAGCTGTGTTTACAAGTCCTTCACACCCAAGAGAAAGGCAAGGGAAATAACTACCCTCAGGCAGGCTTGTGAAGATACTTTATGTTTAATACATCTGAAAAGAATGCATATACAAAGAACTTAGACATGAAAAAGCATTGGTTCAACACTAATGACTCTACAAGAAATCGGAATTTTGGAAGATGGAGAAGATTCCCTAAGTCTTAAAAAAAAAAAAACCAAAACCACTTTGAATTTGCAAGCCAAAATATGTTTTTGGTAAAATCCCTCCAACACTGCAGTCAGTCTGCGTAGAGACCCTGCACACTATCCTTGCAGGCTGGAACCCATCTGACAGGTTCAAGATTACTTTCGAGCAAAATGGAGAACAAGGGGATTCCTTTAACTGGTCCCTACATGGTGCCAAACTAAACACTAGAACCCCCTTCCTGCAGTTCCTTCCTGACACAGGTCTGTCTTTCCACCCCTACCTGAAGGACACCAAGGCATCCAGTACGAGATGCACCACCAGGGCCAGCTCCAAAACTCATCTTCACGTACACCAGGTCCTTTCAGAGTGCCCAAACAGCAGTGTGTGGGGGTGGGTGTGCTGGTCACCGTAAGCATTTCTCTAATCAGTAAGGATTGGCAGAAGATGGATTTAAAAGCCACCGGAATCAGCTGGGCATGCTTTAAATGGTGCAGTTATTTCTTCAGCACGTGACAAAAAGCTCATCAAGTCAAAAATGAAGGGAGAGACTGGCAAGCTAGTTTCAAGTCTGATGGTGCATCCAGAGAAAGGATTCTCCTGTTCCTAAGGCTTCATAACTTAGAGGATGGGGTAGAAATTCATGACCTGCACAGTGGAAAGCCAGGGGAAGAGATACAAGGCAACTTCAGAGGAGATGCAGATACATTTTCTACACTCCTCCTTAGAGGAGCACCAGCTTGGGACGTTTTACTTTCCTGTATTTGTCTTTAGGCCTAGAATCTGCTCACAGCCAGGCTGCTGAACAGCCCTACCAGTTCTTGAAACCAGAACCAAGTCTCACCAGACTGGTGTAAGGGACAAGGCTTCAGTAAAACAGCCTAGAATTAGTCTGTTACAGAAAAAGTCATCACAAGCATGCCTGGATTTTAAACAAACAAACAAAAAATTAGAAACAGTAAACCAAATAAAAAACTAGTACTGATCAGTGTTTTCTGATAATACATAATTACCCAAAATTAACTAGTTAAACTGAGTTCAAGGGGCACTGGGAAATAAACACTAACATTCTCATCTCACACAGGGATCGTGTGGGGGAGATGGGAGTGCAGGGCATTTGTCATTATTGCGAAAACAAATTTTAAAATTTGTATCTTTAGTTTGATTTAAACATTGCTTTTAGTATGACATCAAACACCAGCTTTGCAGAAGGGGCTCTGGAGGGACGTTCATAGCAGCACACACCTGCGGGTCTTCTTCGGCTCCGGAGGCTCCAGGGCAGCCAATATCGCTTCGTCAAATACATTCTTTAGGCCTTTCTGAAAAGGGGCAAAGAGAGAAAGGGGCAGTCTCATTTTTGAGTTTTCACACAAGCAAAAGCACAGAAAGCCAAGGGCAGACAAACCCCTCTAACCACGAACCGAGGTTTGCCTCTACAACTGCAGACTCTCTGTGCTCGGCTGCCCAAGCCGCGGTGCTGCCCTTCGCGGTTCCTTAGCGCAGCATCCCGTTTTCCCAATGGGAACGCGCATCCTCCAAGACCAGACCAGTACACTTCACAAGGAGCAACACACACGTACCAAAGTCACGTCCTTAAGGTTGTTCTTTTTTTTTTGTTTTTATGATTAGTTGGCTACTAACACATTTCACATGCTAATGCCAAAGCGGAGGGGGCTGCATTCACACGAAGAGCTGGATGTGGAGCACGGTGGGTACCGTGGCACAGACACCGTGTGTCAAGGAAGAGAGGGACAAGGCAAGGAAGAGCAGGGACAAGGCAAACATGCAGCGATAAAAGGGTGCGGGACCTGCTCCGGATGGGGCTGCCGGCTTCCCACCCTGCCAGGCCAAGCCAAGAAGCTGCGCAGGGTCTCGGAGGAGTAGGGATGGGAGGAGCAGGAAGCGGGGACCGTACAGCGCGTTAAAGTGTTAAACTGAAGGCAGGAAGTGCAAATCGGAATAAAGCTTCATCAGTCATTTATACAAACAACCGCAATTTTTAATTTCAAAATGTAAAGACAAGCTACAATTGATGTTTTCTCCTTAAAACAATAAAAATCAGAAGCATGAGAGTAAGAAGCAGCTTTACATCTTACAGTAACAGGCTTTAAGGATCTATTATTGAAATGAAGAGCTCTACCATGTTAGTGAAAGCAAGAATTTTTAACAGTTCATAAAGCAGTAGCAAGTACATTGATATTTCCTTCCCCCCAAGGACCAACAAATACTCCACTACAGCACAGACAGCCAAAGCAACAGCAACAGAAAAACATCTCACTGCACACAGGAGAACCAGAAAACCCTTCACATTACAGCGTAACTTGCAGATCACCGTTCCATGTACTTTTGTCATGCAAATACAGTTAACAAGAGTCACAAGTAGAAATTGAGAAAAAAAAACACTCATTGTTTCTTCCAGTTGGATTCAGGAAGATCAAACATCATGTCTCCTTTTTATCTTTCTTTAAATAATGATGTAACCAAATCCTTTCCCCCACCAGCCTGAATTATTAAGCTACCCACGTCTGGCAACCCAAGCAGCAGAGAGTTAAGCGAGTCCAGTTCACGTTCCACGGTCACAACGTTTTACTAAAGATCTTAAATATTGTTTTCAGTCCAAGAGCTAATACAGAAGTTGCTCTGAGATGGTAAGCAGACACAACGGCTTTCAATCAAGGTGGTTTTATTCGGTTTTTTTAACCAGGTTTCTACAGTAGTGGGACAGAGGAAGCAGCAGCAAGAGGGGAAGGAGAAAGTTTAGAATATACAGCACTTCCTTTTGGGCTGAGTTTCCGGAGGCTCGAGGGCAGCTAGGATAGCCTCATCAAACACATTCTTCAGACCTCTCTACAAGACAGAGGGGAGGAGAAAAAACAGCAGCCAGGTTAGAGGATTAGAGAAAAACAAGCAGATACAAAGAGCATTCAGGACAGACCAGGCTGAATTCACAGAGGCAGTAAATGGATTTACTTTGCAAAAAACAAAGCAGATCCTGGGAGGAAATCTCGATTAGGTGACCCAGAAGTCAACAGCAGAGACAGACAGAAGGTGTGAGAGACTGAGTGGGACCAAAGGAACACCCAGAAGGGCAGAGGCACAAACACAGGGTGGGAGGGACCACAGAAAAGCTGGTGGTTTCCACAGAACTGCTGAATACACACTGCGGGAGTTTACAGGGGACTATAGCCAATGGAGAGCAGCTTGTGCCCCCAAGGTCCCAAAGGTCAGGTAAACCTTTGGGTGTCCCCCACTGTGGCTAAGCAGCACATCAGACGCACGGGCTCAGTGCTCCCAGTTAGCCCAGTGGCAACCAGTCCAGAGCAAAGGCTCCAAACCACTCTTCTGCTTTGTGAATTCAGCCCCTGAATAACTGAAGATTTCCAGATGGCTGGGAAACCAGGTCTGGGATGGAAGCGGTACCCCCCAGTACACCATCCTCATCCTCAGACACTGGCTGTCGGGCTTTGAAGCAGCGCTGCAACGCCCTTCCCAGCGCAGCTGCTTCCACAGCCAGAGCCAGCTCGGAAACGATGATTTCAGTTATTCAGCTCAGGTACCAAAGTGAGAATTAACCACTCACTCCAGTCACAGGAGGGCGGGAACAGGGTTAGGGCTGGAATAACAGCGATCCCACACCAGGAGCAGTCAGAGCTGCGGGGAGCCTGCAGGGGTGACAGTGGGGCAGGAGACACGGCAGGACAGCCCAGTGTCACCACTCCCACACCACAAAGGGACACCAGCACCGAAACCTGGCTCCAGTTGTGCCGACTGGACTCGCCTAAATCTACCGTCCTGAGTGTGACCTTCAGAAATTCAGAACTGCTTTATCCCAGCCAAAGACAAACAGAAAAGCTTAAAGTACTTCCTGTAAACAAAATTAAGATTTTATTTTTTTTAAATCATTCAAATGTAACTGGCTTCTCTCTCACAGGTTAGACTGGACATATCCCTTTTAGTAGGTCTTTAATCTTGTTTTACCGAAGCACATACATGGGAGATCTGGAAAGCAATTCCATCTGGAAACATTTAAGTCCATCATGTTACATGTAAGATTATACTTGAAAGACGAGAAGTTAAGGAAATCACCAGGTACAATCATTCTGTACATCCTCCCCAGCAACTTTTTTTTTTTAATGAGTTGCAACCCAGGCTGACAACAGAGCTACAGGCTGCAGATAAATAACGCCTGTGTGAAGTCTGAGCACTAATTAGATTTTCTTTCTTTGCAAGAATAAGACTGCAGTAATAAACTCAATTACATACTGTTAGATAGATTAGGAATCCAGGCAGGGCAAGAGCCAAGAAAACATGCTTCCTTAATCCTCCTACTCAGGGACTCTTGTTTTCCCATTGCACAGGAGAAATTCATTTAAGAGAAGAGAATTTAAGATTTATTTTGAAGAACTCGGCAAAAAAAACTGGGAGAAAAAAAAAAACAGGACAGGGACAAAATTGTTATGAAAATGGGATCAGGGTCAAAAGCCTGGATGGTACAAGAGTAACCACAGGAAGGGACGTGTGTTCAATGCCACCTCCACACCCCAGTTAAAGTAACACAGCTCCAGTGCTGCACTGGGGAGTGTGCTGAGTTCAGGCTCCCTGTACCCACTCCCTTCACATGCACTTTAGGACACTTCATAAATCTGTGTCAAAGCTGTTAACCCAGCATCAGGGGGAAAAAAGGAAGAGAATTCAAAGCTCTCCATTGTGTTAGGCACAAGCACCGAGCTTCAGAAGGGCTACTCAGGCTTTTAACTCCTAAGTATAAAAGAAGCAACAATAATTCTAGTTGTAATCTGTGTCAGACACCTTTTCCCAAAAGCAAAGTGTTATCCCACTTTTTACAGCGCTACTGGGTGCTATTTGGAAGAAAAAAGCTGCAGACAGATATTGAAAGTGCCTCTGTCACAAACAGGGATTCCACAACCTGAAGAAAGGGGGGGTGTGGAACCAACTCCTCGGTCCTGCAGTGTCACCCAAACTCAGGGAGGAGGGGATATTCTGGCTTCACAGAAGAGATTCAGAAATTCCACCTCTTACGACTCACCTAGTCTTTCCAGAACACTGGCTCTTCCACACAGACAAGCAAATTTTTCCTCTCAGGAAAAAAACAAAACAAAACAAAACACCAAACATGCTCTGGCTCCTTGATTTTACCATTACTTGGTACTGCGGTGTCAGAGTCATTTGGAAGTTAGTTGGGAAGGAAGAAAGCCAGCCTAGACTGCAGTGACCTGCGACGACTGAAGCCAAGGTTAAGAGAGCCTGAACTATCCAGCTGAGTCTAACCCAGCTACTACAGCACTGCCTGACGGGTAGGAACGTCACCCTCCTGGCCAGGAGAGCCAGGAAAGACTTCTGCATTCAAGTAGCTCCATCACTGCTGGGAACATCAAACAACCCCTCGCAGCTGATCTACATTTCTGCTTGGCAGCTACCACTGACCGACTGAGGAAATAGCTGCTTTGTGAGGGGAGCCCACAACAAATGAGAGATGCAAACCCACTAGTCTTCCAGGTGAGAAGGCTCCTGAGCCTTCCTCCCACGCTACTCTCAGTTCCTACCACCACCAGTGGGTACAACAAGCACTAGTGCTCTGGAAGAAATTCAGGCTGAGCTTCCAAGTGCATAAAGCTGTTCTCTGCAACAGTTTAGTTTATCTGGAAATAAAAAGAATGGATAAACACTAAAATTTTTCATCATGTCAGCTCTTACTTGGGTAATTCTAAGTGCTTCCATGCAATTTGAGCAGAATAAACAAGGTGAATTTAAGCTACAGAAGAAAGGGTCTCATACAGGACAGAGTCCTGGTATGCATTTATCCCAGTAGCAGGTTCTAGTTGGCAGCAGAATTCAGATGTGCCAGACACCATCTTAAATTTAGGGACTGCACTGATCTAAGAGAATTGGCTCAAGCACAGAAAACCTTCAGCTGGCACACGGGCAGTGAGGAAGCACAGCCAAAAGCTCCTTTGGATGAGGGACTCCCAGGTTGAACTGAGGGTGCCAAGCCACGACACCTCCAGCACCAGCGACTGGCACAAGTTCAAAAGCCTCTTCCTCCTCAGCAAATGCTCAGGCAAAGCTTTGTTCCCAAATGGAAGAATCAACATGCAATCCAGGTAAAAGGTGCAAGGTAAGCAGAACTTCAGCCTTCATGAAGTTCAGCAGGAAAGCTTTGTGCTCAAGATAGAGATGAACGCACACCGGGACTGGAAAGAGCGAGGGGCTTGGTACTGTGTGCCCCGAGTTCATGCACATCAGGTAGAGACAAATTCTGTACAAAGCAGCATTAAGGAAATTGTTAAAGAGTTGCAGTCAATTCTGTAAGGGTAGGCACGCAAAATTACGTTCCCAGGGCATCCACAGTGAAGGCACCAGGCTCCCATCCACCCCACCCTGATGTTCCAAACCTAAAGGGGAAGGATAACCACATTTCCTGGCCTCAGATCAGCTGTTTCAGTTGGCTTTAGACTCATGTTCACAAGTTAATTCACACAACATCCCTGTGTTTATGTCTTAAGAACTATTTCGTTGTTATTTTCTCTTTCACCAGAACTTCCATCGAGGCAGACACAGGAAACAGCTCACCACTGACCGCACAGGAAGAGGAAGCAGCTCTCAAGTTCGAAGGCTTGTAGTCTTACAAGTGCCAGAACTGACTTTTCCAAGAGGTTGGGTTTTTTTTCTTTGCCTGCTCTCCCCAGTAGGGAGCTGCATTCTGTGTCCTAACCCATTTACTGCCCCTATTTAGGTTTTTGCTAGCTGTCTTCCTCCAGCACAAAAGCAAACACAGCAAGAATATCCTCCTCCATCACCCCTACACTACACCTAACCTTCACAGGCTGCTTTGCTTTGTACCACTGCCGGCTCCTTGCACTCCAGAACCACAGGACAAAGAGAAAAGCCACTGTGTCAACAGCAGAAAGAGAACTTAGACCCTTTCACATCCGTATGGAGCTGGTTTTCCCCATAACTGAAAAAAAGTATGGAATATAAGCACACAAAAACAGTCAAAGACCAACTCTCACCTGCGTAAGTGCAGAGCATTCCACATATTTGACAGCCTTCAGGTCCCGGGCCAGTTTTTCAGCTGTCTCTGGAGTTATAGGCTTCTGCTTGTTCTTGGCAAGTTTCTCAATTGTTGAGGGATCATCTCTTAGATCAATCTGGGTCCCAACAAGCAGGAAAGGAGTCTTTGGACAGTGGTGAGTAATTTCAGGTACCCACTAAAGACAGAAAAAACAGAATATTTGTTACTAACCACTTAAGAGAACTCCTGACCTATTTCCAAAATCACTGCAGCAGCTCCATTTTTAGATTTAGAGTTCAACCAACCTTTTCTTTCACATTTTCAAAGGAAGAAGGAGACACCACTGAAAAACAGACCAGAAATACATCTGTCTGTGGATAGCTGAGGGGTCGTAATCTATCATAGTCTTCCTGACCTAAGAGAGGAGAAAATTAACACAGAATTAGACCCAGAAAATGAAACACTGCCCTTTACAGGTACTTAGAATGCATGTTCCAGCACAATGGCATTAGTGTGATTAATCCTAACTCCTAAGCAAATACACACGTCCTGAACCCAAACATTCGAAGATTCTAGTTTTCAAACACAGAATTCATTCAGTTGCTGTGTAACAACGAGCTGCCTAAAGTCACAGGAGAGATGGGAATTCTGATAGGAGCACACACTAATAAATGTTTAGATCAAACACCCTCAGCCTGTGTAAATAGCACTTTCCTCAATTGTAATGAAAAGTAGAGGAACACAGAACTTGTTATAGATGAGATCTTCTGCACCTAGTCCATTCGTTACAAGTATAATGCCATCAAATGTCATTATCCTTCAAAAACCCTGGGGGGGAAGTAGTTTTGTTCACTAGACTGTTCTGACCTACACAAACATGAGTGAAGTATCCTGCAAGCAGCGAGAGGAAGAGGATGCTGTTAGAGGTGAGGATGCTGTTAGAGGTGAGTGTGTTGAGGCCACCCAGAAGCATTCCCCTAAAAATACAGCGAATTTCTGGCCCGGGCTGTGCTTCAGAGGCCACTGGGCTCCTCTGCCCACAAGAGGACGGGCAGTCAGTGCCTGCAGGCACCAACCAGCACTGACCCACCAGCCCCACTGCCCCGAGCTCATTCCCTAACTTCCTCCTGCCCCAGTAACACTCAGTTTTTGGAAATGGAGCATGGCACTGGAGGAGCTGCTGCACTTGCTGACAATCACATCAGAAATACTTGTTCAAAACACCTCAGATTGCACCCAATGCTCTCCCACCCATCACACAGGACAAAGAGCTTGGGGATCTTGAAGGTGATGACTCAACACCCTGGATGTCTCACTAGAGGAAGATCTACACTTTGGAGACGGGGGTCTGAACAGCTTGTTACAGCTGCAGCTTGGCTGGACACAGAGGAGCTGAGCCCTGACCAAAATACCTTGCTGTGACTGTAACATATTATAAAACAAAGCTTTTTAGAGTAGTCTAAGTTCAAAATAAAGACTTTTTTTTTTTGGACAGTTAGTAATAGGGGGTTTATCCACTGTTCTGTAACTTGTGCTGGCTGCTTAAATAGCAGCCAGCTAAATGCAGAAGTGCATTCCTAAATGCAAAAAGCAGGTGATCCCTAAAGGACAAAAGCTCCCACTGCAGCAGCCCAGCTCCAAAAGGAAAGCCTTTGCACGCACAAGTGCACGAAGTCACCTCTGTGCACTAAAGGCAGTTGCTAAGTTTTGAGAATTCCCAGCTGGATCCCTGCCCTCGCGCTGACAGACAGTACAGGGATATAGGCAGAGAAGGCCCCCACGGAGCTCTCGCCCCTGCAGGGACCAGGATGCTGTAGCTGAACACCCAGTAACACCAGTCCCCACACAGCTGTGAGGGAGGAGCCTCTTCTCTGCCTACTCCTTGCCCATGAACCAGGGAGTCTGCAATCACTAACACACAAATCACATTTAGGTGAAGAACATGAAGAATTGAAGCTATATTGTTTAACTGGAAGCATAAGAGCATTTCATTAATCAAGATACTAATAATGCATCTGTTAAGAATCCATCTGGAAACAGTCAGATTAAAGTTCTATCACAACAATTTAGCTAACAGCTCATCAACTAAGCTCTCTGGAAGGAGAGTGTACAATACCCTATGCTGCCATACACTTCGGTATCACTACCACCTGGGGACTGGGTAACTAGCAGTTCAACCAGCTTCTATCCTTTCTTGCTAAATTTCTAGGTGTGCAAAGCAGCGTGTGTAACGTTTAATCACTGCATATTTCTGCAGCCAGAAATTGAGATACGGTCTAATAACCACAAACAAAGAAGCCTGCAGATTTATTTTTAATTTTAAAAAAGCCCACAGTGAGAGGGGTTTACAAAACTCCACACAACGTCCTGACTCCATCCGTGTTACAAATGCAGACACATGCCACGTGCACATCTAAGGTGTTTTAACATTAGTCATTCTGTCTTGAGATTTCACCAAAAAACAGGCTATTTGCTAAATAAAAACTACATAGAATCCACAGATTGTATTCAACACAGTTTTCTCCTTTAATTTAATTTAAGCACATAAAAATCTCTTATCTTTCAGGTACCCCCTAGAATAGAGGTGATAATTTGGAACTTGTAATTTAGTGTCACAAAATAAAACAGCTCTACAGGAAGTGGAAGGTTTTCTTGGTTTGGTTTTGGGGTGTTTTATTTTTAAATAAACTTAATTTAAACAAACTCAAAGGTCAGGAAAGAAGGATCAAGAAAGATTTTTCTCTTTCATGACAAAAAAAAAAAAGAACCAACTGTATGTCTTCATGTTTAATATCATTTCAAATAAATCTTGGGCAGTTACAATGACACAAGCACTTGATTTCCCACCTGCAGTATCAAAGAGGCCTAGGGTGTAAGGCTCTCCTCCAATCATCACCGTTACAGCATAGTTATCAAAAACCTGGTGAGAAAGAAGAAAAAAAAAAAAGGCACAGTTAAGAGGATTCGAATAAGGCATCTTTCAAACCACATCCTACTCACCTTACCAGAGCACCACTGACTGGTACCAGTGATCTGCCCAGGATCAGAGAAGCCATCAGTGACAGCGCTGTTCCCATTACGGCTGTTAATGGGACAATTCCATTTGGAACAAGGACGCCAGAGCTGTCTCCATGAGGTATCTCAGGCACAGACACACTGGGAACACCACTGCACGCAGCAGGGAAAAACACCTGCGACCACTCCATAACTGCAGAGGTTTCCCACACAGCCACAGAAATCCCGACCTGCACTCTCAGCCTGGCACAGTGACACGTCCCCACAAAGACACCACTGAAGAACTTTAGTCCAGCCCTTCAGGGCACAGAGCTCCAGGGCTGCCGCTCACAGGACAGAGAGGTCTGGAGAATTCAGTAGAGTCCTGTCTTCAACAAGACTTTATCCTCCATCTTTGGAGGAAGTGATATAGTTCATCAAAATCTGTCTGTGTCAAATCCACTCTCCATCTAAATGGAAAATCCAGCACGACCAAAAAGTCTTTCCCAGTAACTTGTTTCCAACATGGATTAGCATGAGGACCTTCCCAAAGCCTTCTCCTTCAACACCCACATGCTCAGCACTAGGAGTAAGAATAGTGACCTCAGACAACATAATTTCACTAATCACTTCATCTTCAGAACCACAATAGACAGTACTTCAGGAAGTGCCTTTGGCAAAAAATCCTTCCCACCAAAAACCTCAAGCGCCTGTCCCTGCACTCAGGGCTGCAGGTCACTCAGAGACAGCCCAGATGTGGAATACCAACAGAGAAGCTCTGCTTTAACACAAAACTGAAGCCTGAGCAGCTCCCACAGCTGAAGAAAACACCACTGAAGAGGTCAGCAGCCATCTCACAAGCTCTTCCTGGAAGTGGGAAGGGACATGGAGAAACCTGCATCTACCAATGGGGCTTTAGGAAGAGCTTAGGTCCTTGAGAAAATCCCACTAAAAACCGATAAAGACCAGCAAGACAGTACTTCAAAGCAGAACCCCCAAGAGTCCCCATTCTTCTCCTTCCCATCCAACTGCCCTGGTTAAAGCCATACCTGACACCACACTAATTTTTTCCACTTTTCACAACTGGCAGCGACTGAGACAGCAGCTACACCACAGCATGCTGCATAGCCCCAGGAACATCAGCTAGAAGACGACAACTCTCATGCTGTTTTGGATTAGCATTCAGGACTTTAAAATATTGCAAGAGATTTTGCCACTCATCTCCATTACCTGCAGCCCAATCCTTCACACACTGCACTGTGTTTGCCTTATTGAACACCCCAGAAAGTGTCCACCTACAAGGAAGACCTTCAGGCTGGAGAAGGGTGGAAGGCATTTCCCAGAGCACGTTCAATACACAACAGCTTCAAGACTCCAGAGGAGCAGTCAGGATGAGAACTCCTTTATGGCGAGGTACAGGCCAAACACAGCAATGTTCTGCACTGAAGGCCATAGTATTTGCTCTTCCAGATGTCCGAGGATGGCAGCTTAATCCCCCAAAGACACCCCCTCATTTTTGCCCAGGGATCAGCAAGGTGATAATACTACTCGTGGCTGCCCCTTAGGGGGATTAGCAAGCATTTTCCCCCCCCTTTTTTTTTTGTGGGTTTAAGCTCCCTATCTGCAAAATGGGATTTTTTAATTGATTTTTTTTTTTTTAAGGTACAGCCGTTATTGAAAAAGTCTGGGGTTCAGCTCTAAGGAGGTCAGAGTTACATGGCTGGCTTTCAGGCAAACCTGGCAACTCCAGTCTCGTAACATAACCCGCAGAGAGTTCCATCCTCAGTAGTGGTAAACAGGCTAAGAACTAGAGCAACAATTAACCCAACGAGAAGTTTCAATTCCTGCCAGTGCCAGACACCCATTATAGCGGGTGGTACAAAGCCCTGATCTGCCACTACCTTTCCACAGACATGGCCCTCGCTGCCTTTGAGAATGGCAGTGACATCAAACACATGCAGGTGACAAACGAGCTGCAGTACCAGTATGATCCTCTCCTTATGGACCAGCAGGAAAGGAGTAACATTTGAAAACGAGTTTTACCACTCTGAAGTTTTTGAGAGTGCTGTTAAGTATCCTGCTGTGATGCTGTAGCTGCTGCAGGTGGAATCATAGAATTGTCTAGGTTGGAAGGGACTTTTAAGATGATCTAGTCCAACCATCAATCCTGGTGTTTGTCCCTGCGCTGGCCTGGAGCTACCACCGGTACTTACCAGGTTCTCAAAAAGCTTAAAAAAAAAAAAAAAGATCTCCAGGGTTTTTTCCTGCTTAAACATTTTTACTAAGCAGCTTGAGTCCTACCCACTTTACTTGAGGGTCCTAATTCAGCCACAAACATTCTGGGAGCATTAAAGCTTGTCAGCTCACAGACAGGTTGCTTTTGTTTTGGGAACAGTGTTATCTGTTCTATTTCTTTGCCCGTTTATTACTAGAGCATTAGCTGGAATATCAGAGTTACATACCAGTTTCCAGAGTATGAAACATGCCTCCAGGCCATCCACAGAACTAGGAATAGGCCTGTGATGTCCTCAGAACAGCGAGTTCCTCAAGCCACTAAGGTTCAGTGGTAAATACTATTCCAGAAACACAGGACAGTTTTAAAAGGCTCGATAAATAAGGCTCAGCACACTTCACTGGGAAGTAACTTTGTTCTTTTGAGTAGTTGTTCCACATCGCCTGTTCGCAGGGATTTGTAGACAGTGCTACCATCTGCAGGACAGCAGACAAACTAGCAAGCTTTCAAAATACTCGTTTTAAGACTATAACATTTTTCAACATAATTAAGGGTCATTTCACTGGGGGAAAGTAAAGAAACACTCCCTGCCTGAACTCCCTGACCTCTCTCATTTGGTCTTGACCATAAAGAATAGCTTAGGTAGGGCAAGCAGAGTTCCACAGATGCCCCAGAAGCTTCACAGCAGGATATTTAACACCGCTCTCAAAAACTTGATAATGGCAAAACACTGTTTCAAACACTACTTCTTCCCTCCCAGTCCATAATGAGAGGAGCTCCAGGAGATGAACTCAGGTCTCTCTGCCTACAGCACAACCTCAGGTTCCTAACAGTGGTCACTGCGTCCAACCTGAATCCTCTCGGGTTTGGGAGCCCCTTCTTGAGTTCCAGATCTATAACTAAACACAAACATTTTCGTTCTGTGGAATTCTGTCCTATTCTTAACAAACCTCAGACTTGGGAATTCGAAGATCTTTGGCCAGGGTACAAAACCAATACCTCAAAAAGAGGCAATGACGTTCACTGCAACTTCCTGTCCACAAAGAGAGGACATTTTTATAAAGAAGTAGCTATTCTGAAAGAGCCATCAGGCAGGAGCTACCCTGCATATCAGAGGAGATAGCTCTTTTTTTGAGCTGCTTCATATAGCAGAAAAGATCATTGACCCTTCCACCAACAGACATTCAACCTCTTCACAATGCAGGTGTCCACAGTTTCCAGACCCAAATTTGTTTGGGGTATCTGGATAAACTCTTCAGTTTGGGTATGTGTAGAAGATGGTCTTTTCAGGTCCATAACAGAGAAAACTGGTAAAAAGAGCATCCAGATGTCAAAGTCCCTTGCGGCAACCTCACTAAAAACCTGAACCACCTCTGTGTCAGCTCACAGATCTTCATATGCAATATTAACAAGAAAAGCACTTTTCTATTACAAAGATAATGCTCGTGTGCCCTGCAGGCAGTCAGCAAACTGCTCCCAACTTGATCTTTAGATAAGCCAAGGGATTCAGTATGTCAGAAAACTGAGCCTGTAAGACTCCAAAAGGTTACTTAGAAACAGTCAAGACCCACATACAAAGATGGCAAGTGTTTGGAAGTACGAATGAATGAGAGTGGGCAGTCTAGATCCAAACATGACTTCAGCTGAGCACGTGAGAAATACCCAGCCAGGCTCTACAGCTCGCTGCAGGACCTCTGGGCCTTTCAGAGCTGCAAAGCAGAAACAAGCAGTAGAAAACACTAAGTGTAGTCACCAACTATTCTAGCAACATAAAACACTACTTTCCCTAAAAAGGAAGATGTGGTAAGAACTAGAGAGCGAGTGGGAAAGCAGATGTTCCTGCTCTGTACACTCCACACTTAACAGTACTAACAACTGCTAATAGTCTTGGGCACGGAATTCTGCTGGTGCCCATCAACAGAAAAGCTCAGACCCCGCAAAGCAGCAGGAACTGACCAGATACAGGAAAGGCCCCCCAGAACTACTGGGTACCAGCAGTGCCCCAAACACACCCATCAGTACTTTTCCATGATATACTAATTAGTCTCCAACAGGAAAGCAGGCTGTAAGACCCAGAATTAAGGCATGTGGGCCACAAAGGTTAGTTAGGAAGGAAAGCCACACTGCCCAACCCCATCATGCCCGAAGAACAACAACTGGAGCCACTCTCACACTTACCGTTGGTACATATTCCGACGGGAATTTATTTGTTGTGTAAGAAATTAAGAGGCAGGTTTTACCAACAGCACCATCACCCACAACTACACACTTGATCGTCTGCATAGCTGAAGTCTACTAGATAATCAACTCCAATGAGAACCTAGAAGAGAAAAAAAAAAAAAGATACACATATTTAGATATTCCTCATTTTCAGGAGACAGCAGTACATGTCACTGATAAGCTTCAACTGGAGCCCAAACCACCAACAGCACATTTGGGAACTGGATATAGATGTTCCCGGATCAGGTGTTGGATCCATTCTCTCCATCACACACACACAATGGGAAGCTGCTGATTTTCATAAATGCAAATACCTCCTCCCTACAGCCACCACCACCTAAGACACGGCCACTTGTCTGCATTGCAAAGGACTAGGTAAATTCAGTGTGATTTTTTTTTTCCTAGTGAAGAAAAA
The DNA here is from genome assembly GCA_026413425.1 of Tringa solitaria. NCBI lineage: Eukaryota > Metazoa > Chordata > Aves > Charadriiformes > Scolopacidae > Tringa > Tringa solitaria. The sequence goes on along the minus strand of JAOXJM010000008.1, from coordinate 8,376,293 downwards.
GATCTTAAGGTTGTTTTTAATGTGTGGAAGCATCCAGCCTTAAAAAGCCAGAGGTGTGACTTGGGTCTTGATAGCTGCTAAGTAACATACACTCCTCCCAAGAGATCCTCCCTCTGGAGAGCACTTCAGGTAAGGTGGCTCAGCAGGAAACACAACGGTATGAGCTTTTAAACTAGTTTATAGGACAAAAGTAAGCAGGTACAGACAGATGTAAACATGATTAATTCCTCCCCCTTTTTTTTTTTTTGGTTGGTTGTGGTTTTTTAAAGCCCAAGTGCAGTTTTACAATCTTTTGGTTAAAGTCACTACTTAACATGTTCCTTTATCCTCACTTTGCAGCAGCCAAAGCACCGAGCAGCTCAGGACATCAGGCTCCCAAGGAATCCCATTATTCCCCAGGCATTACAGAACCATGATGCACCCAGATTCTTCAACACCATCCCAGCACATAAATTAAATAAATATTTGCCATCAATACCTCCTCCAAGCATTATTTAGCTACCTCCAGTGCCAGACACAGCTGCCCTCCATTAATATAATACTTTAATTAGAAAAGTACAGGCCTCTGGACATTCATTCACATTCAGGTGTGAAATTCTGACCCCAGCAAAGCTCCCACTGACTTTCAACATTTCCATATTATTGGAAGTACTTTTATTTATAGCAACAAAGACTTGCAAATTGAGTTAGCCTGTGTTGGGGGAGAGGACAAGAAGACATCCACTGCAGGAAATTTACCCTCAGAACAGCAGCATTACTTTAGCCTAGCAAGGATGTTGCCATGGCTCTCAGTCCTGGGTAACTGCATTAAAAAAAAAAAAGGAATTAATCTCTGCTGAACTATGTATTTGGGCACCCCCTGGGGATTTCACTTCTCAGAGGGATCTGGAAGAAACACAATGCAACTCCAGGTTTTTGAGTGTTGTGGTCGTAGCTAATGACATGAATTGACACTGCACATCCCATCACTCCGCTTGCAAGGAAAGGTAATTGCTGGCAACTCAAAACAAGCCTTATACCACTAGCTTTTCTTCAGATGCTGCAGGGATGCTCAAAGATTTAGAGAGCACCACCTACCTTCATAACAAACATCCTCAGAAGTTCCTAAAAATGGTTCCTTGTAGGGGAACACTAATCCCCAGTGCTCCCACAAGCCACAGAGCTCCACAGCAGGCCACAGTAAGAAATGGCAGCAAAGCCTCAGAGCAGGCCACCAGTTTTACTTGGTACATCAGGTGCTCACAGCACTGCTACCTATACATCTGCTTTCAACATACAGAGACGATGGAGGACCAGGTCTTATCACCAGGCCTCTACTTGATGCCATGTTTCAACATCAAAATAGTAAGATCTGTTGATTTATGCAGCAAGGCTCAGCTTCACAGGCCGATCAGCACCTTGCACAGCGAAGCCAAATCAACCAGGCCCTTCGTTAACACTACAAAAAGCTCTGAAGTTTGGCCCTGAAGAACACACACGTTTACTCAGGATGAAGCAATCATTTCCATTTCAAAAAGACATTTTCTGCATTCAGGTCAGCTCAACTCTTTATACCCAAGTAATATTAGTCAATATTGCCTGGACTGGAAAGGTGCTCACATACCCTGCCCTGCCATGATCAGAGAGAAAAAGTCACATTTTAGAATAAAAAAGTCACCAGGAAGAAAGCAGGCAATGGAACCGAGCAGCTCAGTCCCAAATTAACAAAGGCTTCACGCTTAAAAGAAAAGTATAAAGGGATGAGTCACTTGTTAAGTAGATTTTGAAAGGAAAACAACATCAAAACAGGTCCCAGACCTAGCTGACCAACTCAAGCATGCTCCAACTAAAGCCAGCCTAAATTACCTGGCCCAGGCCATAAAGCACCATCCCCTGCCTTTTGTTTTGGAATGTCCTCTAAATGCAGCCATTCAGCTGTGTCACTGCACAGGTAGCACCTTCATTAATTCCTCAGTTAACAAATGTAGCAGAGAACACCCCACACTGGGCTTCCCAGCTTTCCCAATTTCAACTGGAACTCAGGAAATCTCTGCTCCAGCTGTCCTTGTTCCCCCCAGTCACTCTCACAAGAGGAGACCCACCTCCAGCATCACTGTGTTATAGGGGTGGCCCCAATGCTGTCTCTCCCCCTTCCCTGCCCTACCGCACACACCTCTCATCTGCATTCCTCCCATTCTGTTCTACCTCCTCTTCTATGCTCTTTCCCCAATTATTTGTATTTCCTTGTTTACCCATAATTTGCAGGTTACATATCTGCTTCAAGACAGCCTTTCCAGAACCTGGAAAGCACATGAGAGGAAAAATCCAGGCTCTGAAGCACTTCCTATGCTCACTGCAGCACACAATACGTGATTAAGTATAAATCTTAAAATTCTGTATATGCACTCATATGAGGAAAAGCTCACATATGCCTTAAAAAAAAAAGGGAGATGTGTTTAGTGTTGCTCTTCAAAACTCATTACTCCAGAGAGCATGAAGCATGCAACAAAATGAAAGCTGAGTGTGAGAAAGCCCATCAGTGTGGTACGAGTGCTCTGCAAATCTCCACTCGCTCTGTCCCCATCCCCAGGGCCAGCTGAGCCCCACAGGGGCCCTGGGACAGGTGAGCTGAGAGACCAGGCTGCACACACACAGACACACACACCCTGCTCACAGGCAGCGTTAACTCCCCCAGCACCCAGTTCTGACTCTGGCAGCAAAGAGCGGAGAACACCAGCAGTACAAACTTCTCCTCTGCAGAAGCAAGAGTCATCTTCGTTGCACCAATGCTTGTTGAAGTATTACACTGTTTGATTTATGGGACTGGGGCTGATCTGCTGGGGAGCAGCTCTGAGGAGAAAGACCTGGGAGTCCTGGTGGACAACAGGTTGCCCATGAGCCAGCAATGGGCCCTGGTGGCCAAGGAGGCCAATGGCATCCTGGGGGGCATCAGGAAGAGTGTGAGCAGCAGGTGGAGGAAGGTCATCCTGCCCCTCTGCTCTGCCCTGGGGAGGCTCCATCTGGAGCACTGGGACCAGTTCTGGGCTGCCCAGTTCCAGAAGGACAAGGAACTGCTGGAGAGGGTCCAGCAGAGGGCTACAAAGATGATGAGGGGACTAGAA
>JAOXJM010000008.1:8320828-8331337 GCA_026413425.1 Tringa solitaria | reverse complement strand
GCCACAGCTTCTCTGGCCAACCTGGGCCAGGCTCTCACCACCCTCACACCAAAGAGGTTCTCCCTAAGTTGGATTTTTAATTCCACGTGAAAAGGCGACTCTCCCAAGTGAATTATCCTTCTTCACTTGCAAACCATCACAGACACAAACCACAACGCCAAGCCACCACCGACTTCCCCCCCAGATGCCAAATGTTGGGGGTTTTTTCCTTATTACTTCATTTTCCACCCAGTGGGGACACTGGGAGGAGCCCCCCAACATGGGCTGTGACCCCGAAAGGCAGCAGAGCGAGCCCCAGGCTAGAGAGTCCCTAGAGAGAGAGGTGCAGGGCAGTGGCCCTCTCGTAGCCCGGACAGGCTGGGGACACCTGCCCCCCAGACGGTCCCCCCAAACCCCCCATCCCAGGTCGGGGGGGGGGGGGGCGGGCACCGGGGACATAATTTCTGGGCCCACACAAAGCCAAAAGGCAGCAGAAGTGGTGCCCGATGGCAGCTTCGGGCAGGAGGCAGAACCACCCCCGGCCAACCCCCACGTCCTGCAGCACTGGCACCACACAGCATGGACTAGTTTATTAAATTATTAAAAGTGTCTTTGAAAGGCTATTACTTCTCCCCCCAGGGAGCACACACCCAGAGGACAAGCCCGGTGGAAGGTATTTAGTGAGAAAAACCCAAGGGCCCTGTGCGTTTATGGGCTGGCACTGGAGGACATGAGAGAACAATTAAGAGCAGTAATTGGGTGACGCAGGCGCGGGGCTCGTTAGCACAGACAGGAGAGCTCTCAAAAGCTGCCAGAAGATATTCCCCCCACACACTTCCCCCCCAGGTGTTCCTGGGTGGCAATCACCTTCATTAGTGGTCATTTATAACGAGTGTTATTAGAGCAGTGTCCCCAGCACCCGCCAGGCCCACACCAGGGGTGGCTTCCCCTGCCCCTTTGCCCCAGGGTGACAGCGGCTGTGAGAGGTGTCACCGCAGGGACAGCGGGAGCCTCTCACCCCCTGATGGGCTCCGGGCTCCCCAACCCCCCCCAGAGAAAGGGCAGCCCCCGGGGAGCCCAGCCCAACAGCCCTCTTCGCCCAAGAAATAAATCAAGTCACTTTCCCCCTCCCAAAAAACCCTTTTAGGAACATTTAACTTAAACCCTTTCATCCCACAGCGGGTTTAAAACAACCGAAACACACGAGATAATTCTTTAAGACCTTTATTAACAGATGCTTGCAGTTTGACTTGAAAAAATCAGGTGTATATTTCATACAAATTAAAAATGAGGTTCTTAAAAATCTCAACTTGACCAGATATGAAACAATTTAAAAACCTTTAAAGGTATATTGAGAAAAAACAGGCTTTTAAAAAACGTGTTTATCGTTTCCAAAAGGAGACTTCTTTAGGTAAAAATAATAAAAACCCCATGCTGCATAGATAATGCAGATAGTTCTAGTAATCTGGTCAACAGCAAAAAGCAAGCACTTAAGGTCTTCAGTTCCAATTCTTTTGTTCATTTCTTATTGCTGGAATTTCATTTTCTTTTCTTCTTCATTTCTTAAGTCTTTTCTTTGATGACTAAACTGAAAGAGAGAAAAAAAGGAAAAAGGGATGATCAGGCAGGTGCGGGAGGGTTTCGCGGGTGTTTGGGCTGTGGAGACTCCGCAGCAATTCACCACTTCTCACAGAGGTGACGTTGGCACCCGCAGAAAACCCTCAGCAACTACAGCCCTTCCACCAGCCCCACCGTGCTCCCGCCATCTGCCCGCTTCCAGCGGCCAAAACCCCCATCTCCCACCCAAAACGAATGCAAACGGCTCCAGAAAGATAAATTTAAACCCAAGCGAATCCTGCTGACACCTCTCCCTGCTCTGGCCTCTGCTTTGTGCCCAGATCCTGGAGAGGGGCGGCCCAGGTAGGGTTGAGGGGCCACCTCAGCAAACACAGGGGGCAAACCCCGAGCCAAGCCCTGGAAGGCATGAGGACAACTCAAGATCTTCAGGAGATGGCCGAGAGCAGATCTCTACCTGTGGCTTCAGTAACCACAGCCCAGACCACAGGAACCACTATTTATACTCTCCGGTACTACCAACAGACAGAAAAAGCAACCAAGCATCATCTCGGTGTTTCTCCGAAACCCACAATATTAAGAATTCATCCAGTTTGTGTTAACCCTTAGGATGAACACCGGGATAAAACAAAGGTTTGCATCCAGTGCACGGAAAATGCTGAGGATTGAAGGAACCCACCCGCATCACAGACCCAGCAGGTTCCAGTCCCCCTGAGCTCCCACAGCCAGCACAGTCCTGAGGCTGCTGCCACTCTCCACGCCCAGCTCCCACATTCCCTCTTCAGCCCATTCCCAGGACTGTTCCTCACCGCTCCCACCACAGCCTGAACGAGTCTTTCCCTTTGCCTGCCCTCCCAGCAGGGAGCGAGGCACAGCGGGAATGGGATAGGAACGCTGGCGAGAGGGGAGATACAGAGAGAGAGGAAGAACAGACACAGAAGGGGCCAGAACAAAAAGCAGAAGGAGGGAGAAGAGTCCTAGCAGGGAAAATATCCCCAAATCAACAGAGCTGTCCATCAGAGACAGCCTCACCCAGCACCACATCACAGCCAGTCAGTCGCACCTTGAAAAACCAGCGTTTTAACACCGACTCTCACACAGCCCTGTCGAGCAGCAACAACCCCCAGCGCCTTCAGCCCCAGGAACCCTGTGCTCCATGAAAAGGGCCATCCCCAGCAGCTTTTCCAGCACTTTGGTTAGATAAAAAGTGGCTATCGAGATGCTCTTGCAAACTCTGCATCAACTTTCTAGAAATTAATGTCTTGAGGTCTTAATGCTATTCACTGCCCCAGGACCGAGCAGTAACAGCTCAGACACCCAGAGCTGAGAACATCCCAGTACCCGTTTCTCCCGGCTACTTTCCAGTCACCGTTCCAGCACCGCTGGAACTGCTATTTCCGGGTGGACAAAGCCTGAACTACCAGGCACAGCCAAGATTTTCAGATTCACAGTATTCTAGGCACCGACTCCACCAATGAAAATGAAGGCCTAGTAATTAAGTCCTCCCAATTAATCAGCATTTGTAGAGCGAAGCCTCACAGCTGGGTTCTGCGGATATTAGTGACCATGCTCACATGTGCATGACACACACAAGCAAGAAGAGTCCAGAAGCTTTTAAGGCAAAAATTCAAGGAAAGCGTCAAAAGAAAAGAGAAGCGGGACATCAAACGGTATCCCCGAGAAGCCCCGGACACGCACCCGGATGATGGTAGAGATGTTAAGCCGGTATTTACTCAGCCCCGCCCTGCTCGGCCTCGGGAGCGGACGTGTTCTCAGCTGGTGGTTCGGCTGTCTTCGTCTCTTTGCCATCTTGTGGTTTAGGGTTCTCTGGGCGTCTGCGTCGGTAGTTGAAATTACGACGGTACCGACGTTGAGGTGGCTGCTGACTTTGGGTCTCATCCCCTTGGTTCTCTTTATCTTCTTCGTTCCCATCCTCTCTCGGCTGTCTTTGACGAGGAGGACCCCTGAAAGTCAAGCTAGGCTTTAACAATGCAGCATCTGACCATCGCCATGTTCTGTCTCTGTTGCTAAAAGGCAAGGTTAAAGAAAACAAAGTTGATCTGCAGCATACCTGCGAAATCGTGGTCTATACCCTCGATACATGTTCTGCCTGACTGGTCTGCCTTGATCTCCTGCACCCTGGCTGTCAGCACCCTGCAAGACATCAGGCAACAAACCACCGTAGCCACATGCAAAGCCCAGGAACACCCAACTCATCAAACCGCGAGGAAGATGGCTGTAGAGGGGCTGTTAAAATTAAATCTGAGGCGTGTAACGAGGTGGGCAGCGCTCCTAAGGCACACGGGTACGCACTGTCACAATTTGTGTTTCTTCCAGTCAACCATGAAGGAAGTCAATACAAATCCAAAGACACTCCATTTTTTAAAAGCCAAAACACAAGACCCTCAGTTTGTGTTTTATCCAATGTTTTTCTACCAAACCTTACCAAAACCATCCTGAGTATCTACAAGAAGCAGCAAAAAGCCGTGCCCCGTCACCCTGCTCCAAAGCAATCAAGCCAGTTTAGCTAAACACGTTACCTCCACTATCTCTCCCTGCACGGGAGGGTTGGAATATTGTGGTCGACGCCCGTAGGGCCTACGCATATAGTAAGGTGGGTACCGCCGCCTGCGGTAGGGACGGCGTTGCTGGGCTTGGCCTTCTGGGATGTTCTCTGCTCCTTCGTTCTTTTCCCCACTCTCACTATTCTGGTAGTTTTGCTGGTAGTTGCGTGGAGGACCCCTACGACGTGGATATCGTCTGTAATGGTTACGGTCTGCTGCGTATTTACTGCCTTGCACTGGGACGCCACCAGGACCTGTCACATTAGCTGCCTCCGCACCCTAAAGAGCGGGGACAGCGTTAGGTAAAACACTCAGCATCAAATCACTTACAGCATAATATAATTTAGCACCGAGCAACGATTTACATCCACATTGTAAAGCAATGAAAAGCCATTCACCTCCCTGGATGCCATCAGCCATGACTCAAACCACAGGCCCCACACCAAAGCCTGCAGACCAGTTTTTCCGCGCACACTCTAACACCCGAGAGACAGGTTTTACCTTTTCTCCCTCAACCACATCAAACTCCACGGTCTCTCCATCTCCCACGCTGCGGAGGTACTTCCTGGGGTTATTCTTCTTTATGGCAGTCTAACAACATAACAGCACAGAATTACATTTACAGGCACAGCATGAGAATACCATTTAGCATACCTGAAGACCTTTCTTTCTTTTTAAAAAAAAAGAAAATATTAAGGAATTTGAATATTTAATATCTTAGGAGGAAGACCTATACTCCTGGAAAAGCAATTATATCACTGGAAATCCAGGAAGTTATAAAATTTACCTTTATTACTGTACTTTTGAAACATGCAATGGCTTTACCATTGACTGAACACATCTGCCAACGTGCTGCCCAACAGCTGAAAAAAGCAGTTTGAAAACAAACACACATTCCCCAACCCCAAAATACACACTGGCCCTAGTACTCCTAACCAGAGTTTAGGATTAAACACCCCCATAGTATTTATACATTCCTCTGAAGCACACATACCTGTATATAAGCCTTTCCAATCACACACTCAGATTTCCAGCCCTCTGCCATTCCCAGACCACACAGAATCATAGAATTGTCTGGGTTGGAAGGAACCTTTAAGATCATCTAGTCCAACCATCACTAAACCCCGTGTAGCCTGCATGTCCCACGCTATGTAGACACATCAATGGCCAGAAATTAAGATGTTTCCTTCTCTGAGGCTTTCAATACCATTGCTTCAGCCATAATATTTACCAATTAATCACAAATCTACTCTGTATATTAGTCACCAAGCAGTAGCCCTTCCAAGGTGTCAGCACCAGACAAGCTTTTGTATTGGTATCTGCACGTTACACGCCGTTACCAGAAAACACTGAATTTTCTGTGCTATTCAGCAGAGGATTAATTTTCTGACAGATGAGTTAATACTCAACATGCACCATTCTCAGCCACATCCTGCTTATCAAACACTAACTGAAGAGTGCAACGAGTGTAACAAATTTACAAAAATTACCAGCAACAGAATTTGACTAGGTTTTTCTCCCTAAATGGAACAAAATCTATGGAAAAACATGCCCAAAGTCTCAGCCTATAAAGCAGTGACTTTAGGAAAAGCCTTAATACAAGAGCAGCTGAGTCTCACGGCTCTTCACAAGAGCCAAGCTTGATAATGGGGATGGGAAAAAGCACACACAGCTGTACTCATAAAACAAGCTGGTTTCTTTCAGATTACACTCCTAAAACCACTTTATCATGAGAATTATTACATTAAAACAAATCACTGCTTTTAGAAACACAGACAGTAGTTACATGACAAGTCCTGAAATGTGACATTAATTCAAGGTCACTTACAGGTTACCCTATGTGCAAACCAAGTAATGAAGTCAGAAAGCCTTCCTTCAGGGTATATACTCCTGCCTGGGTACACAGAAACACAGCGGAGTCACTTGGCCTTTCTCCACTGCCCATTACAGAACAACCTTTTATAAATAAATGCCTCCACATTTTAATAGCAGACAACTCAGAGCACAAGCAAGAAGCTGAAGGCTGGCAAATCAAACTCAAGTCAAAACTCTTTCCAGGGGTTACTTTTCTTCCCTTTGTTTACACCACCAGTGGTACATATCCCTAACCCGAAACAAAAGAACAGTCCAGGGACTCCTAAACACCAGATGTAAACCACGCTCCACTAAGAACTCTTTGTGGGCTGCTTCACAAGAGATCCTCAGGGTAAAAAAACTACAGAGCTGATCCTCACAACTCACAAGTCAGACACCAAGGACTAATCCAAGGCCAACCTGCCCCATGAAAGGAGGCCCAGGTGTGGTGCGTGGCCTCACTCTGCAGTAGTTTCCAGATGTTTACATGCTCCCTGGAAATTATACTTAAGTGTATGTCTCTGTCATCTCTGTTTAACTGAAAAAGTACCTATTCAAATGTTTTCAGGTTTTCATTGCAAGCCTGGAGCAACACATTCTACAGAAGTTTTGCCTAGAAAAAAAAAAATTCTTCACTGGCACTTTATCCCCATTACAGGCTAATTAATTTCTCTCCCTGCTGCAAGCTTTTCATTTAACCTTGTTTCCCTATGCTTGCAGAGTACTACATGAATCCACAAGGCAACTGGGCTTCAAACAGTTATCCTCAAGTCAGACTGAACTTGCAGACACTGCAGTTTTTATTGCTGTAGAGTAGCAGCCTGCTCAACCCCACGGATCTCATGCCCTCCCGATGGATGGATGTGGATACGCAAAACCCCCAGCCACAAGCAGGCTCTACCTGCAATCCAGAAGTGAGAAACGGTTCTTTGTGTTCAAACAACAGTTCTTGGAAAGCCTGAGGCTCTTTCACAACTCCAATCCTACTTACATAGGCCATGCATAGCAAGTTTCAGAGAGGTAGCCTGTTCCAGTTTCAAGGAAGTCTTACCTGATGGACAAACACATCTTCCTTGGTGTCATTCCTGCAGGACAACAGAAAATTGAAATTCACGTATGAAACACACACGAAATTAGCCCAGTTTACAAATTCAATTGTTTGGGGTGGAGACAAAACAGGGAACTGTCAAGACAACTAATTAGCTTCCAGCATTAGCCTTGCTCCTCAACCTGCTCTCAACTAGTTCCCTACCAGCATCCTGCCTGCAGTGAGGGGACTGTCAGGTGACCTACACAAGGTTCAGAGCCCAGTAAATCGCATGTGAAAGCGTTCTTTCTCCCTCCTGCACACCCCTCTATCCTTCATATCCCACTGAGGCAGACGTTGGAAGAAGAACAAACACCTGACAGTGAGCAGTTCATCATTTGTGGTAGTGCTCTGTGCAGGAGATCAGCTATTGCAATCTTTGAAAAAGCGATGGTACCACTGGGGCCTCGCGGGATCTCTCCAGAGCTACATCCTCTCAGCCTGGATGTTTCCTTCACCAAAGGAGTAACACCACTACCTGGCTACTGAGAGCAGCAGCGTCGGTCAAGCTGCATTTCTGAGCATAGAGAGGCAAGAGCTGGGGTTTCTCTCCTCACAAGAAACTAAAAAAAAAGCTCAGGTCTGCACCAACAAGGAGCCAAAATCATCCTTCATTGTGAGCACGGTACAGTTTCCACCGTTACCACGCTAAGGCTGGGCAACCACAACACGGTACCAAGTCAGGAGAGTTTCTGTTCTGTAATTAAGAGGCAGAGCTGAAACAGCCCCTCTTGCCGTTTCCACCTCTCATACCAAACTCAGAGCTGTACATCCAGGCTCGCATCGTACCAACTGAGCCTCGTTGCGCTGTTAGTTTCATTGGTCTGTGGAACAGTTTGAATCAATAGCAAAGCAGCTTTTATTTCCTAGAATGACTGGTTAAGGACATCGCAAAGCAAGCTTGTGTTAAAACGTCCTCAAAATTGGAGAGCATACGGGTATGGAAGACAGAATCCACAATTTGATTTATTTATTTATTTTAATGATAAGCTAGGTGTTCCTCACCATTGGTTTAAAACATGAGGATGAAAATTAAGACTTTTTCAAAAACTCAAGCCAAGCTATGGCTAATCAGCACCTCAGCTTGTTCCCTCCTGGAATTGATGTCTACAAGCCTCAAAGGTTACTGGAAAAAGGTAGTCAAAAGGCAACAAAGCAGAGCCAGTCTCATCACCATGAGGCAGCTTTATCTCTAAGGGCCCAGGATGCAGCATCCAGAAGCCCTTGCAAAGCCTGAGCCTAAGGACTTTCATCTTTGCAATGCAAGATCTCCCACCAGATGCTCCAAAATCTGAAAACCTTCAGGAGAGCCCAGTAACAGGTTTTCAGCTAAAAAAAAAAAATAAAAAACCCAACAAAAAACCCCCACCAAACTAAAAATGCATAGCACATTCCTTCACTCTCAACTGAAAAATGGTGGTAGCAAGTGCACATGTTCTATGCTCTTGCCCAGGTTTGATTTTGGACAACACCACCAGATGCTTGTTTTTAAAGTTATTTTAAAAATGTAATGTCCGTTTAAGAGCACGCTGAAGTTTTACATCAACAAATGGCTCAGTTACACAGATAAAGCTCAAGGTGTCTATATGGTTAGTTAAAAAAAAAAATATATAAAAAATCTACTGGTTAATTTTGAAGCCCAGTGCCTGCCCTGTGATTCCTGATGGTGTTTTCCAACAAGCATGCTGCCACTTGGATGGTGCAACAGTCACAGCCACCACCTTCTCAAAGAACACTTGGAATGGTACAAGAGAAACCCCCATTCTGAGGGCCCAGCAAGCCCCTTAGCTCATCTTTGACCTAAATGATTGTCCCCTCCACACCTTTAACACCACAATAAAAAAAGGCACCAGGCAAGCATGCGGATTAAGAAAATGCTGCTGTTGAGTCCAGCCGAGCTCTAAATACAAAGCCAGACATTGATGTGCAGCTCCAGTTATGGTATGAGGACCAAGAGGATGTGGCCTGCACACCCATTTGTTATTTTGACAACTGTGAGAAAAAATTGACAGATGCTCAGAATTCCAACTAGCATTTCAGAACAGAAACACACTTTGAACATTAAAAGAACGCACAAAATACTTGAAGTTAACATGCACCTACATCAAAGCGACATTTTTATTTCCAAAGCTAATTTTAGCTTCAAGCAGACCCGGCTGAAGCAAAGACAAGCAAGGGCAGCAGCACCCGCAAAGTTCCCCTCGCAGCGAGCCAGAGAGATTCCAGAGTTGAGGAAATGTCCTCCAGTCCGATTCTCAGGCTGCAGCTCTAATCTCTTGATAACACAAGATCATGCTGGGTTTCTCATTAAAAATGGCAACCTCAGGGATTAAACAGCTGCCAAATTAATGACTGGGGAAGCCATTCGGATGTCTTAACTAGCTGCTCTTGTTTCCGTGCTTGACTCACATCACTGAGCATTTCCACTACTGAGGGAAACAGGAAAAAAGCCTTCCCTAGAGGTAGAGTTTGTGGCCTATGACTTTATACGCATTTACAAAAGCCAAAGACGCTAAAGCTTACACCACCAACAACTGTACGACATTTCACATTAAAACCTACATGAACAATGCCAACTGGGCAGACTCAGAGTCACGTTTTTCAAGTTGCAGGCATAAAACTAATTAAGGAGCTTGGCAAACACTTGACTGGGTCAAAAGGTAACAGACAGTTTAAAAAAAATGCCACATTTAAAACAAACCTAAATAAAAGGCCCAATAAAAGCACCAGTAGCAATGCTTGCTTCCCTGAAGAGGGGTTCCCAAGTCCTCTACAAATTCTGAAACTCAGGGTTTCAGGTACAAGGTGTTGGGGGGGCAGTTCTTTGAAATTTGGCCTCTGCAAAATAACCCATGGGGAGGCCCCCCTACACTGACAGGCACCAGCATTTCATTTTTCCAGAACTGGTTTGCAGAGCAACTCCAGGACTCCTCCACTGCCAGATAACTTCCCTGATATGCCTATTTGATGTATTTACAAAATTCTTTAAGTGTTCCAATTTTCCATTAAAATAAATTACTGTCATAAAAGTAATCTTTCAGGCATTTGTTTCTGGAGACCCCTTTAAACACTGCAGTCTTGCAATATAAAAGAAATATGAATTTTGCTCATTTCCCCATACATTCAGGGTTTCCTCAAGAGAGTGTGTTTTAACTACCAAGTGCTCAAAGCCATTTTTGCTCGCATTGATGCAACTGAACCTCATGCAGGGGTTTTAACAAATATTTTGTTTGTGCTAACACCCAGCAGACTTTTATATACCCTTAAGAGGAAAAAGAAAGCCAAAAACCTAAACAATCACTAAAAATATAATCCTAACATAATTAGTATCACCATGAAAATAAATTCACTGACAGCAAGGCCAAGATTCACAGAATGGTTTGGGTTAGAAGGGACCAGTGCCACCCCCTGCCCTGGGCAGGGACACCTCCCACCACACCAGCTCCCTCC
>JAOXJM010000008.1:8226860-8239065 GCA_026413425.1 Tringa solitaria | reverse complement strand
GGGGTGTCGCTGTAGTGTGTGGCAAATATTGCCGAGATTAACCCCAAAATAAGAGATGCCCCCCCCCCTCCCCGTACCCCCTTTCTCCTCTCCTGGGTGAAATTCAGGCAGAGGAGAGGAGCCGGGGCCGCAGGAGGGGAGATCAGCCTTTCCCGCCAGGAAACCCCCGGGGGGGCTTGAAATCAATGCAACTGCTTTAAAAAAAACAACTCCGTTTTGTTCTTTTTTTTTTTTTTAAAAAAAAAAAAAAATCCTTGGTTTAGATTTAGTCAATTTACGTGATTTTTTTTTTCTACGATTAGAACGTTAAAAAAAAACCCAAACCGTAAGTTTCCAGCTTTAAAAACTTCCGCTACGTGATTTCTCGTTAAATAACCTATCGCGTCTTTAAAAGTGGGGGCTGCCCCCCCTCCCCGCTGGCGGGGGCCGCGCGGTCGCTTCGTAAAACACCTTTTTTGAAATCCTGGACGCGAAACCAGCTAAAAAATAAAATAAATCGTTCCTAGCAGGAAAAAAAAAAATAACCAACAGAAAATAATAAAATAGGTCAGTCTGTCCCCAATAAACTAGAGGGGGGGGGAGTCTGGAAAAGGGGTGTCTGCGTGAGAGTTGTGTCCCCCCCCCCGACCACCGCTCCCTCCCTCCCGGTTTCTGTACAAAGCATTTGAAAAAATAAAACCCAAACTGGGGGGAACTGGGGGGAGAAGGTGGGGCCGGGGGGGCCGCGGGGGGCAGTTAGACCTGGGAGTCGGCGCCCAAGCTGTGGAACTCGTCCGGGGTCTTGTCGCTCTGGCCCGCGCCCCCCTGCCGGAAACCAGAGGCGATCTCGTCGAAGGTCCGACCCTTCGTCTCCGGCACCTTGAAGTAGGTGAAGATGAAGAAGAGGACGAGCAGCACCGTGAAGATGATGAAGACGTAGGAGCCGCAGAGTTGCTGGGAAGGAGAGAAGAGGAGGAAGGAGGTGAGAACGTGGGTGGAGGTGGTGCTCCATCACCGGTGCCGGGAGCTGAGAGATGGACCATCTCGTGGCTACCCCCCCACCAGGGTGGTCCAGGACCTGCTTCTCCTTCCCTTCCAGAGATACTTCAAGTTGGAAGGGAACCACAAGGATCATCGACTCCTTCCTCAGATCCTGGCCCCATCCCGCTTCCCCGGGGGGGTTCGTCCAACCAAACCCTCTCAGTCCAGGTTTTAGGGCTCAAGAGAAGTCACACCAACCCCACCACTGCCAGGCTGGCACCTCCAACCCCGTCCCCACCAAGAGCATCAGGAGATGATTACCTCGATGTACTGGAAGCCCATGCCCACGATGAAGTTCGAGGTCCAGTTGGAGAGTCCGGCAACGGCGAAGGCAGCGGGACGAGGGCCTTGGCTGAACAGTTCTGCCACGATAAACCAAGGGATGGGGCCTGGGCCGATCTCAAAGAAGGCCACGAACCCAAAGATGGCCACGATGCTGAGGTAGGACATCCAGGACATTTGGTCCTAGAGCAAGGGAGAGAGAGAGAAGGTTGGTTCAGTGAAGGGGGATGGAAGCATCTGGTCATCCCAGATGACGAGACTCAAGCCAGGGTGGTGCTGGCAGAGCTTCCTCTGGATCACAGACTGGGTTTCTGGGACCTCAGGAGATGTGGGCAGTGGGGACCACTCCACCATCGCCTCTAGGAGGACAAGTCCTTCCTCCTCTTCAACCAGACCTCTCCCTCCAAGCCACCACAGCGAGGGGCAGCATGAGAACCTCCTCCCAGCCCACCCGTCCGCCGTCAACGCCCACCACTTACCAGCAGCGTCAGGGCGATGGTCATGAGCACGGCACAGCCCGCCATCCCCGCCAGGCCGATGAGGTGCAGGGTCCTGCGTCCGGCTCGTTCCACCACGAAGAGCTGTCGGATAGAGACACGTGTCCATCAGCACATCCCCAGGGTGAGGGGAAGCCCCTTTCTCTCCACCTCTCCTGGTGAGAGCTTGATGGGCCAAAACTCACCGAAACAACCGTGAAAGCTGTATTCACCACGCCAGAGCCGATGGTGGCATAGACGGGCTGCTCCACACCAGCCTTCTCAAAGATGCTGGTGGAGTAGTAGAAGACCTACAAAGGGAAGGGATGTCAGGTCTGGCATCAACCCACCAGCTGACCCTGACCTGGAACCTGCACAACCCAAGTTCTGGGTGAAACAAGCTGAGCCCACGGTATCTGTTCCCCCTACCCCAAACTCACCGCGTTGATCCCCGAGAGCTGCTGGGACAGCTGCAGGACGATGGCGATGAGGATGGGCTGCCGATACATGGGGGAACGGAAGAGCTCCATTATAGTGACCTTCTTCTCCCTCATCATTTGCCGGCTCTCCTCCTTCATCTCCTGGAGGTCACTGCTGACATCCGTCGTGCCACGCAGCTTCTTGAGGACTAAGGGGAAGAGGTAGAGTCAGGAGCAGCTGAGGAACCTCAGTGTGGTGGGACGAGCTTGGGGACGGGGGTCACTCACCGCTCTTGGCTTTGTTCTCCTCGTTGCGGTTGATGAGGAGGAAGCGGGGGCTCTCGGGGGCGAAGGGCAGGATGATGCACTGCAGCAGGGCAGGGATGAAGATGAACCCCAAGAGCAACGGCCAGAGCGAGTCGTTTCCCATGATCAAGTCCAAACCGAACACCTGAGGACAAGAGGGGGTTGAGCCACCCTTCCCCAACTCAAGCTGGACCCAACTCTGCTGTCCATGGGTGCACTATGGGCTTGGACACCCACCAGAGGAGCATGGACCAACTGTGCTGCTTCCAGGTAGCCAACAGGCATCATGTCATGATGCTGCCCATCCCAAACCTTAAGATCTCCCAACATTCCTGCTCCTGCTGAGCTCCAGGTCCACCCCTCCAGCCCCTCCTGAAGGGCCACACAGACCCACAGCACGGACAACGCTCTGTGTGAAGCCCCAGCTCCTGCAGACCCTGATGAACATCAGCACCAACCAGCAGGAACCCCCCCATCTGGTTCTCCAGCACTTACCTGGGCAATGAGGATGCCCAAGACGATGCCAAGCTGGTGGAAGGTCCCCAGTGCGCCCCGCAGTGCGGTGGGTGACACCTCGCCCACGTACATGGGCACAAAACCGGTGGTGAGGCCAGAGTAGAGGCCAATAATGAAACGGCCGAGGATGAGCATCTCAAAGGACAAAGCCATCTTGGAGAAGCCCATGAGGACGGCAGACACGAAGGCAAGAATGTTGGACATCAGCATGGAGTTGCGTCTGGGGAAGGAAGGGAGGAGAGTGAGGACGACCATGGTGGTTGGAGAGGCTGAAGGGGTGTCAGAAGGACCCAAACATCGGCTCGTGGAAGGAGGGAGCTGTCCCTGGGATGGGGTTGGGCCGTACAACCCCTCCATCGGGGTCCACCACCCTTGGTGCTCACCGTCCAAAGCGATTGACAAAGAGCCCCACGGAAAAGGATCCGATCATGCCTCCGACAGAGAAGATGGCGACAGAGAGGGACCAGAGCGTGGTGAGGGTGGCAGGGCTGATGGGCTCCTCATATCGGTACAGCCAGGTACGGTTGTAGAAGTCCTCAATCACCTATAAAAGAGGGGGGGAGAAACCAAACCAGGGGTTAAAATCATCTCCATTTCATCTGTGTTACGAATTGCCTGGCCTCAGCCCAGCCACCTACAGTCCCTTGGCCGGTGAGCGTGGCTCACAAGACAATGCATCACGGAGCCGGGAGCCGCCCAGCCGGTGGCTCAGCTCCAACCCAAGGGAGGAAACCTGCTGGGATGCGCAGGGGAAATGCAGCCGGACGGGTTCTGGTCTCGCCCTGCCAAGACTTGGCGTTGCCAAAATACCTCTTTCGCCTCGCCGGGCGGGCACCGGGAGGTCACACTCCTCCCCGGGGCACAGCAGGCGGGGAGGGATGTCTCCATCCCCGCAGGAGAAGCGGCACGGAGGGGGAAAGGGCAGAGATGCTGGAGGAAGGTGAGGAAGACAGCAGGGTTACCCAGTCAGCTGGAGGTGGCCAAGACCAATTCCCATCTCCCTGGACACTCCCTTAAGCTGGATTTCTAGGGTTTTTTTCCTGCAATACTTCCATAACGCAATACTTCAGCTCTAACTCCATGATGCTTCTGCAGTCTAAGACAGGTGCTTGGTTTTAGTTATTGCCTTGGAAGAACACCCTTTTATATATATATTTTCTATATTTTTTTTTAATGTCTTTTTAAAGCCAGCCCACTACTGGAAGCTTCAAGTGAGTTATTTAAGAGTCACCCATACTCAAAGGGCTCAAGAACCTGTGCAACCAGCCCATCTCTGGCTGGAAGGAGCAGAGGTTTCAGGCGGCTGCTGCCGGACACGGGGTGGCTCAGAGACCTCGCTGCTTCAAAGGGTTTCGCCCGCACTCAGCTCCTCGTTAAGTATTTGCACAATCGTTGCTTCGTTTTCTAGTTTTCCCATCGCTTCAAGCACAAATGAGAGCCCTTGGCAGAGGCAGCGCAGGAAACACACCCCACATTCACTATAAATTTCAATAATGTAAATTTTTTTTAAGTTGTTCCTTTTACAGAGGCCCTAAACCATCAGGATTGCAATATTTAAGTGATTTTGTTTGCCTCCTGCTTCACCTGAAGGTTTTGATGCTTTAGGGGCTTTTGCCCCTTTTCCTAACATCACCAAAAGAAATAATCAATATTATTATTTGGAGGCCCCAGGACTGGCTCTGGCTGTCCGGGGAGGCAAGCAGGTCTCTGCACACACCCCACCAAACCTTGCAGTGCTCTAAATTCCTCCCTACTCTCCCAAAAAGCCTCCAGCTCTTCTCCCTTGAAGCAGAAAAAGATCAATCCAAGCGACAGTGGATGCCCCAGCACTGGCTGAGCTACCTTAGGCTTTGGCTTATGAAAAAAAAGCACCCAAATACCCTTCTCCTGGCTGCCTTTCGTCCTGCAAAAAAAAAAAGACGAATGGAAAAACCCACCATGAGCTGCTGTTGGGAGAAGAGGAGATGAAAAATCATGAGTTTAAAGTGGGAAGTATGAAAAAAAAATAAATAATTGCATTTCTTAGAAGTTGGGGTTCTTTCACACACACACACACTCCCCCCTATTTAATTTCAGCTGAGTGTTTTCTACCAGCCCCAGCCTGGTTTCGGGCCGTCCCCTCCACACATCACGTCTGCAAACACCCCACAGACACCACGCCGCTGGTTCAGCAGCGGGAGGACTATATTAAGAGGACCACAAACCCAGCGCTCTGCCCTCCGCGGGAGAAAGGAGCCTTTCTGCGAGAGCGCTGCCGCCAGCAGAGGCTGCGGAAACGCTGCAGCCAGCGGGAGGGCGCGTCCCAATCCCAATCCTACTCCCCAGTGCATCCCAATCCCACGGCCCAATGCAGCCCCATCCCAGTCCTGTGCCCTGACACACCCCGATGCATCCCTATCCTGTATCCCAGCCCAAATGCATCCCCACCCCAAACCTGCGCCCCAGTTTAGCCCAATCCTGCACCCCAGTTTATCCTGACGTACCTCAATGCATCCTAATCCCAAAGTATCCCCATCCCAATCCTGCACCCCAGCCCTGATGTATCCCCATCCCAGTCCTGCGCACTAATGCATCCCCATGCTGTATCCCAGCCCCAATCCTACACCCCAATTTATCCCAGTCCTGGGCCCCAATTTATCCTGATGCATCCCAACAGCAATGCACCCCAATTCATCCCCATCCCAATCCCACACCCCCATCCCGCACCCCACTGTGCCCCCATCCCAATCCTGCACCCCAATTCATCCCCATTCCAATCCTGCACCCCCATCCCACACCCCAATGCGCACCCATCCCAATCCTGCACCCCCATCCTGTGTCCCAGTGCGTCCCCACCCTTAAGGGTGGGACGAACCCCCATGTCTGGAGCATCCCCCTACCCAGGGCAGCAGCCACCCTGCCTCCCCTCATGCCCCCCATACACAACACCCCAAATCATTCCCCCGTCAGCTCCGCACCCCAAACACAGCATCACTCACTGGGTGATTCACTCCTAAAATACAAACCCACCCAAGCCCTAACTAAGGGTTTAATCCTAAAACACACAAGGGTAAACTGAGGCAACACCCATGGGGGGGGTCTGTAGGAACTGGAACTCAGTGCTGAGAAGACGCCAGCTCTGCCGTGGTCCCTGCCCATGTCACCCTGAGCAGCATCTCCTGGGTCAGGGGAGGGGGGAGAAAAATCCTTCAGCCACAGGGAAGCGACGCGTGTCCTCGGGATGGGGGGGGCCAGGTTCCGACACAGGGTGACAATTACAGAGCACCCGCTCCCCGTGGCGCCGGAGCTTGGCATCAGGGGCAGGGGGAAAACCAGGGAGCAGCCCCTCAGCACAATTCCAGGGATTTCCTATCTCAAAGCCATTTCAAACACCGCTTCTGTCTCCCATCTCTGGGGGGGATGCTCTCAGCTGGCCAAGCACAAACATCTCCTGTGTGGGTCGGTCCAGGGGAAGGCGAGACCAGGTCAGGATTTTTCAAGAGCACGATGTTTTTGGCAGAGACACACATGCACCGTGGCCACGGGTGCAAGCACTGAGGGTGCTGGACGGGAGCCACAGCCTCCAGTTGCTTAAGTCCCGCTCAGGCCACTCAGAATGAATAAATACAACTTAATGCAATACCTCAAATAAAGGCAATTTGCATATTTTTGGCTCTTTCCACGCTGACGGGGGCCTGGGAAGTTTTTGCACAGGGTCTTCTCTCCTGCAGGGAGTTTTTCCAGCGCTTGAGGTGAGATTTTGCAGCCCGTTTGTTGATCACAGAATGATATGGGGTTGGAAGGGACCTCTGGAGATCTGATAATGGGATTAATAATCTCACGGCATGAATCCTGCCTCGGTCGTTTTAATTCTTTGGGATGGTGCACCAGAGGCCGCGATGATGCTGGGGGACGGGCTCTGCTCTCGCACAGCAGCTGGACCCCAGTTTGTCCTTCCACACCTCACCCCGGCAGCGGAGCGTTACCCGGGGCACGCTGCAAGCACCACGTGGGATTTCCGAGCTAACACTTCCAAGCTGCTAACACCTCCAAAAGCCATGCAATTTGGGGAAAGTCAGGATTTTTTCAGGCTCCCACGTACCTACCAGTCGCTGAAGGGCCCTGTGCTAGGGGAAGGAGCAAACCCTTCCCGTGGTCATTGCCCCTCATCTTCAAGGCAACTCAAACCCTAATTAGCTTTCAGACCTCCGCTGAGAGCAGAGGTTAAAAGTTACGCCGGTCCCACCCAGAGAGCATCCTGCATGCGTTCCTGGGATTTCTCCCGGCAGAAAACACTTAAGTGAGGAGGAAACTAATTCTCCTGGGAAGGCGGGAGCTAAACAACTCCCTCGCAAATCTCATTACAGGCAGTAAGCTGCCTAGCGGGATGTACTATTTTAGCCAGGCTGGTAGCAAATGCAGGTTTGTTTTCGGGCACGGGGCTGGGGGGGGGGTGGAATTTTGCTACGGCAAAGTTGCTCAGCGCACGCTCACCTTCTGCGGGGCGTTGATGACGCCGGTGTTGTAGCCGAATTGCAAGGAACCCAGCACCGCTCCTCCCACGGCGAGCATCAGGCGAGCCGTCATCTGCAGGAAAAGGGGGAAGAAAACAAAAAGGAGGGGTTAAACTTGAGCTCCCAGCTGTGCCCCCCACCCCCCCAGTATTAGAGAGGTTCCCCAGTGCTTCTCCCCCAGAACTGCAAGAAGAGGAAGGTTGTGAGTACAAATATCCACAATAAAAAGAGAAAACTTGCCTTTTTTTTTTTTTAATGGCACCCACGTGCCAGGGCTAAGGGGAAAAAAAATACTGTTTGGGGATTCCAGGAATTTATTTGCCTCCAGAGTAGGACAGGTTTTATCTGGGCTCACAGGGTCCCCTCCAAGGGCTCCACGTGACAGCCAGGCAGCACACCAGCAGGAGATGCTTTCGTTGATGCTGCCGGCCGGCCGAGCATTGTCCCGGCATCAGCACAAGGATGCCCCAGACAGCCACCCCTAACGAAGTTTTTGCATCGGAGCCTAATGAACAGTCACTAAGCAAAATCCCAGCTATTTGGCAAACCTTCGCCCGCCTCCTCTTCCTCCTGCTTAAGTCAGAGCGACAATCGGAGCCTTGTTTGGGAGTGGGGTCAGGGCAGGCCAGCACTCGGGCCACCTTCGTTAACAGCCCAATTATCCCAGGCAGGAGATTTTCCCGGTGCTCAGCTCCGAGAACCAGGATCCGACATTCCCGGTTAATCAGCTTTGGGATGATCCACGTGAAACTTATAAGCCCCTTAATTTGGGGGGCTGGGCTCTTCCTGGTTATCCCGGGTACCGGTGCATCACCGGTGCACCAATCCCTTGGGATGCTCCCCCAGCATCCCAAGGGATTGGTGCCAGTCAGACCCCACCTAAACGCAAATCCTAAATCGGGAGGGCTAATTGCAAAGCACACACAAAGAAAATAAATAAAATACTTCTTAAATAAGAAAATATCTATTTATATTATTTATTTAAAAAAAAAGTGCTGCTCACTGACCTCACCTCTCTGGCCAAGCCACCTCCCCCTGAGTTAAAGTTTGCAGGGAAAAAGCAACAGGGAATAAAGCCAGCCCCATTAATGAAGCTCATTAATTAGGCTTGGCCCCAACACAACTTATCAGGGAGGCTTTGGCACTTGGTTTTGGTCGGCGCTTCTGAAGAAACCCACCCCGAGAAGAAAATGCCCCGCTTGGGAGGGCAAAAACAGGCTGGAAAGCTGCTGGTATCCCAGAAAAACAAGGAAAAAGACCAAAAAAATCCAAAATTCCTGACTCTGACCTTATCTATCCACCCACTGCTCCACAAAACAGCACCAGGACTGCCAAAAGAAACCTGTGCTTGAATAAATGTTGTTAAAAAACAAAAATAAGGGTTTTTTGCTCTTTGGATTGTTTGGGGATTTTATTTTTTTTGCCCCTTTTGAGGTGATTTTTCTCTGCTTTTTGGGGTGCAATCCCTCACTGCTTGGGGTTGCAACTTTTTTTTTTTTTTTTTTTTTTTTGCTTTGTATGGCTAAAGGCCAGGCCGGGCAGCCGATGAGCCCCACGTAGGGCGAGCGGGCAGGTGAGTCACAGCGGCGGCGTGCCACAGGGATGGGGATGCATCACAGCAGGCGTGAACTTTGCTCTGGGAAAGCAGCAGGTAGCAACTTCACTCCAACATGGCCACGCTACCCCACCGAGAATTAAATAATAAAATTTAAAAAAAAACCCACACAAAAAAACCCAAACCGACAAACTTACATTTTTAACCTAAAAATATATATATATAAAAAGATTATGTTTCTGTTAAACTCCAGCAGCTTGGAGAGGTGAAGGGACAGAGTTGGTAGGAAGCTGCCGGCATTTTTTGGAGGCTCTCCCCGGGCAGGGTCAGTGAGTCAGCTCCTCCCGCTCCCTTCGGGCTTCCCAGTTCCAAACACGCTGCCCGGCCCGATCCGGGAGCCTTTCGGCTTTAACCTCGCCATTAAAGGAGAGGCTTAAGATGGCGAGTTAGAGAGAGAAGAAAAAAAAAAAATAAATAAAAAGAGTTGATTTTTAAGGGCAGCCTTGCATGGGAAACTTCTGCAAAACCACGTGTGGGGTTTGTTGGGTTTCCTTTTAAACTGCCTGCAGAAAACAGCAGCTTTATTTGGAGTTTAGAGGGGAAGAAAAAAAATATCAAAACATACTTCCCCTTCTTGCTTTCATGCAATGAAGTTATTTACAGCCCAGAGATATCCAACACTCTTTTTTTTTTCCTGTAACTCCTATACCTTATAGGATGATGAGCACAGCACTTGTGATTTTAATAAATTAATTTGGCTTTTTGGTGCTTCCTGCTTCCTTCATTGCTGAAAGGCGGAAGCTGAGACGCTCTGAATAGACACCGACCTGTGGAGTAACAACAGCAGCCCCCCCAAACCCACAACAAGCTGCAGCCAGATTTACAATTTATGTTTTTACCCCTTTTTTATTTATTTTTTTTTCCCCTTCAGCACAGAAAGATTTCAGGATGATTCCTGCCTCATGGAACAAGGAAATGAATAATCCCTTTAAAAAAAAAAATAAATAAAAATTTTTAAAAAGTGTCCCAGGAGGGAATTCCAGAAAAATACACGTTTAAAAAGAGCCCATAA
The DNA here is from genome assembly GCA_026413425.1 of Tringa solitaria. Classification (NCBI taxonomy): domain Eukaryota; kingdom Metazoa; phylum Chordata; class Aves; order Charadriiformes; family Scolopacidae; genus Tringa; species Tringa solitaria. The sequence goes on along the minus strand of JAOXJM010000008.1, from coordinate 8,228,926 downwards.
AAATTAGCCACGAGTCTTTAATGAGCATCCCGGGAGCTGACTGTAAGAGGTCCTATCCTGGGACAGATGCAGGGGGTGATGATGATGGGGGGGGGGGATACACCCTTGCAGCATCTTGCACACTTCTTTGCACATTTGTGCACACTCGCCGGAGTGAAGATAACTGGATCCGGCCATTGCCCGGGATAAGACGGCTATGCCTTGGCTCCCAGCCCAGGAAAAACTTACGCACCCACCGAGGGCCGGGAAAAACCTGCTCCTAAAGCCACGGCATGTGCCACAGCGCCGGCACTTACCCACTGGGGGGGGTACAGCCAAAAAGGGGGGGGGGCAACAGTGGCACTGATCAGCTGAGATTTTGGGGGGGATTATCGGCATGGGAGAAGAATCACAGCGAGGGGGAGGGGAGTCAGAGCGGCATTATTTTATTTATTATCTTTCTTAAAGGTCAACCGGGGACGGCGACATGAGCCCTCCGAGTGTTGCAACCGCAAGAGTGTCTGCGACGAGCCCGGGAGATGTTTTCGCATGCAAAGAGCTGGAGCAGCCCAGCTCCGTGGGCAGAAAAGCATCTCTGGCTTCAATAATATTTAATATTAAATTTAAGGGTTGGGGGATGAGCTTGTTCTCCCTCCTCCCAGCACCCCTGCTTCAATAAAAAACCCTTTTTACCCCCCCCCTTTCAAAACGTGCTCTGGATTTCAGCATCACCCATGAGAGCGCAGCAAATTGGTCCTGCAATTAATTACCTTAAAATAAATTAATCATTTCCAACCTAGATTTATCTAATGGAGTAGTAGTTATTAAGATGGAAAAGCAGAGGGAGTGCGTCCCCGGCTCCCTTAACTCCGGAGTGAAGCCCGGCCGACAGCGCATCAGATTTCTTCGTTACGAGAGCAAATTTCTTTTTAATTCCTGCCCCCATCGAGGCGCTGCCGGCCGGCACGTTCCCGGCTCCCAGCCCCAAACACACACTTCCCTCCTCCTCCCCGCCCCCCCAAAAAACAGCGCTGGCGGAGAGCCAGCTTGAAATAAAATTATATAAAAAAATATATAATATAGCTATAAACATAAATTTCAATTTTTTTTAAAAATCCTGGCATTCCAAAGCTAGGAGGGAAAAATAAGGAGTTGTTTGCGGGGGAGAAAAACAAGAGGGAGTCATTCCCGTAACATCTCTCATTGGAATAAAATTATTATTTTTGGTTTTAATTACGTGTTGCCGGGCGCTTTACAGCACTGGGGAGGGAGTTTTTTAATTGCCTTCCCTGGAAAAAAGGAAAAAAAAAACCCCAAACCCTACATACTTGAATAAATCCCAAAACACTCCCAAGAGGGAATATTTTGGGGGGCAGCATCCCCTGGGGAGGCCAGGGCAAACGAACCCCGGGGTCTAACGTTAATGACCCCACCGCAATTAACTCACCTTCCTCATTTAGGGCCTGATGTCGCATCGCTTTATTATTATAAAACAATTTGAGGCGGGTCGGGGCGCTGGGAGGACTCGGCTTCTGCCAACCGGCCGAGTGAGTTTATGTTATTTAATAATTCAGGGGTCTTTTTTGGGGGGGTGGCGGTTAAATTGATGGGAATCGGGTCAAAACGGAGCAGAGAGCCCAGGGCTGCGCTGCCACCCGCCCGGACCCTGAGGGAGGCGGGGGGGGGTCCCGGGGGTGTCGTCGTCCCCCCAAAAGCAAACTCAGCACTTTTAGGGCCTCGTTGCCTTTTCCCCACTCTCAAAACGGGGCCAAAAGTGCCTATTTTTAGCTCTCCCCTCTGCGTTTTCGCGCCTTAAAGGGTTTTGTTTTTTTTTTTTTTCACCCCAAAACTCCTTCCCGGCGGCGCCGGCGCCAAGCGCCGAGGCTGCGGGTCGGGCTGTTCCGAGGGATTTTCTGAGGTAAAAATTTGTTTAAAAAACGCTTTTTTTTGCCTGGCGTCGCCTGCCCGACCCGCCCGCAACTAGAGGTGGCCAAACGGCCCCCGGTTTCCCCCCCCTCCTTCCCATAAAACCGGCTCGGCGGCGGCGGGGGACCGCCGTTCCGCGGGTTGTGTAACGCGGTGTGTTG
>JAOXJM010000008.1:8208980-8221806 GCA_026413425.1 Tringa solitaria | reverse complement strand
AACCCTGAAAAAAACAGTCATTAAAATCATAAAAATAAAGAAATTTTTAAAATTTCAATTCCCGGCGGGACTTTTCTTCCAAAAAAAAAAGCAAAAAAGCTCTAAAAATAAAATTTCAAACAATTTCAAAACTATGATAAAAAAATGCAAAAAAAAAATTTCCAAAGCACAAATTGACCCCAAATTCCCCCAAATTCTCCCAAATCAACAATTAATTTTATTTTCCCGACGCTGCAACATTTTGCCCCAAATTTGGTCATTTCGGGCGAATCCTCTAAATTCCAATAAATCTCCATTTTCACATTTCCAACCCCCTTTTATATTTTTTCTCTCTTTTTATATATATTTTTTTTTGCTCGTCTCAAATGGGAAACGGGGACTTTTTTTTTTTTTTTTTTGCTGATTTGGCATTTGTGTGATGGGGATAAAAAAAAAAAGAAAAAAAAAAGGGTGTCGGGCGGGAATGCTGACGGAGGGAAAAGGGCCGGAGGAGGGATAATCCCGGGATTTAGGGGAGATTTTCTCGGTCCCGTCCCTTTGAATGGGGGGGAAAAGGGTTAAAATAACATCCCGGGGGAACTGCGGGGGAAGGGGAGGGAGGGAATGGGGGAAGAAAAGGGGAAATTGGGTGGGTTTGGGTTTTTTTTTAAAGGGTCAAGGGAGAGTTTTGTGTCAAGGCCAGAGGCCACGGGGATGGGCTCAGCCCCTCCAAGGGGTTCCAGTTATGGGGAAGACCAAGACCAAGGTGATGGGCTCAAGGACTCAAGTGATGGTGGAGGCCAGAGGCCACGGGGATGGGCTCAGCCCCTCCAAGAGGTTTCAAGTGGAGCCCAGAGGCCACGGGGATGGGCTCAGCCCCTCCAAGTTATGGGGAAGACCAAGACCACAGTGATGGGCTCCAGAATTCTAATTGTGGAGGAGGCCAGAGGCCACGGGGATGGGCTCCAGGAGTGAAATTGGGGTGGAGGCCAGAAGACACAAGGATGGGCTCAGCATCTCCAAAGGATTCAAGTTATGAAGAAGACCAAGACCAAGGTGATGGGCTCAAGGACTCAAGTGACGGTGGAGGCCAGAGGCCACGGAGATGGGCTCAGCCCCTCCAAGGGGTTTCATAGTGAGGCCAGAGGCCACGGGGATGGGCTCGGGGATTTGTGTTGTGTCAAGGCCAGAGGCCACGGGGATGGGCTCAGCCCCTCCAAGGGGTTTCATGGTGAGGCCAGAGGCCACAGGGATGGGCTCCAGGAGTGAAGTTAGTGTGGAGGCCAGAAGACACAAGGATGGGCTCAGCATCTCCAAGGGGTTCCAGTTATGGGGAAGACCAAGACCAAGGTGATGGGCTCAAGGACTCAAGGGATGGTGGAGCCCAGAGGCCACAGGGATGGACTCAGCCTCTCCAAGGGGTTCATGCTGAGGCCAGAGGCCACGGGGATGGGCTCAGCCCCTCCAAAGGATGCCAGTTATGGGGAAGACCAAGACCATAGGATTCTAGCTGTGGTGGAGGCCAGAGGCCGCGGTGATGGGCTCAGCGCCTTCATCCTCACCCTCTTCCTCACCACGGATTTTGGCTCTGACTCACCCACAAGGTGTGTGCGCACACTCACTCTCACACACACACACACACACACACACACTCACTCTCACACACACACTCACCCACACACACACCCCCGGCCACGTGGCCGGCCAGATTTCTACCGAAAAACGTAATTCCCAGCAGACGAGGAAATCCGGTCTCCTGTAGGTCCCTCCCCTGTGTCGCATCGCGGATCGGCTAACGAGGTCGTTATCTCGCGGCCTCTCCCATCCCTGCCCATGTCCCCAGTGTCAGCAAGGGACACGGAGTGTCCCCAGTGACACACAGGAACTGGGGAGGGGTTGGGGGGGCGGAATTTGGGGCAAAGTCTGGGCTGGGACAACCTTTCCAGGATTTTCAGGTGATACAATCGGCATCACCGGACGGCACAAAGGAGAGAATTTGGCTTCGCCAGGTCCCGATGCCATCGGTGTCTCAGAATCACGGATTATCCCTAAAAAATTTAGAGAACATTTTAGCACTCGACCCCCGAGGTCGAGCATCCTTCGGATGGGGTTAATCCGCTGCGGGGGGGTGGGGGTGGAATTTATTTCAATATTCCCAGCCTCCAGGAGCTTTAAAATAAGTCCCTGAGCCAAAAGAGGGTTGGGGTTTTTTTACCTTTTAAAATCCGGGCAAAAAATCCCCCAAAATGGGATTTCTGCAGACACAGACAAACTTTGTCCCCATCCGCAAAAAATCATGGAAAAAACAAAAAACACCACCAAAAAACCAAAAAAACCCCCACTGGAGCTGGAAATTCCTCTTGCTGTTTGTACCACGGCCCCGGCCCCCAACAGCTGGGAGCAGCTGCCAACATCTGGCGGGTGCCGCTGCCCGGTGACCCCGTTGCCGCCCCGGCACCCGGCAAAATTGGGTCAAATCCCGGCGGTTTTGTCACCGTGAGGCTCTTTGAAGGTGTGGGTTGAGCCGGGGTCAGGCCGGGAAGCTGGGAAACATCCTCCCGGGTAATGAAATCCAGGGTAAAGTCCGGGCGGAAACGGGGCTTGGGAATGAGGTTGGGTCGGGCGATGCCGGCACCACCTTCTCCGGGGATTTCAGCTCTGGAATCTCATGGGGTGGCTTCTCCGGTGGGATTTGCACCCGGAGGAGGGGGATGGGGGAGGTTGGCTCCATCCTTATCCGGGGGCTGCTCCGGCTGCATCCCGGCACCCCTCGGTCCGGCTCACGGGGAGCGTCGGCCCCATCGCCCCAACCCCTGGGGACACTGAGGCTCCGGAACACCGGGATTTAACATCTGGATCCTCTTGGATTTGTTTTTTTCTGGAGTTAAACCCTTTCTCCTCACTGGGCTGGGCTTAAAGCGCATCAACCCCTCCAGCCCTCGGGTTGAAGGCAGCCACTGCGCCCGGGAAAGCGATAACGCAGAACCCAATAAAAGCAATTCCTGTCATTTAATTTATCCCAATTCAGAAACGTCAAACCCTCCTTTAAAGTTTTCCAGGCAAAGCAGGGACTTTCTGCTCCTAAACCGCTCTGGGTTTGGTGCCTTTTCACCCTTTAAAGATGGAAGAGGTTGGAAAAGAAAGGCGATTTCTCACTTATTCGTTAAAAGGGGGGGAAATTACCCCCAAGTCTGGGTCCTGCAAAGGTTGATTTTGCGTTTCAGTCCTTATTTTGGCATTTTTAGGGCATTTTTAGGTTGGATGGCGACCATGGGGAGAAAAGAGGCCGGGGCTAAAAATAACCGGGTGAGTCACGCGCGGCGCGGGGAGGTGTCGTGGCGGCGGAGCCGAAAACCATGGGAAGGGGCGGGGGAAAAATCCATTTTCCCTTCGGCTTCGCACGGTTGTGTGAGAGGATTCCTCGTCCTCCTCCAAGGAGAAAGAAAACGGGGGATATAGAGATATATAGGGATATATAGAGGTATATAGGGATATATAGAGATATATAGGGGTATATGGAGATATTTAGAGATATATAAGGATATATAGAGGTACATAGGGATACATAGGGATATATTGAGATATATAGAGATATATAGGGGTATATAGAGGTACATAGGGATATATAGGGATATATCGAGATATATAGAGATATATAGGGGTATATAGGGGTATATAGAGATATATAGGAATATATAGGGATATGTAGAGGCATATAGGGATATTTAGAGATATATAAGGATATATAGAGACAGAGAGAGATACATACATATATATGTATTTAATCCCACTTTGCGGTGCTCATAAAAACCCCTCGGACTTTCAAAATTGCAGAAAATGGGAATTTCCCCCCCCCCCTCTCTTCCCAGAGCGCCGCCATGAAATAATTCCCATTTTGTCGGCGTTTCCTTCTGTGGGAGCTATTTCTGGAGCAAAAGGAGAGCGGCTGTTAATGATAACAATTAATCATTCATGATAATAAGCAGATAACGGCCCCTCCCGTGTCTTAATTTGCAGGGATGCTCCTTTTTGTTTAATTTTTGATTAAGTCGGTTGGTTTTTTTTCATCTCATTCCCATGGCCTGGCCGATGCTAAGGGGGAATGTGCAGGGTTTGGAGGGTTCGGGGGGGCTTAGCCACCAGGATTTTCTCTGCTTGGGGAGAAAAAGGGTGGAATAAAGACTTTTTTTGCTCGTTGGCTGCCCCAAGGCCAGGGACCGGCGCGTCCCCAAGGCCACCGACCTTGGCCCAAGGTCGCTGTGATAAGGGATGCGGGAGCAAGAGTCACAGCAGTGGGGAGGGGGGGAAACCCCGAAAACCACTACTACCAAAGCCCCCCATCACCCCACAACGAGCATCCTCCCCGGCATCACCATCCCAGAGAGAATCCACCCAAAATTGCTCTGGATTTAGGAATTTTCCAGATTTTGGGGGGTATTTTACAGCGGCCAGATCCCACCTGGCGCCGAGCATCCCAGGGCACTTGGAGAAACTGCAGATTTGGTCCCGGAGCGATGGCTTATGTTGCAGGCAGATTTTGGTCTGCCCATCCCATCTTCCCTGCCGGGCTTGGCAAAGCCAAAAAAGCCAATTTTCCCCCCAAAATAGCTTCATTTTGCTAATTTTAGGTGTGCTGGGAGTCTGCAGGCTGGAGGTGCAAGAGGGAGCATCCCACCACCCATCAGCATCCCCAAAATGAGCTTTCTGCAGCTGGTCACTGATAGGGAGCCCGGAAAGGGGCTGGAGAAGGATTTTTGGGGTGATTTTCAGGGTTTTGAGGACAGGGGTTTGCATAAATGTGGTTTTTAGAGGCTGGGAGTGTCCTCGCTGTTGCGATATTAAATGCAAGGGAAAGCCCGGAGCGATGGCTTTCGTTGCAGGCAGATTCTGGTCTGCCCGTCCCATGTTCCCTGCCGGGCTTGGCAAAGCCAAAAAAGCTGATTTTTCACCCAAAATAGCCCAATTTTGCTAATTTGAGGTAAACTGAAAGCCTGAAAGCTGGGCGATGCAGCTGGGGCTGCATGGTGGGGAGGGAGCATCCCCTTCAACATCCCAAAAATGGGCTTTCTGCAGCCAGTCACTCATGGGGAGCCTGGAAAGGGGCTGGAGGAGGATTTTGGGGGTGATTTCAGGGTTTTGGGAAACAGGGAGTTGCATAAATGTGATTTTAGAGGCCGGAAGCCTCATCACCATGGCAATATTAAGCATGAGGTTGGGCAGGGTGCTGCTGAGCATCCCCCCGGGGGGATGCAGGGCGAGATGCTCCACGTGTCCCACTTCGGATGGAAAAGGAATAGCTAAAAAGCTTTAAGGATGGTCCATGGGACGCCTTTCCATTTTTAATGAATTAATTAAATTAATAATTTCCCCCCCCTCCACACAAGGCTGGCGCGGGGTGGGGTTTTCTCTCCTCAACCCTGGGGAGTACATGGGATGCTGGGTTCCCAAGCTGTGAAACACCAGAAAGGGGGAAAAAAAAAAAAGATCAAAAATCCTCCTTCCTTGCATTAAAAGTCCTTCCAGTTCCAGGCAAGACGGGCTTTGCCCTCCCCATCCCTTTCCTGGACTGGGAAGTGCCCAGTTTCTGGACTGGGAATACGCTGGAGCAAGCTCACATCAGCAATTACCGCCCCGCAGGAAGACGGATTAATCCCCATTACCTAATTAACTTGCTGAATAATAATTAGTCAGGTATTTTTTTGCTCTTCAGTCATAAAAACTCTTTTGCAGGGGCATGTTTTAAAGCCGGTCCCATACATCAAACGCGTTTCTGCTAACTCAGAAACAAAAAAATATCATCACCCTCACCCCGAGGCAGTGAGCATCGCCCTGCAGCCCCGAGCCCTCCCGCTCCAGCAGCGCCAGGCTTGGGAGCTTGGGGGGAGCATCACCCTCCCAGGATAATGCAATTTGATTTTTGGGGGGCATCACCCTCCCAGGACGATGCAATTTGATCTTTTTGGGAGGCCCTCACCCTCCCAGGATGATGCAATTTGATTTTAGGGGGACCATCACCTTCCCAGGATGATGTAATTTGATTTTTGGGGGACCATCACCCTCCAAGGATGGTGCAATTAGATTTTTGGGGAGCATCACCCTCCCAGGATGGTGCAATTTGATTTTAGGGGGACCATCACCTTCCCAGGATGATGCAATTTGATTTTAGGGGGACCATCATCCTCCCAGGATGGTGCAAGTTGGTTTTGGAGAAACCATCACCCTCCCAGGACGATGCAATTTGATTTTTTGGGGGGCATCACCCTCCCAAAATGATGCAATTTGATCTTTTGGGGAGGCCCTCACGCTCCCAGGATGATGCAGTTTGATTTTTTGGGGGTGCTCCCAGCACCCCTCCACCTGACAAAGACTCACGTGCCCTCTCGATAACCCCGTTCCCCAAACTCATGACTCAGCATCTCCCAAAAATGCAGGAGACAGGTTGCAAAACTCATTACTTGACCCGTTCCTTTCCAAGTGGGAGAAGAAGAAAAGCCACGCCGCCGGCTCGCCTCCAAAAACAACCTTCCCCAAACCCGCCTCCCTCAGCTTTGGGATGAATTCAAATTTTTATTTAGGCTTCCTAAATAATGAAGAATAAAACAAAGTTGGATAGAAATTATCTGTATTATTATTAGCTGCGTCAGGTTGGGAGAGGTGAAGAGTCAGCAAACGCACGCCCTGAGCGTCGATGGGCGAGATAGAGCAGAGTTTGCAACCCCTTTACTCATGGATTTGGGGGTATTCTCCCCATTTTTGGGGATGATGCAAGGCCATTGGATAAAATCAACGGAAAATAGCCCCCAAAAAAGAACCTCCCTTGATTTTCTCGCAGTGCTGGGTCACTGGCCCCTCGCTTCTCCCAATTAAAAGAATTAAAGAAAGGAAATTGGAAATGCGGCCCCCGCTGCACCTCGTCTGGAGTAATTAATGCCCAAGGTTTTAATGAGCGGCTGATTAAATACAAAAGCAGGAGGAAAGGGAAATTCTCTGCTCATTAGAAGAAAGCGAAGGCAGTGGCACAGGGGGCTCGGACCCCCCAAAACTGTGGGGTGACAGATGGGGTCTTGCTGCGGCCGTGGGCAAGGGGCATTGAGGCCATTTGCCATTAAATCCTGGAATTTGGGGTGGTTTGGTTTTTTTCCAGCAGGATTTGGCTGGAGGGGACGCCAAGAGGCTTTTTGCACCTTATCTGGGCAGTTTGCAAAGTTTAAGGCTTTTCAATCCAATTCCAAGGCTGCGATGGAGCCTGAAAGTCCCCATCGGCCAAACCGGCTCCTCTCTCTTCCAGCTTGGATTTTCCTTCTCCGTTCCAGGGAAGTGGGGGGGAGGGGGGGGCTGTAAATGCCACCGGACCAGTTCAAAGCCCTGAATATTTGCCTAGGGGCTGCAAACGGTAACGACTCCCTCCCAAAACGCACGGCTGCAAAATATCCCCCTTCGGCTCAAGCCCCCATCCCCCAAAATCCTTCAGGCACCTGCAGAAGCGACTCTTTCCCGGTTTTCAGGCTTTGCTTCCCATGCAGTCCCACGGAACCCCATGAAATCCCATAGAATCCCATGAAATCATCCCGTGCAATCATCCCGTGCAACCCCACGTATTCATCCCATGCAATCTCATACAATTATCCCGTGCAATCCCATGTAATCCCACACAATCCCAATATAATCCCAGACAATCCCATATAATCCCATGCAATCATCCAATGTAATCCCATGGAATACCAGCCCATCACCCCACGCGATCCCATGCAATTATTCCACATGCAATCCCATGCAATTATCTGATGCAATCATCCCATGCAATCATCCCATGTAATCCCAATGCAATTCCCATGCTATCCCACACAGTCATCCAATGCCATCCCATGCAATTCCCATGCAATTCCCATGCAATTATCCCACACGGTTGTCCCAGGCAATCCCATGAAATGCCAGGCAGTCGCCCCATGCAATTCCCATGCAATCCATGCAGTCCCATGCAATCATCCCATGCAAGCCCACGGAATCCCATGGAAGCCCAGGCAATCCCATGGAAGCCCAGGCAATCCCATGGAATCCCGGGCCATCACCCCATGCAATTCCCATGCAATTCGTGCAACACCAGGCCATCATCCCATGCAATCCCAACGCAGTCTAATGCAATCCCACTTAATCATCACGTGCGATCCCACGGAATCCCATGGAAGCCCAGGCAATCCCATGGAACCCCCAGCCATCACCCCATGCAATTCTCATGGAATCCATGGAATCCCGTGCAATCCGTGCAACACCAGGCCATCATCCCATGCAATCCTAACGCAGTCTAATGCAATCCCACGGAATCCCATGGAAGCCCAGGCAATCCCATGGAATCCTGGGCCATCACCCCATGCAATTTCCGTGCAATCCATGGAGTCCCATGCAATTCCCATGCAATCCGTGCAACACCAGGCCATCACCCCATGCAATTCCCATGCAATTCCCATGCAATCATCCCATGCAGTTCCCATGCAGTCCCAAAAGCCGGCCCCTGCGGGCACCATCCCCGCCGCACCCCGCGGGGGGGGTGGGGGGGTGGGATGGAGCCGGAGCAAAGCCCCCCCCCAGGCGCTGTTTTTTTAGCACCAAATTCTTTGCATAAGGAGCGGGGAGCGATAGGAAAATGCTGGAAAAGCAAGTGCTGCCCGGCACGTCCCGGCATGCCGGAGAACCGGCCCGGCTGCAAACCCGCCGGTGGGCTTGGGGGATGCTCAGAGCATCCCCAAAAAAGCCGGGTGCCCAAAAATACCACACACACACACACACCCCCCCCGGGGTCCTTTAGGTGCCGCAAGCCCCAGCCTTGGGGGGGGGACAGGGGTCAGCCAGGCGCGCTGGGATGGGGAGCAATGCCGGTTGGGATGGACCCGGATTTTTGGGGATGTCAAAGCAAGGTCACCTCGGGATCCTGCCGGGGCCTGCGAGGTTCCCACGCAGCCGCTTTCATCCCTCCCTCAATTTTTAGCCTCCGAAATTCTTGCGGCTTTTGAATTACACCCTGTGTTACCCTGCCCCGGCTCCCGGATTTATTTTTACCTCCTTTCCACATTCCTCAGCTCGTTGGGGGGGGGGTGGGAGGTGGTGGTGTCAATATTTTAGGGGTTCCCCCTCCATCACCCCATTGCCCAGGGACCCCACCCCCGAAATGATGCTTGGCTTTTGGAAGGGGAGCAAAAAGAAAATCCCTCGCTTCTCAAAACCGAGGTCAAATCCTGGCAACACCCACCCCAAAATGATCCATCCCGGAGCTGCAGGGACCTGCCCTCCCGCCGGTCCATGGGAGCCCCGAAAATTTTTTTTGGGGGGGGGGGGTGTCAGGCCGAGGCTTGTTGCCTCCTGTTGCAATAACTGGGGCTCGTTGCCGGTTGGCGGCTGGGGAGGGCAGCGGCGCTTTGCTCCGGCACGTCGGGCTCCTGGCCGGCTGCAAGAGGCGGCTGAGTCCTGGGAAGCTCGTGACATCGATACGCACCAATTCCTGGTGAGCTTGGTGGGGTCTATGAGGGGATGAAGGACATCCATGGGGTGAAGAATATCCATGGATTACATAACATCTGCGGGGTGAAGAATATCCATGGATTACATAACATCTGCGGGGTGAAGGACACCCATGGGGTGAAGAACATCTGCGGGGTGAAGGGCATCCATGGGGTGAAGAACATCCAATGGGTGAAGGACATCCATAGGGTGAAGGACATCTGTGGGGTAAAGGACACCCCCGGGGTGAAGAACATCTGCGGGGTGAAGGGCATCCATGGGGTGAAGGACATCCATGAGGTGAAGAACATCCAATGGGTGAAGGACATCCATAGGGTGAAGGACATCCGTACGGTGAAGGACATCCATGGGATGAAGCATGTCCATGGGGTGAAGGACATCCATGGGATGAAGGATGTCTGTGGGGTTAAACGCATCCGTGGGGTGACCACCAGCAGAAGTTTCAGAGCATCTCTTGAGCGGGGACCCCCACTGAGAGGGACTGTATTGGGGGACACCCGGGCCCAGGTCTCTATGGGGTGGGGGGTTGGGTTGTGGGGTGACGCCCTGGCCAGGCTCCGGCACCCCCTCCAGGGTGTGGGGAGGAGAAGGAGGAGGAAGAGGAGGAGGAGAAGGTTCTTCCTCATACCAAGCTCTTGCACAAGGGCGCAGGGCAGCGGGGTTGGGCATGTGGTGGCCTGACGCCGGGGTGATGGGCACCGTCTTGCCTGGGAGAGGCCGGGAGGAGGCAGCTGCCTGCTCTTCCCCCACCCCCACTGGTCATTGGTCAAATTTAGGCAATTTACACCCAAAAGACCCCCAAAAAATGACTCTTTCCAGCCCTGGCTTCTAACATCGGGGGGGGCACTTTTAATTTTTTTTTTTAAATCTCTCTTTTTTTTAAACAAAAAAAGTTTCTTTTCTAAAAGACGAGGGGAAAAGCAAGAGGAAAATTAAATTCTGCCCCTTCCCTGCGCCCTGCCCCGGGGGGGTTGTGCTGCACGCCTGTCCCTCGCACCCTTGCACGCCTGTCCCCTTGCACGCTCACTCCCCTTGCACACTTCACATGCTTGATCCCCTCACATGCTTATCCTCGTGCACGCTTTTCCCCTTCCAATCTTGCTCCCCTTGCACACTTCTCCCCTCGCACACCTGTCCCCTTTGCACGCCTGTCCCCTTGCACGTTCACTCCCCTTGCACGCTTCACATGCTTGATCACCTTGCACACTTGTCCCCTTGCACGCTTGTCCCTTTCCAAGCTTGTTCCCCTCGCGCACTTTTCCCCTTGCACGCTGGCTCCCTTTGAATGCTTTGCCTGCTCACTTCTTTTGCACACTTGTCCCTTTGCACACTTTCCCCTTGCACACTTTCCATGCTTAATCCCCTTGCACACTTGCTCCTTTTCCAGGCTTGGCCCCTTGCACGCTTGCTCCCCTTCCATGCTTGCTTGCCTTGCTTCCTTTGCACGTGAGTTCCCCTCGGACACTCGCTTCCCTCACATCCTTTGCACACTTGCACCCTTTGCAAGCTTGCACCAGTGCACACATGATCCCCTTGCACACTCGCTCTCTTTGAATGCTTTGCTCTCTCAGTCCCCTTGCACACTTGTCCCTTTTTATGCTCATGTGCTTTGCATGCTCAATCCCTTTGCACACTTCCTCCCTTTCCAAGTTTGCTCCTCTTGCACACTTGCTCCCTTTCCACACTTGCTTCCCTTGCTTCCTTTACACACTTGTTCCCCTCGGACACTTGCTTCCCTCATATGCTTTGCACACTTCCACCCTTTGCACGCTCACACACATGCATGCTTGCTGTCTTTGCACACTTGCTCCTCTTCCATGCTCACTCCCCTTGCACACACGCTCTCCTTGCACACTTGATCCCCTTCTATGCTTGTTCACTTTGGTTGCTTCCTCCCCTTGCACACTCGATCCGTGTACATGCTTGTTCCCCTTCCTTGCTCCCCTTGCACATTTGCACACTTGCTCCTTTTGCACATGTGCACCCCTTCCATGCTCGCTCCCCTCGCACGCTTGTGCCCTTGCACACTCACTCCCCTTGCACGCTTGCTGCTTGCCAAGAGATGTGAGGCTGAATAAACCTAGGGAAGGCGAAATCACCCCTTTGCCCCCCAAAATGTCCCTCCACCCGAAATATGGGTGCTGTGTGTGTGTGTGTGTGTGTGACCCCCCCCCCGTGCTGACACAGCGGGGCACGGGCGCTCGCACTGTCGGCCTCGAGCGTGCGGGAACCTCCCGGCGCCCCCATCGCCATCGCACCCCCACCCTGGAATCCCAATTTTGGGGGGATTTCAGGGTGCGGAAGCCACTCGCCCCCTTTCCCACGGCCCCAGCCCCTCCAGAGGGGGGTATTTTCGCCGCCCCCCGCGGCGCGAGCTTTTCTCTGCCTTCCCTTCCCCTGCCCAAGATTTCCTCCCGGCTTCCTGGCCCGCCTGTTTATTCCCTTTCCCGCTCCCAAATCCCGGGCTTCTTTGTTCGCCCGACGGGGTAATTTTCCATCGAGGCTCCGAATCCGAGGTGATGCCGTAAATTCCTGTGCGGCGGTGCCGAAAATTGGATGTCCCACCAAAAAAAAAACCCCTCATATTCAAGTTTTTCGTAGGCGTAAAACCCTTGTGTATTTTCCCACCTCATCCCTAAAATTTATTTCCAAACAAGGTTGGAAAGGTGTGAAAATAAATTTGGGAGAAAGAAGCAAAAATGAAATTAATAATAAAGAAGCAAAAATGATATTAATAATAAACATAATTCTGCGTGGAAGGTTTTGCCCAAAGTCTCAAATTTTCCAAAATTTTGGAAACAATTGTATTTTCACGTCCAGCAAAATTTAATTAACATCTGGACCTGGGTTGCCAGGGAACATCTGGAATAGATTTATTCCCGGGTCATGCAATGTTAGTCCTTGGGGGGGCTGTTTTCCTTATGGAGGGAACCCCTGAGGATGCTGGTTTGGGATGAGCCGAGGGCTGGTACCCAGCCGGGATGCTGGGATGCAGGGCTGAACCAGGTGGAGATGCTCGCACGGAAAATCCCCCATGAATTATATATTTTTGAAAAATATATATTTTATATGGGCAATTTCAGGGTCTTTTTTGCACTAGAAAGCTTCAAAATTATATATAAAAATACATATATGGGGCGTTGGGATCTGTCTCGCACTAGAGAGATGCAAAAATATATACATAGATATATATATATAGGGTGAAGTTCAGGGTCTTTTTTGCGCTAGGAAACTGCAAAATTATATATAAATACATATAGGGGGGTTCAGAGTCTTTTCACTAGGAAGCTGACAAATTAAATATATAAATATACGTATGGGAGGGTTCGGGGGT
>JAOXJM010000008.1:8083537-8101201 GCA_026413425.1 Tringa solitaria | reverse complement strand
CCAGGTTGGAGGGGGCTTGGAGGGAGCTGGTGTGGTGGGAGGTGTCCCTGCCCAGGGCAGGGGGTGGCACTGGGAGGGCTTTAGGTCCCTTTAGGTCCCTCTCACCATTCATTGACAAATCCACAGGGCAGCTTCTCATTTTTGGGCGTCTTTTTGTTTTCCTTCTCACCTGTAATCCGAGGAGGGACAGCTTGAATTGCATGCCAAGCTTTGAAAGATAGAAAACTCCACAGGAGTATTTTATTTTTTTTTTCCTTGCAGAGCCCTGCGACGAGCTGGGCAGAAGTCAAACCTCCCAGTGCGGCTGGCCGGGAGCCAGGGCAACTCACGCTGGGGGCCTCGAGCTCCTTTTAGACAAATTCCTCTTTTTTTTTTTTTTTTCTTTTAGTTCTCCCAACTGCTCTTTTCTCTATTCAGTGCACGCCGGAGCCTCCGTGCAGCCTGTGTGTAGGGCTGCGGGTAATTTGCAGTAAATTAGCCACGAGGTTGTGATTGGGCTTTGTGCTGGGGTGTATTGTGAAGGGACTTGGCTTTGCTTTTCTAGGATGCCCAGGAGTTTTCCAAGCTGTTCATGTCGCTGCTGGAAGATACTTTATCCAAACAGAAAAACCCAGATGTTCGAAACATAGTGCAAAAGCAGTTCTGCGGAGAGTATGCCTATGTCACGGTGTAAGTATTTGGTCATTGGGAAGAACCTTTCTGTAAATATTTAAACATTTTAGAAGAAGTTGAAGGGGAGGGAAAGGAAAAACCCTCCTCACAACTGGAGCAGGGAGGGAAGTGTCTGCCGAAACATTTTGTAAGTGGTTTTTAGCTTTGATGTTTCCTGGTGGTGTTCACATGGGGGTGGTGCGGTTCTTTGGCTGCTTTTAATCCCTTAATGAAAATTTAGCAATTAAACCTGCGAGTGACTTAATGGAACATAAAGTCTTTCAGCCATAAAGTAGCGTACTCTGATGTCATGTTTTCATTCCTGCATTCTCAGAGCTGTTGATTTCACCTCAAAAATGATATAAAAAGGTGTATGTGAGTTGTAAGCAGGTGCCCTGCTTTTCCTGGTAGATTCTATTATCCTGTTACCACTTTTTTTGCAGAGAGTTCATGTTGAAGAGGTGTGAACCACCTTAATTACGATTTAAACAACTTTTTCTCCCATCTTTATAGCTCATGTAGTTTACTGGTGGGTGGGGAGTTCAGACACAGGAACCATTGAACTGACCTCACGTATTTTGTCTTTTTTTTGGTCTTTTTTCCAACCCTAGCTGCAACCAGTGTGGCAGGGAGTCCAAACTCGTGTCTAAATTCTACGAGCTGGAGTTAAACATCCAAGGACACAAGCAGCTGACAGACTGTATAACGGAATTTCTTAAGGTACGAGCTCGGTTGTTTTTGTATCCTGCTATTCTTAGAAGGGTGTTTTAATTCCTTCCTTCAATTAACAGCCTTTGAGGGCAGTGTCGGAGCAAAGGCAGTGAGTTGTCTCAGTGAGATACATGCAAAAGGAAGTGTTTTTTACTGTGAATGCAGAAAATGAGGATTGAGTCATAGGAGCAAGGAGGGGCTCCGGACCAGAGCATAACTTCAAAAAGCACTTCAAAAGTCACATGTTTAGTTAAAATACTTTCCTGGGAAAGTTGGGAAAAAGTCCCCAGAAGTCTGAGGAGAAGTCCCTGCGTGCTTTGTCATGGATGGCACCGAGAGAATGGCTGCTTTTTGTGCTTTCTATATGGGTGCTCATCTGCATAGCAACAGGAGACATTCCCAGCTGGAAAATGTGCTCTCAAAAATACTAGGGAGGGCCGGGAATAGTTGCTGGAACAGCTGCGAGTGCTCTTAATTCACCTCGGAAAATTTGCCTAGATCTTCAGTTAAGATCCGGCACCTTAAAAGTTCAAGGTGTGGATTCAACTCAAAAATATTTAGGGCAGAACTAACCTGAAACGTGACTCTGTGCCTCAGCTCTCTGGGCAGCTGCTTCGCTGATGCGCTCAGCAAACCAGTTGCTCAGCTTGGGGAAAGGGCTGCTGTGAAAAAAGACAGGTTTGTGTGCGTGCATTAAAGTCCTGAAACGGTGAACTTGGAGTTTGGCTGCTCCTCCTTCAAGGGAAACTGCCCGGTCACCCCCTTTGGGACAGTTGGAGTTTTCCTCTGGCCTCATCCTGCCGTCGGATGTTCTTAGTCATAGGCAGCGTCTCTCACACGGTGATGTTTGGCTGAGCGCAAGAGAATTGCAGTTTTCAGGCTAAAATGTGGCTTTACATTAACTTGGTCCACGTGAGCCCGTAAAAGGGCGATTTAATTATTTTATTTTTCCATTGCCCTTTAGTGTAAACCAGCTCAAGTGGAGAGCAAACCTGACACTCCTGTAAGCGGCCTGAAAACAGGCCTTGATTTTCCTTCAAATTTTCTTTCTAAATCCCTTCTAAAATTTTCCTTAATGTGAGAGCAGCCTCCTATGGCTGTGCTGCAAAGTGCATTTATTAGTGTGTGCTTTTGACCGAGGGATTATTTTGGAAAGCAGCTGGGTAGAGACCTAAATGGTTAAAATAACTCCCTGCTTTTCAGTCTCCAGCTGCTGAGTAGTTTGGACTGGCTGACTTTTCAGCGCTAACCTGTTCTCATGGGCCTTTCTTTCTGCCTCCCCTCCCTGCTCAGGAAGAAAAATTAGAAGGGGACAATCGTTATTTTTGCGAAACTTGTCAGAGTAAGCAGAATGCCACCAGGAAGATCCGGCTGCTGAGTCTTCCCTGCACCCTCAACCTACAGCTGATGCGTTTCGTGTTTGACAGGTAAGTCTCTCGCCGTCGAAGCCCTTTGGGAATTCATTTGCTCCCCTCTTTCTGCCTTCATTTGAGAGCCTGAGGATGGAGCGCATGCCTGAGCTGCTCTGGGAGTGCTCGGTGGGGTTTAGGGGAGTTCTTTTGAGGTGTGAGCTGTTTATTGCCATCCCCTGACCCGAAGCTTTGCCTCTGCTCAGGCAAACCGGCCATAAGAAAAAACTCAACACCTACATCGGCTTCTCCGAGCTTCTCGACATGGAGCCCTTCATGGAACAAAAAAGTGAGTTTTCTGCACTGTTCGTTATCTTTACCCACCACCCCTCAGCAGACGAGAGGAGATCTCCTCTAAATGCCCTTTCTGATAAAAAAAAATCATGTCAAGTGTTGTTTGAAGCTCGTGTTTGAAATAACCACCTCACTGAGCGGGTTGTGGAACCGCAACCTACTTAGCGAGGTCTTGGAGAGGCGCTGGTTCGAGCGCGGTCCTTGTGCGCTGCCTTGCCAAAAGATTAAATGCTGGGAAAGAGGAAAACTTGTGCTGTTTCAACCCAGAGCACCTCATAACCCCTGCTTTCCTTCCAGATGGCGTCTACGTGTATGAACTCAGTGCTGTCCTCATCCACCGAGGTGTGAGCGCCTACTCCGGGCACTACATCGCCCACGTGAAGGATCCGCAGACGGGCGAGTGGTACAAGTTTAACGACGAAGACATAGAAAAGATGGAGGGGAAGAAACTGCAGTTGGGGATTGAGGAAGATCTAGGTAAAACCTTTAAGTTGTGAGTGCCCTTTTAAAATCACTCTTTTTCCCCCCCCCCAAAAAAAAAAACCCACGGAGGCTGAGTACGTGGAGGCCCTGTTACTCTGAAAACAAAAGCGCTCTCCCACGCGTGGCTGTCACGTCTGGGGAGTGAGGTGTGAAACGGCAATTCTGTTAATTGCAGCCAGATTTTCTCTTGTTTCGCCTCCTGTGAGTGTTTCCCCGTGGCTCGTGATGAGTTCCTCTGCTCTAGCACTCCTCTCCCTGCCGCCTGGCAGATAAGGCGCTGATAACGCGGGGCAGCAGTTGCCTATCGGGATGGAACAGGCAAGTCGCTGCTTCCTCGGCCGGGGTGCAAGAGGAGGCTCAGGGACAGATAACAAGATTACTTTTGGTTTCCTTAACGCGTTATGTTTTTATTTCCACTGAGGAGTTTTACTTGGAGGCAGTGAAGAGTCTCCATTAAAAAAAAAAACAAACAACACAAACTTAATCCAAATAATGGCTTGGAAGCCCAAACCGCCTTTTTACTTTGCATTTTTTCCTTAGTGCTTTTCTGTTCTGCCCTTGTCGGCTCATCTTGTGCCCAGGTCCTGGTGCTGCCCAGGTAACCCGGGACAGGATGGGGTCTTGATTTTTCGGAGAGCTTGGGCTGAGGCTGGATTCTCGGTCGATAAATAGGAGCGGTTCGGCATTAAACCGGCATTTTGAGTGCTCAGAGTTCTTTAGTGCAGGATGAGCAGATACGGAGCATCCACTGACCTCTCCTGCATCCTTCCCCACACACATTTCACGCAATCCCACTTTATTTTCAGCTCTCTGGCTGATAAACACCTCCTTGCATTCCATCCTGCCACCGGGGAGGCTTTCCCATCCGGTTAATGTTTGGCTACCGCTCGCTTGCAAGCGACTTGTGAAGCTGGCTAGACATCTAGTGGCGTAAGAGAGAAAAATAAACCCTGAAAAGGGAATAAGAGCTCCTTGGCTTTTCTTTTTAACCTCCCGAGTTACCCAGCGCGGCAAAATTAATGCAAATAAACCTCAGTTAATGCTTAACCGCCAGTAAGTGTTCTTGCTGAAGTACAAGGTTGTGTGAAAAATAGAAATAAAGCGTGTTCAGAAGCCTTTCTAGGCTGGGGGCCTTAATATATTTATCGAGTGTTGATGTTATTTGCTTACTCCAAGTAAAACCGAGGTGATTCTCCGTTAGGAACGCGTGCGGCGGCAGGAGAAGGTCGGTAACGTGAAGCAGAGGTCTGCTGCGGGGAGAGTCCTGCGGCCTGGCCGCACAGATGGGAGCAATTTAGGAAATATTTGGAGAAAAATGCCAATCAAGAACGTCTAGGGAGTCCCCTGGATGGTGTGGTGGGAGAGGCACGTGAATTCTTCCAGAATTTGGGAAAGACAGATGCTTTTCTTAATATTGCAATGTTCCGTTTAGAGTTTGACCTACGGAGGGTTGTTCCTTTCTTTTTTTTTTTTTTAATTTAAAAAAAAAAGGGGTTGATTTTTTGAAGCTGCAGCTGTAGATGAGTATTTTTTCCTTGGCCTGGCAGCCCCTCTGCAGCACGAATTCCCGTCGCGCCACCGGCTGCTCCTAAATGACCGTTTCCACAGCTGTTGGCTCCGTAAACGCGCGTGTTTTGTCACGTACGCAATCACCTGTAAATAAAACTTTCTTCCCCGGGGATTTGCCTCTGTTCTTTGGTGTGGGGACACCAGGACACGAGGCAGAGGGGGAGAAAGGATGGTTTTGCGAGAGGCGCTTTTGGCTCCATGAGGTTTAATTGGGGAGAGAAGAAAAGGCTCTTGGAGAGGGCGGTTCAGAGCAGGCTCCTAATTTTAGTCCCTTTGAATTATTCTGCCTCCAGAAAGGCTGGAGGGATTTGAGTCTTTCTTTGGGATGCAATTTTGGCTCGTGCCAAGCCCAGAGCTTGGCAAAAAGAGGCCTGGCAGGGCGCAGCGGGGCGAGGGAAGCCGGCTAGGTGGCAAACTCGTCCCGTGAATGGAGGATAGCGAGTGGAGAATGGTGAGCTTGTGTGTTTATTATGGTTTTTTTTTTTACCTTCTGTACCGCAGCGGAACCTTCTAAAGCCCAGACTCGTAAACCGAAGTGTGGGAAGGGCACGCACTGCTCGCGCAACGCTTACATGCTGGTGTACAGGCTGCAGACCCGGGAGAAATCTCTGACAGTCGAGGTGCCAGGTGAGTGAGATTTGGTTTGTCCTGGTCTCTGCATCCCATCTTGGGATGCTCCAGGAGGGTCAGGAGTCAGGGTTTTGCTCAAAATCCCTTTTGCAACCCCCTGTCTGGGAGCCCCAAGGGAGCTGTATGAAAACGTGATGTCACAACCAGTGAAAACCCTTGGGCTTTCATCACACACTTAAATAACATTCACCCGCTGATCCCACCCCTATGCCCTCTCGGACCCCGCTGTTTTAACCAGCCAGAGGAGGTGAGAAGGGGTTAGGAGGAGATTATCCAAGGGATTCACAGCTGGGATCCTGCAGGAACCGCTCGGGTTCCTGAAGGCGAAGGAGAAGAGCGTGGTTAAATGTCATCGGCGGCGCACGCACCGCGCTGGAGGTGAATAATCCTGACAGATGTCAGGTTTCTTCTGCGAGTGCTTAATCTTTGCCATAACTGAGACTGAACGGCATGAAAATAAGAGGATCCCAGCCCTGAACAGGAGTTTTGTACAAGCGTGTTCGTGTCTCGCTTTAGAATGACTGGGGGTGGCAGAAATCCCTGTGGGTTTGGCCTGGGGATTTAATGATGCTTCGCGTTCGCGTGCTACTCAATTAGAAATATTAATTAGGCCCCTGGTGCTGACAAGGACGGAGGTGTGTTCCTCCTGCAGAGGTGGCACGTCCCCTTTGGACCTCTGCTGTTTGTTTGGCTTATCTGGATGCGGAGGGGCTAAATCCTACAACTTTTTCCTCCCCCTAATGACAGCACCAAACCTCTTCCAGCCCCAGCACCCCCAAAACCCACCCTCCAAGCTGCACAGCTTTGGGAATCGCTGCTAATTCCTGCCTCAAATCTGCATTTTCAGGCTGTTTCCTGAGCTTCTCTCGTGCTCCCCTTCCTCCTACCCCTCTGCCCTAAACAATAACTCGGCAAAAGCCTTCTCCACCCAGCTCCGAATTCCTGCGCAGCCCCGCGGTTGCCTTTGTTTCCCATGGAATCCTGCCAGGGAACAGGGAGCGAAGGGCAGCAGTCGAGCCCTGTGGTTGCGGGGAGGTTTCATGCAACTGTAAATTTGAGGCATTTTGCTTTGATGCTGTTAAAAGCGGCTTTTCCGGGACGGTGGAGAGACATAACTTGGCTCTGACCTCAAGGGGTTCAAGCTGGTTGTTTTTTAACGCTGTGGATTCTCCCAAGGTGGACATTGTGCTCTCTGGCTGCACGAGCGTTAACCTTTTTTGAAAATATTTTAGCTAAACTATTCAAAAATAGTGCTAAATAGGAAAAGGCTTCAGATAAGCAGTGCTTTCCCCCTCCCTTACATCAGCCCTGCGAGGGAAGTGTTTAATCTTCTTTTTTCCTCTCGGGTTTGTTTGTTCCTCTGAAGTTTTGTTTGTTGGGTTTTTTTTTCCATCGGCGACAGCAAAAAAAATTCCCGTTTTCCTCACCTTCCCCTTGACAGCGGGATCTGCCCTGACTTATCTCCCATCTCCTGGGGGCTTTTTGCCCTTGGCTTTGCAACCTGCTCGACCCCGTGGGGACAAGCTCTGGCTTCTCCCTTGGGAATTAGCGGCTGCTCCCGGCGGGGAGGCAGAGGAATGGCTGGAGGAAGAGGAAGAGGAAGAGCAGGGAGGGATCGAAGGGAAATCTCCTGCCGTGCTCCGGCTCCGTAACCTCTCACCAAACCCCGCTGCACTTCGCGGGACGGCCAGCGCTCGGCGTAGGCTCGTTAGCAAGGAAAGGATTCCTCTTAACGCAGCGACCAACCCCGAGTAAATGATTTTCTTGAGCATCGTTGTTTTTAATCATCTACAACCATAAATATGGCAGAGAGCAACGTCCACACACTTGGCTTTCGGAAAGAACTCGTGTCGGTAGCTGCGTGGGGGAATTTTTAGGCTTGCTCGTTATCCCCAGATAACCGATCGCAGGGCTAATTAACATAATCGGCGTTTTTCCTTAAAATGACTGCTTTTTCTTTCCTTCCCGACAGCTTTTCTGCAGGAGCTGGTGGAGAGGGATAACTGCAAGTTTGAGGAGTGGTGCAACGAAATGGCCGAGATGCGCAAACAGAGCGTGGCCAGAGGCAAAATCAAACACGAAGAGGTGAAGGAGCTCTACAAAAGGTTACCCGCTGAAGCTGGTCTGTAAGATATTGTGGTAGTATTTTGTCGTAGAGCCTTGTTAAGACTAGTAATGTTTTGTAACTAACCCACAACTCGCTTCTGTGGCCTGGATGCTTGGCTGGAAGGCATTAGCCTCGGACGAGGAGAGCGCTCGCTGTCTGTTGTCGCTCAAGTGCATGCTTAGGGTTTGTTTTCCCTCTCTTGTTTTTCTGCCTTAACCTATTTTTCTCCTTTTTCGCTCATTCTCGTGGCCTCCGGCGTCGCTAATTCCCTCTTGCTCCTTCCGCCTCAGTCTCCTGCCTGCTTCCATGCGTTGTGACTGTTCTCTTCTGCCCGGTGAGCAGCCTGTCTCGTTAGCCATTAGCGCCATCGAGGCAGAATAACTGGCCGGTCTCAAATTGCCAACTCACGGCGAGTTTGGGAGCTGTCGATCCGAATTAATCAGCAGGTAACAGGGCAGGAGAAGGCCTGACCTCCAGCAGAAAGCAATTGAATTCCTCCCCGCCGGTGTTTCTAAGCTTCCAGGTCCATCCGATGAGTGACTGGGGTTAATCCTTTCCGACTGCTCCTTGTGTCTTGTTGCCTTGGCGTGTCTGAGCACGAGGATTTTTATTCCCCTCCTTGTTTTTTTTCTCTCCCATCTCCCTCAAAACAAGCGGAGGGGCACTTACTCTGCCCATCCAGCACAGGGAATTTCCTTCCACTGCCTGCATCTCCTAAAAACTCCAGGAAATCTGTAATTAAACACATTTTAGAGCAGTTAATTGCGTAGCCTGGCAGACAGTTGGATTTTTAGCTCTTAATATTTGTCGCTGGATGCTCAGAGCCAGCAGCGAGATTCGAGGAGCAGAACAGCAGACTCCTTGGCTCCCCTAAATGTCTGCTCTTGGATTTCTGAACCCGGGGTGTGCAGACAACGGGCGCTTCACTCGCACTGGGGAGGATGTCACAGCTCATCTTCCCGAGTCCCCGCGAGTCTGAGCGGTGTTAAAATGTCACCGTTAAGTCGAAGTTGCGGTGGAGGAATGACTCTGCCCTGACTCACCGTGAGAAAGGAGCAGCAAGCACAGCTCCGGGGGGTTTTCTCTCTCCCTCAGCAGAAGGAGAACCGTTTGCTCCTGGCATTTCTGACACCACAGAGGAATAAATCGCAAAAAGGTGGTTTTTGCAGGTGTGGGGGAAGCTTCTCTGCCCCGATTTGAAGCCAGCAGGACCCGAAGGGTGGGCACAGCTGGAGGCAGCGAGATCCCAGCCCCGCTCCATGTCCCGTCCCACAGGAGCTTGGGATTCTCTCCGCAGCTGCACAGGACATGTTTTCTGCCAGCTTTGTGTAGCCTGCCCCAGAAAAATGTACTTTTCCGGGGGAGGCAGCTTTCATCCCAAACTAGCAAACCGTTTCTGACAGCGTTGCAATTCTCTGGAGGTCAGGGCTGTGTATCTCTGATGGCGTTGTGTAAGATGAAAACGCTGCTGATTTATCCTGCAGAGGGTTTGAAGCCCGACTTCGCAAAGATCCAGCGCGAGCTGGGAGACAAAGTATTTTCCTGTCGCTTCTTTGTATGAAAAATCAAGGATTTGTGTTAAATGCAACTAACGGTCGCGTTTCACCTCAGTTTCGGAGCTGCCCTTTTCCTGTCAGCACTGAATGGGTTCAATTTCCTCCTAAATTCCCAGTCGTCTCGCAAAAGGGTTTGAGCATCAATACTGGGGCTCGGTACCGAGACCAAAAGCTGTTTCCCAGCTCGTGGAGAGGCTGACCCGCTCCTGAACCTCAGCTTCGTGCCAGGTGTCTCTCCTTTGGCAAACAAGGGCGAGCCTGCTGCTCTCTTCCCAAAAAAAATCACACTCTCTAAAATCTGTGAGCAGGTTCCTGTTTGCACTGTAAATCTTAAAATGTGCGAGCGTTTCTCGCCCGGATTTGTAAGAGCAGCCTGGAATATCACGGACATTTTGGGCGCTGGAGGGACGGGGCGAGCACTGACCTCGTCTATTTGCCGCGGTCGCCTTTAATGTCTGATCATAATTTAAATGTTCTGTTTGTCCCTCGATGGACGATAGGAAAACCTTTCCCCTTTCCTCGACTGCTCTCCAATAAACCCTGAAAGGCTTAGTAATCTGAGAGCGCTGCTGCTTGGAGAGCTCTGCTCTTCGATATCGATTGCTTGAATTCGAAATGACCGCTTGTTCTGGCATATTTAAATTTCACATCACTCCTGTCTTCTAGATCTGCGATACAGAGACGAGAATTGGAGGGGGAAACTCTCTCCCGTGTTTGAAAACTTGTAGTGTGGTGATTTAATCAACAGCCATACCGTATTAATTTTTTAAAAGTACTGTTGAATATCGGAGTAATTATAAAATACCATCTGCCGGACTGTGGATTCGCTGACACGCTCAGGCTTGTTTCTCTTTGTGTGTTTTTTCTTTTTTTTTTTTTTTTTTTGTTTACCCCCTCCCAGGTTCCCCGTACGACTTTATCTCTCTGGAATGGCTGCAGAAATGGCTGGATGAGTCTACTCCTCCAAAGCCCATCGACAACACCGCCTGCCTGTGCTCGCACGGCAAGCTCCATCCCGATAAAATACCCATTATGAAGAGGATATCGGAGTACGTGGCTGATTTCTTCTACAGGAGATACGGAGGAGGGCCCCGGCTGAATGGTAAGCTCTTGGGCTGGAAAAGGCCCTCTCCGCTCACGTTCTGAATGTGGTTTAGAGCCTTGTTCGGGTCCCAGCCCCATCCTTTATCATCGTAACTTTATTTCCGCGCGTAGCTTTTGTGCTGCGCTGTTATTTCCGGGTGATTTTTTATTATTATTTTTTAATTTATTTTTTTTAATATGACCTGATTGTGTTAGCATTCAAACAAATGCAGTTAGGCTGATTGCAGGCTCTGGTTCAGGCCCCGGTCCTGCTCTCTCTCTCTCTAGGAAGAGCTGAGCCTGGAGGAATTTCTCAGAAAGCAACGATGCATTTAGGTCAGAAAATTTGATACTTGGATGGTTTTATGAAGTTAATTGTGGAAAATAACAAAGCTTGCACCTGCAGCACCCCCTCCCAGACTGTGGAAAATGATTTTTCCGTGCCTGCAGCACCTGCAGGTCCCACGTGGGCAGCGACTCGGGGAGCGTGCGGATCTCTGCTGCTCCGGCCAAGAAAATCACTTTCTGTCCTTCACCTCTGGCTTGTGCTGAGCCCCCTCCCGCCAGGGACACAGGTACCTGTGAGCCCTGTGCCACAGGCATCTGACACACAATTTGATTTTTGGGGTCAGCCCAGCCCCTGCAGCCTTTGGGCATCCCTTAACCAAGCCCCGAGCTTGGTTTCTTTTATAAAGGCGCTCGATAACTCCCACTGAGACCAAATTAGCTCAGCTCCTACTAGGAGCTTATCGGGAAGAAAACGCGACCAGCAGAGACTGCAGTGACGCAGGCAGCCTTTGTTGGGGGAAAATAAAACCAGGCCAGTGTTTATTAGTGAAGTGGAAGATTGCCTGCAGGTTTTTGGGTTGAGTACAGCTGGGAGGGATGGATCGGATGCTCCCGGATGCAACCCTCTTGCTCCCGGATGAAAATCCAATCCCAGCTTTAGGGTTTCCACCTCTTGGTCCAGTGCAGCTTTGCAGGAGGGTTGGTTTTTTTCAGTTTTAAGTAGCAAAGTGCCCCAATAGGGTTGTTTTTTGTTTGTTTTTTTTTTTCCTTTCCTATGCCTAAGCCACCCTGCCTCTTGATCCTGTGGCTGTGTGTTAGTGTGACCCGGCTCACAGCTGGAACTGCAAACTGTTGATACCGGCGCCGGAGAGCTGTGAAGCTGGCGGAACAGATCACACCTCATCCGAAGCATTTTTACGCTTATTTAAGCTTTAAATGTGGCCTGATCTGGCAGTAACCCCAGGGATCTCCTCCTTTACGTGGGAAATCGCAGGGCAGTAGGCACATACCTGTCTGAGGGCGTTGGAACTAGCGAGGGGCTCATAAATTGTGTTTCTTTCCCCCCCCTGCCCCCCAGTCAAAGCACTTTGCAAGGACTGTGTCGTGGAGAGGTGTCGGATCCTGCGCCTGAAAAACCAGTTAAATGAAGACTACAAAACCGTCACGAACTTGCTGAAGATAACAGTCAAGGGGTATGTAATTCCTGACGCTTTCAAACATCATCAGAGATTATATTATTTTTTTTTTTAGTACTTAAATAGCATGTTTTTTTTCCTAAAGATTTTACTGTTTGGGCTCCGAAAGTGAACGGAGTTTGTGATTGGCGTTGCCGGTGCTTTTCTCTCTCTCTCTCTGCAGGAATGATGGGTTTTGGGTGGGAAAGGCGTCCTTGCGGAGCTGGCGTCAGCTGGCTCTGGAGCAATTAAATGAGCAAGACGAAGACGCAGAGCACAGTAACGGCAAAATGAACGGAAACGCGCAAAACAAAGGTAGTTCTGCTGCTGCAGAGACCCACCAGCTCTGACTGACACCTCCCAACAAAAGACAACGTCAGGTGTTCCTGTAGCTGTTTTGCTTCCCTTGTATGAGTAGGGAGGAAAGGATAATAAATCAAATAAAAAGCCCCTTCGTTTAAAGAGCTTTTTATTTGATAAGCTTCAAAACTGCTTGGTGATCTTCATACCCGGAGAAGGAGGGGAGATAATAAGTAGTTTTTCAAAGCTGTGCAAAATCACCGCCCCAGACACATGATCTTTTCATCCGCTTTTATCTGAATGAGAGAGAGCACAGGGGGAGGAAGAAACATGAAAATTACCTTGGGGAAGGGATGAAGATGTTTATTGGGAAGGTCTGTGGATGGAACAGCACAGCTGGTAAAGCAGCTCCGGCAAAACACAGCCTGGGAAAAAAAAATAATCATGAATTGGCCTCTTTTCTGTGCCCATATCAGGAGTCTGTGAGAATAGATGGGGTTTTTATTTGCCTTCTTTTCTTTTTTTTTTTTAAATTTTTTATTTGCTCTTTAAACCTTTGGAAACTGGATACTTTGTGGAACTTCTCGTTTCATAACTGAGGGCAATGAGGTTGTTTGAATGAAAGGGAGATGATGGGCTAATGGCATTGATCTTGGGCTCGAAGGAGAGCACCCCAGCCCTCCTGGTAAGGGTGCTTCGTTCCTGGGTGCTGACCCTGGTTTCACAACAGGTTGCAACTCCCAGGAGGATGTTTGAATTGCTCATGAGCCAACTCGCTCATTAGGCGGCTCGTTAGAGGCTCTTACTAACACTTTGTTGTGTTTCTGACGCTCCAGTTCGGTGGCCAAGGCTTCTGTCTCCGGAGCTGTGCTTCTTCACTATAATTTCTACATTAATGTGGGGTTGTCAGCCCCCTGGCAGGCTCCCCCTTGGTTTCTCAGGCAGCATCTGGTTTAGATCAGTGTCCTCCAGGCAAAGAGCAGACTAATAATCGGTGCCAGGAAGGTTTCTGCTCCCTGTGCTCTTACCTAGACTGTGTTTAGGTTAAACTCTGGGATCTTTAGGAGCAGGGAACCCCTGGGGTGGTTTAGCCGGAACAAATGCATCCTTTGTAATCTCACAAAGGACCGACTTGTGCTCCCTGCACTTCAAAGAGCTCCTGCGTGGCCTGTGGGCTGTAATCCCGCCTGCCCGGGGCCAAGGCATTTGAGAATAACAAATTTACTTCTAAAGTCTCCCTTGGGTTAAGGGTTTTGCCGCAATTTGAAATGCAACCGTGCTCCTTCCCCCTAAAGACTTTTTTTCCTTTCCTTGGGAGGGGCACTCTGTGCAATCTCCTTGTATTATTTCTTCTTTTTTTTTTTTTTTTAATTAGATGAATCAAATGAAGAGAAGAGAGAGGAGGAAGAGGAATTAAATTTTAATGAAGACATCGTTTGCCCACATGGTAAGTCTCTATGGGGGATGGAGCTGAATGTATCTCTTGTTGCCCACTGCTCAAGGCATTAACCTTGTAGCCTTTGCTCCATCTAAGGCCAAAATGAGTAGTTACTGAGGAAACGCGCTTTATTCTCCTTTGCCTGGTGTTTCTTGATGCTCAAACTTCAAGTTTTTATTTGTGAGCGCCGTCGCATTGCGGTCCAGGTTTTGCGGGGCAGTGAAAGGGGCTGTAAAGGCAGAGATGCTGTGGGAAATGCTGGGAGCATCCCTTCCTCTTCCCCCTTCCTCATCACAAAGTGACATGACGGAGCAAGGGCAGCACCCAAGGGTCTGCAGCCGCTTGGAAGCTCTGGCAGCGTTAGGAGAAAAAACAGTCAAGGTGAGAGCATCCGTTTATTCTCTGGGTTTACAGGAAAACAGGAGCACTTACCTAACAACTGCAGAAACGCTGGCTTATCTGGGAGAGGCTGGGACCGCTCAGGATATCGATTTCCCAACCTGCTGGGCTTTGGTGTCTGTTTACATAAGGTTTTGACCTGATGGTGGTTGTTTTGCTCGGTGACGCTTCATTAGCTCCATCCTTGGCTACCCTGTCGTTTAAATCTCACTTTTTTTTTAGCTTGTCCGTCGCTCCCAGACACAACTGTTCCAGTGCGCTCCGTTCAGAGGCATAAATTTCCCTGCCAGGGATGCTCGGTCTCCTTCCTAGTAAGAAAGAAACAACGCCATAAATTAGCAGCACACCTCCTGTCATCAAGGCTAATCAAGGATGTAAAGTAATGGCTTGATAAAGCCTCACTAAAGCCAAGTGGTTTAAGCACTTTGAGGGCGTTTGCTGTTTTTCAGAGCCTTTAACGCTGTATTTCCCATCGCCGCGAGGCTGCTGCTGCTCAATAAAAGCATGCAGCAGGGTGATGAAACATTTAATGTAGCCAGACATGATAAAAATAGGCCAATAGGCCTTTGAAAACGTTACACTGGTAAATCGCTAGTTGATCTGTGACTTTGGGTCATATCTGAATAAATAACATTAAATACGGGGGCCGCTGGCAGATCAGTTTTCATCCTCTTGAGCCAACCTCCACATTACTCACGGAGAACAACCTTTCCACCTTTAAAATTTCCCTCTGGAGCGTATCAGCAAATCTGTAGTCTCGGTCCTCTCGCTTTAATTTTGCTGGGGAGGAAGTTCCTGCCTCGGTGGTAAGGCTCTGGAAAAGCCAGCTCTTTCTCTGTGAGGTCTGGCTGGTCTCCAGAAATGCCATCCGGGCCTTCCCTCAAGAAGTCCCTTTTGCATCTCTGCTGCAATTTCTCCCTCTCCGGTAGCTGCCCGACCCCAGCGAATAATTTTTTCCAGATACCAACTGAAGGTTTCTTTGATGTCCGTGCCCAAAACGTGTCTCTGGACGGCGGGAGGGTGGAAGCGGGGTCAGCGCGGTGGTTTGGATCATCTTCTTCCAGATGGCAAAGCACTTGTTCCCCGCACACCCAGATCTGATTTTTATTATTTTTTTTTCCCACCTCTTTCCCTCAACAGCGTATTAATCTGTTTTCATTAATCACACGGTGTCAGGGCACTTATTTGGACAAATTTGTGGGGCTTTATTTTTTCCCCTCCATCCTTTGGAAAGCAGCCTGGTCCTGCCTCCTCGTATCGGTAAAGCTGGGCCACTTGGTCACGTTTGAAGAAGAACAAGTGGCCAAACGCTGCGTCGGAGCAGCCCAGCCTGACCTGTGTTTATTAGAGGAAAAGCAGGAGGGGGGAGCATTGCTGTTTTATTTTTTTTTTCCCCCTTTGGGGCTGGCAGAAATCCAGCTCTTGGCTGGAGCCAGGAAAGCTGATGAGGCTGTGGAGCTGAGGAGCTGCTTGTCGTGTTAAAGAGCTCCTGGAGGGTGGGGAGGAAGGAGCCTTTTCTCCCTCTCGTCTTTTCCATGGCTCTCCAGGCTACAGAAATCCAGATGATAAGAGATCAGTGCCCTTTGCTGGACGCAGCGACTCCGTGGTTGCTGTTCTGCTTCCCTCTTGCTGTCGAAATCCACGTTGAGGCGTGACTGTTCCCACGCCGCGTCCAAACCCCGGTGTTGCAACGACTGTTCCTCTCGTTCCTGGCCGGCACAGCCCTCCCTTGACTTCTTCCAGGCTGCCATCTCGCAGGGGAGATGCAGTTCTTCTTTCCCCTCGTTCCTCGTCAGCCCTGCTCATCCCTGCTCGGATCCCCGAGCCCTCTCCTTCTCCAGGTTTTCCCGAGCCCTGTTTGGCCACCGGAATGCATGTCCGTCGGGCACACACGCCGGCTCCGAAGCGCGAGCGTGACCTTTCCGCTGTCGCTAAAATGACAAACCCTCGTGGGTTTGGTTGGTTGGTTGGGGTTTTTTTTGAGCTTCTTGATCATGGGGATAAATAACCCAGCAGGCGAGTTGCCGGGGGGGGATGGCTGGTCAATCTTGCTTCCCATCTTGGCACCCCGATTATTCCCTAGGGTGGATCCAGGGTGAAAAAGCCATCCTTCCCAGATTTTGAGGTGCTCCGACAGGGCACGCGAAGCCGTCTGAGATCACATGGAGGTGATTTTGTTTTTCAAGGGTGTGGAAAGCCCCTGGCTCCTGTTCCGTGGGGCACGGGGTTAGTCTGCAGCTCGGGAAGTGGAGTAGCCATAAAAATATACCCATGGCCAGCCAGGACCAGGAGATGGTAGCCCCGTGCCCTCTTTGGCCTGTCCTTGCTTTCCCGAGCATCTCCTGCTTGTATTTGATCAGCTGCTTGGGTTCGTGAGCTTGGGAATCTAAAGGGCATTTATATGAATTAAAGTCATATTATTTTATTTTATTTTTGTTCCTGTCCAAACAAGGAAGCCATCAAGAAGTTGAAGGTGACCTTGTGTGTGCTGAGGCAGCGTTGGCTGACACCCTGCAATCTCTTCAATCTAGTCAGGGCTGCAAAACCTCACCGAGCCCCTCAAGAGCAAACCCTTCTCCTGGCTCTCTCCCCGCAGGTGACCTCTGCATATCTGAGAACGAACGGAGGGTGGTTTCCAAGGAAGCCTGGGAGAAACTCAAGCAATATTTTCCAAAGGCCCCCGAATTCCCAAATAACAAAGAGTGCTGTTCCCAGTGCAAGGTATTTGAATGCCAAATAACGGTACCCTTTTGTTGGCTGTAAATACACCGTCGTATTTCTGGTTTTCTTTTAATACGCGGCGGAGGAAAGCGTTGTCACCTTTTAATAACAGCTGGGAACTGAAGCTGTGGGGTAATTAACTGGTTTCGTGCAGATTTTGGAGCGCGAAGGGGAGGAAAACGAAGCTCTGCATAAGATGATGGCCAGCGAGCAGAAGACTTCTCTCCAGAACCTCTTCCACGATAAATGCAGACCCTGCCTGGGCAGCTGGCCTCAGGTACGGGAAGGAGGGCGACGAGGGGAACGCAGCGGGTCTGGGGGGGGAGGTTTTTTTATGAGCTTTTATCCCTCTTAAAAATTTTATCCCACCTGCAAGAGAGACTGCCTGATGGCTTGGTCGGAGCGAGAGCGTGCCCGCGCTGGGGAGCCGGTGCCAGCGGAGCTGACACGTGTGTTGTGCCGAGGTGTGATTTCCCCCCCCAGATTAACTGCTCTGGCCCGATGCCCTGCTAGAGATACGGGAGAAGGGCTGGTGTGCTGGCTCGTGTGCCAGCATTGCTGGTGCTGGCCCCGGCTCAGCGAGATAAGCGGTGATGATATTGCTGCTCTGGTTAAATCTGCCCCGAGAAGGACCGAAACGGCACAGCCGCCACCGTGGAGGTGGTTTTCCACCCCCTTCCCCATGCAGGCCGGGCTTTTGCCGCCCATGGGGCAAAATTCACATCTTCTCTGGCATCATCCTCTATCGTGAGAGCTCAGAGGGGCTTCCCTAAATGCTGGAGGCCCGCAAATAGGAGTTTTGTTGTTCTGCCTTCGGATAAGGTCTTAAACAAGATCTCTGGTTTGCCTG
>JAOXJM010000008.1:7956999-7970207 GCA_026413425.1 Tringa solitaria | reverse complement strand
CTGCCCAGAGAGGTGGTGGAGTCTCCTTCTCTGGAGACATTCAAACCCCCCCTGGCCATGTTCCTGTGGGACCTGCTCTGGGTGACCCTGCTGTGGCCGGGGGTTGGACTGGGTGGTCTCCAGAGGTCCCTTCCAACCCCATCTCATCCTGTGACGCTGTGGGTGTCGATGGCTGTGGCGGTAGTTGGAATAGTGTGTCCTTCTACGTGTGGGGAGATCGAAGCTGGCAGCACTTGAAGCACCACAACTATTGAAAAATAACCTCTTTTTCTCCACAAGAAGCTCACAGTCTGGGTGATGAGCACACCCTCAGCCTGCTGCTGGGGCTCTTTAGATGAATTATTTCCCTGAGTTTTGTGTTGCCTTCGCTGCCTTCTCCCCCCCTTCACTGCGCTTTTTGACATCCATCGTGATACATCCTCACTTCTGAGCACCGGCAGCTGCACGATTGACACCACGAGCCTTTCAGGGTTGTCTTAGGAGTCACGTAGGAGACTTTGATTTTCTTGGGGGTGGGACGTGGAAAGTTTTACGCTGCTCTCCGTAACGCTGCTTTGGATTCAGCCAGCGCGGGCTGTGCGCGCACCTGACCGTCCAGATGGGCCAAAAGAAAAGAGATGATTCCCTTCCTGGGGAATGGAAGGATCCAGTTGGGGACAGGGGATGAGGTTCTTTGCCGTGACCCACCCTTTCCTCTGCTGAGCCACGAGGGTGCTGTAAATCTTCCCGCGGAGAAGGAGCCTGGACCGTTTCCCGGGCTGGAGCGGTCGCAGGTGGTGCTTCCCGCTGCTGCTTCAGTGCTTCGGGTCGTGGAACGGCGGCCTCGGTACCGGGAACGCAAGAAAATAACCTGGAAAAAGCATTTAGTCGTGAACTCTGTAACTTCTGCTGTCTTGGAGCTTGGTGCTAACCCTCCCTTAAAGAGCCAAGAATTTCCTTCTGCCTTTCTATACTGATTTGGGGGAAAAATATCCATACAAGCCTGTGTATGTGGCCACACGGCCCCTTCTGGGCATTGCCTGGGTTGGGATTTTAAGAGTCTGTAACGAAATGTTTGCTTTGCAGCAAACAAACCACAGGTCTGAGAAAAGGTCGGTGAGAAGCGAGTGCTGGATTTTTATACTCTGAGCTTTAAGCAAATTTGCAAAAACGTCCCCGTGTTGAATTCCTGGTGGGTGTCACCCAGTGGTTGTGTGATTTATTTTTTTTTCCCTTTGATTCTCCTTTTTTTAGTGTAGTGACTGCATAAAGTCTATTTAAAACACTTCTGTCATGGAGATAGTGCAGTGGAGCAAGTATGTGTGCCGTGAATATATTTTACAACGTTTTGCTTAATGTGTTTTGATTAGTATTTTTTTATAGAAGCTGAGAGAGGAGATAAGTGTATGCAGGAATTGCTTTGGTATTTAATTCTTTGCTCAGGCCAAGCCCTTTAGATAACGGGGCCTCTGTGCAGTCTTAGTTTTTCTTTTAGGAGGGGAGTATGCAGATTTTCCCCTTATTTTAGGTTTTTTTTGAGTCACTGGTAACGTATGTCCCTTTGCAAAGTCAGGATATTGTCTGATATGGCTTGTAGTGGGAAGATCAGAAGATCCCAGGCCTGCAGTCAGAGGGATATTTGCAAAGCCAGACCACAGCAGTAAAGCCCATTCAGTTCCTAGGCATTTCCACCAGTGACTCCAGTTGCTGCTCTTTTTGACCCTTCCTCATTTTCCTGAATCATATAAATAGCTAACATAATAGTACAGCGTTTCACTTAGATAAATATATCTATTATTTTACATAGATACATGTAAAAATGCTGCTAGCTGCTTTTTTAAAAATAAGATTACAGTATCTCTGCAGATTGGATTACTAATACTATGTCTTACTAACAGTTTATCTCCACACAGGTAACACAAGTAGCAAGACAACCGGGTCCTCCTGCCCCATCCCCTTACACTGCACATGAAATAAATAAGGGACACCCAAACCTTGCTGCGACGCCGCCGGGACATGCGTCGTCCCCTGGGCTCTCACAGGTAAGAGCTGCCCTTGGAGCAGAGCAGGACCGGCTCTCTCTTTGCCTCTTGCCCCATTCTCAGCTTTGCTGCCCAAAAATTTGATGTAGCTCTTTCCTCGGTCACCAGGGCATAAAATTGATTGATGAATAATCTCTTTATGCGGCTTGAACCTCGCGGTGACTTGTAGGTAGCGCTCGGGTTAATCAGGCATCACTTCATTGTTGATTCTGTAACAAAAAATAAAAGCAACTTGAAAAATGATAGGAAATACTCATTGATGAGGAATGCGCTTCGCTGGTGGGTTTAGGCTGCTTTGGGGCATTTTAACTGCCATAAAAGTGCCCCGTGTCCTCTCTTGGGGCTTTTCCATTTCAAATGTTTTGTACAGGGCTCTGCAACTCTCTAATTCCCAAAGAAGTGGGACAGTAAAATGAATTACAGAAATGAATGCTAATAAAAGAAATGAGACAAAGGGCTGATTATGAAAAAAGTAAGGAAGAAGAGATAAATAGGAGTTACAATAAGAATGGAGAAATAGCATTTAGTAAGATATGTGGAATAAATTGGTCTTTTTGTAGTCTTTATTAGATGAATATTCTACAAGGTTGATGTGAGTGGAGGAGCTTATCTTAAAAAAGGAAGGGGTGAAAGAGGATAAAAAAAGGTAATGGGGTGCAGAAAGAGGAGATAAAAGATACGGGACTTCGGAAAGTGGGATACGTAAAAGCATTGAGTTAAGATAGAGGAAAGGCTTAGGTTTCGTTTGCTCTTGTTTAATTTCTGCTTGTTGGAATAAATGGGGTAGAGCAGGAAGGTGCAGTCAGGTTGGAATAAGTGGGATAGAGCAGGAAGGTGCAGTCAGGTTGGAATAAATGGGATAGAGCAGGAAGGGGCAGTCAGGTTGGAATAAATGGGATAGAGCAGGAAGGGGCAGTCAGGTCGGCTGCTCAGGAGCAGGGATTCGTTCTGAGCAAGGTGTGAAGTGGGGCTGGGCTGGGGGGGCTGTGACCTGTGGCCAGGGGATGGCAAGAGCCACGAGCCCATCACGGTGCTGGGAGGAGGCAGGTTTTCTCATTCTCCTGCCCGGCCTCTTTAGTTCAGGTGAAATATTAAACTGCAGCTGACCTTTTAGAGCAGGAGATGTGTGAAAACAAATAAGGTCGTGTAAGGAACACGTCACCTGAATATTGTGGATAAAACTTGGTGGGAAAAACTGGAAATCTGTGGTTGTGTGTGAAAATCTGTGAACGCTCATCCTTTATGGAGTGGGAAATTAGGGGATGAGGCATCTTTTCAGGATCACAAGAAGCTCGTGGGCATTCAGCAGTGATCTGCGAGCTGTTTCTCGCGCTCTGGCTGTTGGAAGGAAGGTCTCTGGTTCAAAGAGCAGAGCCTCACGGAGCAGAGGGAGAGCGGAGCAGGGTCGCAGAGCAAACCTTGGGATGTCGTCTGGCTTGTGTCATGCAGCAAGAAATCCATTCCTGGTAAAGCTCGTCAACAGAGGGAAGCTAATCACAGAGCAGATAAGAGGGGGAGAAAGAGAACATTCTAGGCAGCCTCTTTAAAAAAAAAAAAAATTCTAATCAAGAGGGTTTTTTTTTTTTTCTTCCCTTAATATTTTCCTGTTGAGTCAGTGCATACGTAGGGCATGGGCGCTGGGCCAGATCCCTCCAGCCAGCCGGGAAAACGCTCCTTTCCTGTCCTGCTGGCCCTTATCGCCTTGGAAATGAGCGGCAGATTGTGTCACCCCAGGGCTGCGGGAGGAACGATTTGACCTTACGTCCTCCGTGTCAGCCCAGGGTCCTCCAGGGCTCCGGCAGCATATTTGTCCTCTGGCCACGGGGCTGGCCCTCAGGTGCTTGGGGAGAGACAGAAAAAGCAAGATCCGAGGCTCTGAGCCAGGGAATTGTCGGTCGTTGTGCTCTTTGGGACCGTGGAGGAGTGAGGTGTGGGGAGCTTTCCCCGAGGGACTCCTGCGGAGCTGGGGTTTGGTAGCAAAGCAGCAAAAATAGTGATTTCTGTTCATTCTGTTCAGTGTCTGTTGCTTCTCAGGTATTTCCACTGCTGTGTTGACCCCCTCGTTTGCAGCGGGAGGGGATGGGGAAGAGTTAAACTGGAAGTGCCTGTACCTGGGACACTTCCACCAGTAGGGCTTGAAGGGCTTCAAGACTCTTGACACAAGCAGTCCCTGGGTTACTTGTCCCCAGGGGAAGTTTTCCATCCCCCTTTAAGATGATTTTACTTTATCAGTTTTTTTTTAAGGCTACAGTTCTGACTATTGTTACTTATATCTCACCTCGGCCCCTGTCAGGTGTTGTGTTTCAGTATTATATTATGGTAAGAAATTCCCCAGTTGGATCAAAGTGTTCCCTTTTCGTTGCTCCCGTCGTTTCCCTCCTTTGGGTTTCATGGAATGCCCCCCTGTGCTGGCATTAAGAAATGAGGTGAGTGGAAGTTTCCTATTTCCAGGCACCTTGTAGTTCTGTGAACTTCCATCATGGCTTCATTTATTTGTTTTCTTTTAGGTAAACAAGCAAAATCCTTTAAACCTCTCATCGCTTCCAAGTTTTTCCATGCTCTGATTGTTCTTTTAGTCCCATTCTTGGACCGACCCCTTAAATCCTGCTGTTTCCGTTTCGTGATACAGGTACCCGAGCTGACGTGGTGTTCTGAGGGAATGGTTTATTCCTGATTTCTTTAACAACAATATAACGCTCCACAAACTGCTCTGTAACCTTAAAACTCACGGGACGTTGGGGATTGAACACTGAAAAAAGGTGGTCTCTGCCGAGCGCAGCGCTGTGTGTTTGTGCGTGGATGTGTGTGTTCTTCATTTGACAGAGTAATTAAAAAGGTGAGGAAGTGACCACTTCATTTGAATTAGGATCTGATTAAGGGGTCATTGATTTCTCCCCCGGAGCCGTGACTTAATGAACACTCATGGAACTGAGTCCATCCAAGGTAGGGGCTGCTGCTTGGACAGAAGTGAATGAAAATATTTACTTATGGTTTTGGGCTTGAGATAGCGCTTGGGTCTGAAAAGAATTTTGCCAGATGGAATATGTGTCATTGGCTTGTGTGGTCACAAATCACTCGGAGTGGTAGCTCTCGGCCCCTTGCTTTTATCTAGTAGACATCTCAGCATCCCTGCTCCTGGGACACAGCCTCTCTTAGCCCTTTCTTCAGGTGGGACCTTGCAGCAGCGAAGAGTTGAGGGATTTAACAAATGCTGCCGTTCCCAAAGTGGTCTCCTCACCCTCCTGCCTGTTCTACAGCTGCCTGTTCCAGTAAGTCTGGGTGGTGGGAGGTGAGGTAATATGTTAAAATAGAAGGAACTGCTGTATCTCACCAAAAGCTCTGGGCACCAGAGGACTTAGAGGTCTGCAGAGTCCTGGGTGAGAAGGTGACAGTGCCATGGTCTGTAAGAGAGACTTCAGGAGCCCCAGAGCAGGAGACGTACGGGATATTTAGTGTCTCTTGTGGGAAGAAAAGTCAGGTGCAAACATATGTTGTACCTTTGTAGCCGGCTTTCCTTTAACTTTATTTAAATAACCAGAAACAGATGATGGTGTGGGGCTGTGGGTTGGTGTCTTTTTCACTTATTCTTCTACCGTTTTTCTGTTGGACTCAGCCAAAACAAGAGAGGCGCTCGCTGTTCCGCTTCCTGCGGAGCCTTTCGTAACGACCAGCCCCTGGCACTTTGCTGCCCTTCCCAATTAGTTTCTGCAGCAAAACGAGGAGGGTTTGGCGGCGCCGAGAAACGGGTCCTACCCCCCTACCCCCCCCTTGTCCCCGTGGCGAGAGACGGCGTTTCTGCTGCCCGAATTCCAGGGCCTTGAAATCATCCCGCTGCTCTCGGGAATGAGTCGAACTCCGCCGGCGCCGGGGAACGCGCAGCACATGTTGCTGCAGGGGTGTCGGGGCCAGATGTGGCCCCACGCACATAACATTTCTGCTTTCTGTTGGCAAATTCTCATTTCTTGGGGCGAAAGGGCCCCTTGCGCAGGCCGGGAGAGGAAGGGCATCCCCTCTGCCTCCCCTCTTGCCTGGCAGGCTTCAGGAGGGGCTGGCTTGAGAGCATTTGCCTTCTCAGCCCGCAGAGGGAAGGAGAAGTCAGCGAAAAAGGAGCAGAGGAGTTTCTCCTTGGGCCTGGCTGCCGGAGGAGGTTACCCCGAGATCAGGTAGCCGTGGATTCGCCGCGTGGCCGGCGCCGCAGGGTGGCTGCTTGCCCGAGCTCTGCTGTCCCGCGGGGGATGTGAGCGGCGCAGGCAGAGCATTCGCACGGGCCGTTAACACAAAGCAGCTGAAAGGCTGTAAATCTGGCCCCACTCCGGCGTTCCCTTACGGTAATTTATGGGGTAGCCGTGCTTGAAGGTGGAGTAAGGAGAAAGCGGAGCTCGGGAGGAGGCGGTGGCAAAGTGCTTCCCTCCGTCCAGCAGGTGACATGGGGCTCCTCTGGTCGTACCACGTAGCCTGCGAAGCTCAAGGCGTTGAGAGAAGACGATTTCATCCCTCCTGGTGACCTGGGAGCGTTCTGGAGGATGCCAAGGAACAAGTGTGGTGGGATCTGGCCCACGAGATGAAGCAACACAAGAAGGGGAATGGTTTGGAAAAGACTCTTGGCTTTCTCCTGCGGGCTGGGATGTGCGTGCCGAGGGATTCACTGACCCACCGTGCTTGGAGCAAACGGCCAGGAATTTCCCCTGCCATCAAGGAAAGCTTTAGCTCTCGTTAAGAACACGCCGTGCACCCAGCAGGTCCTCGCTCCCTCCCCACAGCTGCCTCTTGGGGTGAAATGATGGAGTATCCAGTTAGCGGAGGACCCTGTGGCACCCATTGAGACCTTCCTCTGAAGCTGTACTTATTGACAGCTGTATTTAATAATCCCTTATCTGTTTCCAACAATGTTGAGATAACGCCTGCAGAAAACAAAAGTGCCCGAGAGCGGAGTCCTCTGGATGGTGGTGTGCAGAGACCTTGACTTTGAGGTGGCTGATGGAAACCCCAAACGGATCGTACCAGCTGGAACTTGTTACCGTCTGGTTCCTTGCCTTGAGTGAAAAGAGTTTTGTGGTCTCATTCTGGTCCTCAGAAATGTCACCAGCACTAAATTAGCGTTTGTAATGGCAGTGAGACATTCCTTAGTACCTTTAGGTCTGGGAACACGAGCCAGGACGCGTGTCTGTGTGCCATCTGTGGCGTGTCTGGAGGCAGCCCCCCAGCCCCTCGTTTATTAGCTTGGATCCTCTCTACGGGAGCCGGAATCCTGTTAGAACCATGAAGTTTATTCAATACTTCCCTCCCATCCTTCGTAGCCCAGTTTGGATTTTGGATGCTTTTAATAAAGTGAGGTTTATTGACAAAGTGGAGCGGAAGGAGGGATGTGATTTCATCAGAACCTCAGCCCTTTGTGCCCTGGGATGTCGTGGGTGTCATTTGGGGTGTGTGAACCTACACTCTTCTTCCCCGTTACACGAGTCCACCTACATTTTGCTATGTGTAAAGTCAGGTGATAAACCTCCACGGCTCCTGGTGCATGAGGGGCTCCCTAATTTCACCGTCCCATTTGTACAGACACCCCGTCCATCGTTTCCTGTGCTGGGAGAGCATCTCTTGGGGACACCATGGTCAGAGTCGGTTCTCTGGGCCTTTCCCTACAAGGAACCTCCTTGATTTGCATAAAGTGCCATTACAGTGGGTTTCAGGCTGATTAAAATCCCACAGTAGAGTCCTGTAACTTGTAGAGCAGGTACAGCTGTTGATTGGGATGTTAATTAGCAAATGTCTTTGCAGCCTCAACGATGTGGACACAGAATGAAAGGTTAAACTCATCTTCTGTAAATGAATAAATCAGGTCAAGGGAGATACCTGCGTGTGCCTGCTGCCCCTCTTCCATCTCCAAACAGCCGATTTCAGTGTCTTTACCCTTCTACCCATACCAGATAACAAGGATAAAGAAAATTTAAACCACAAACTCTTGATGGTGCTTTGTGGGCTAGAAACCTGCCTTCCAGAGACGAGCGTCAGTGTCTTTTCCCGAGCGCTTAAAAGTTTGACCTCTCGTACTTCTCACTTCTTTTCTTGTGCCTTTCTCTGCATCCGGGTCGGGCCTTTTCACAACATTTTTGATGGAAATTTTTGATGCAGTTCGGGGATTCTGAGCCTGCCAGAGCTCAGAGTGTGGCTGCAGGTGGGGGTTTGAAAATGCCAGTTATTGAGTAGCTGATAAATCCAGAAGGAGCATAATCTTCTTTTGGCCTTTGGGTTAAGGACCTACTGGAAGTGCCGCCCAGCTCCCTGCTTGGTAATGGGATTAGTGGGGGTTTGAGTGGGTTAATATCACTGGGAATAATAAGATTCAACCATTCCATGATTCTAGCATTCTATGGATATTTGCTTAGAGAACGTATTTAATTATTTTTGATTCAGTGCTGGGCTTTTTACCTCCTTGGTCCAAATCTGGGCAAAACGTAGAGCGCGTCCGGGGCTTGGCACCAGCTTTTTGGGGTTCGAGCTGTTTTTGTGTAGGGATGCTCCCCTCTGCGGGGTGTCTTGGAATGTGGGGAGAGCAGCTGGGAGTTAGAGCTGCAGGACAGGAGAGCTGGGATGTTGGGGAAGATGTAACGTGGCTTCTAATGCCAATTAACACTGTTAATTTTAATAATTATTTAATCTTGGAAAACAGCTCACATTCAAAAGGCGTGACAGAGGTGGGATGAATGAATTAAGATTTATCAACGTAAGAAAGACTGGAAACAGCCTTTATATTTTTTTTTCTTTTTTTAACAAGGAAAGAAAGAAAAATCCCTACAATTTTACCCCATCCCATGTGCAAAGGAGGGATTGCAGCAGAAATGCTGAGTGTAATTAAGATGAGGTCTGCAGACCCACCCCCTCCCTGCTCCTACTGCATTTTGCAGTGGGATATTGCTTCAAGAGGTGAAGTTGATACTTCTCCGGGTGCTCTCCTGCGCCCAGGGAGGGAAGTTGATGTGGTTTTTCTGGTGCTGCTTGAGCTGGCCCTTCCAGGAGGAGCCTCCCCTGGCCCAGAGTCTCCCCTGGCCCGTCCACCCTGCTCTAAAGGGAGTTATTGGGAATAAGAAAGCTCTCTCAGTAGGTGTCTTGGCCATGAAACGGCACCCTGGATCCATGACCTCGCGGAAGACTTTTCCTTCTGGCTTGTGCTACTATTGTGAATCAAAAGCAGTTTTAAAATTGCCAGTAATGGGGTTTTTCTGGGTGTTGTTAAAATAGCATTTTTCAATAGAAAATCAAACTCCTCTCTAGCTGTTTTAAAATTCTCCAGATCACTTTCTTCAGGACTTTTCTGTGCACGTTTTCTGTTCTCATGGTCCCAGGGACTGTGCTTTATTTTGATGCTTTTCAGACTTCACCACTTGTTGAACCACATTTTTGTCCATAATATAAGACGACAAAATAAGACAAGGCAACTTGCCATTTTCTTATGTTTAATAATTTCTATTCTGGTATTCCTTCTGGAATAATACCTTCTGTTCCATGCAATTTAATGGCTGTTTCCGTGCACGCTCCAGAAAATACATAGTTTTTAAAACAAACACAATGTGTTACAGAAGGCAACATGTCCCAATAAACACCAAAGTCAGCAGGAAAGTCAGGGATTTACATGGTGTGCATTTTATAAATGCATAGGGCTTAAAAAATCCCTGCAACTGGGTAAAACTGGGGAGAAGGAGCCTGTAAAGTGCTGGCGTCCACCACTATGGAGCAGTAATTCCACTTCTGGCCCCTTGTGGCCTGGAAGGGCTGTCTCCGTGGTCTCCACAGACCCCTCCTCGTGGTGCTGTTAAAAACCAGTAATTCATTTAGTTGCTTTAAACTGTCTGAATTTGCAGGAGTGTTTCTTCAGCGTAATGCAGTAAAACTTGAATATTTTATCTGTTTGCTGCCATAGACTCCTAAAGTGGTTGAGGTTGGAAGAGACCTGGAGACCATCTCATCCAAGTACCTGCTTGCAGCAGGGTCAGCCAGAACAGGTTACTCTGGAACATGTCCACTTGGCTTTTGAGTATCTCCAACAATGGAAACATCCATGGTCTCTTCTCCCAGGGAATGGGTGATGGGACAAGAGGAAACAGCCTCAGGTTGTACCAGGGGAGGTTTAGGATGGATATTGGGAAAAACTTCTACGCTGAAAGGGTTGTCAAGCCTTGGAAGAGGCTGCCCAGGACAGTGGTGGAGTCCCCATCCCTGGAGGGATTTAAAAGCCAGGCAGACGTGGTGCTGAGGGACATGGGTCAGTGGTGGGTTTGGCAGTGTTGGGTTGATGGTTGGACTCGATGATCTGAAAGGTCTCTTCCAACCAAAATGGTTCCATGATTCCATCCTTAGGGATAGACAGACGGTGACAAACTTTTGGACCTTTTTCTGCATCTTGGAGGAGAGTAGGAGGAAGGGCTCAAGCTTGGTGCTGCTCTTC
Organism: Tringa solitaria; assembly: GCA_026413425.1. Classification (NCBI taxonomy): domain Eukaryota; kingdom Metazoa; phylum Chordata; class Aves; order Charadriiformes; family Scolopacidae; genus Tringa; species Tringa solitaria. The sequence goes on along the minus strand of JAOXJM010000008.1, from coordinate 7,959,746 downwards.
TGGTGGTGGTGTGGACTAGGGCTCTTGACTGACTGCGGGTTGTGTTCCTCAGCATGGGTGTTCATCCCCAAAGCACAAGTTAAATCAGGAAAAAGATTGTATTGGGCAAATGAAGGGAGTTTGTAAACTCTTAAGGTGTCTCTGTTGAGAGTCACAGCTCTACTTCCAGCAGTGGAGATGTTGGAATTTCTTGCCCATCACGTGCAGACACACACACGATCTGTGTTTTTGAGTGCCTTTATTACAGAAAACACCAATTCACTTAATTATGTATTGGTCGTTAATGGAACACCCCCAGGCTGCAGTCAAGGCAGGGACCATCATCTCAGTCTCTGTAAGAAGCTGAGTAAATCCGTACCAGTATTTACAGATGTTACGAAATGATTATCTCCTGGGGCTTTATCCTTGTCCTCGTGCCTTTGTTAACGACGGTCCTGAACCCAGGCCGATTCTGGGTTGATGAATTTAATAAACGAGTGCCTTTGGGAGGGGGACAGCCACCAGTAGGACATCTGGCCACCCCCACGTCTCAAAATTACACTCGTTTAAATATTTCACTCTGCGTCTTCAGCCATGGGTTTATCAGCTTCAGCGCCTTATCTTTTTATTAAAAAAAGCAGAAAGATTGTTCTTTCCCCCCCCAAAGTGTGTGATATTTACCTTTGCTTGGGTTAGGGGTTGACGCCTCCAGCGGTGTAGCTGCTGATAAAATAATTGTAATTAAGATGTTAAACGCGGGGTGAGGCTGAGCTCTGGGGAGACGGCGTGACCGAGGGACACCTTCTGTCCTGCTTTTCCCCTTCACCCTCCTCCGTCGTGACATCCCTGCCAGGACAGTAACCCCGGCATCTCGGGCAAAGGAAGGGACGGCGACTCTGGTGCCTGTGGTGTCCTCTGCACAAACTGCCGTTGTCCGGGGAAGAGGAAACCGCGTTTCCTTTGCTGCCTTCCCTCGGTGGGAATCCCATTAATTCTGGTAAACTCGGGGAAAACGCCCCTAGTTCTGCGAGCGTTACCTGGGAATGTTTCCCCGCGCGGTCCGGCTGCCTTCGCCCGCGCCAGTGCCCGACCCTAAATCACAGCGAGCCTTAAAAAAAGGTCGTTAAGAATTTAGCCGGGTGGGTAATGACACAGCTGACGCGCCACGAGACAAACTGCTGCGGGAACGGGGGTGACAAGGCTTGAGCCACGTTTGCGGGAGAAGGGATCCCCCCTGGATCTCGGGGTATTTTTTATCCTTTGTAAGGCCGTGTTTAATATTTACCAATTAATTCTCCTGAAGACTGGGCTTGGGGAAGAAGGGAGGCGTGGGAACCGCTGCGCTGGCGAGGAGGAGGAGGAGGAGGAGGAGGAGGAGTGAGGATGCTGACGGCAGCGCAGGCGCTTCTCCGCTTGTTCCTCTTGTCTGCAATTTGGGGAATCCCTAAAATCCACGCCAGCTTTTTAGGGTGAGACACCCCAAACTAACCGACTGTCTGGCGTTTGGAGGAAAAGGGCTTTTGAAAAAAAGCCCAGGCATTTAAATAAACGGACCGAACAGTCACGGTTCCTGTTTACTCTTTGCTTCCGCCCAAATCCAAACCTTGAAGCTTCCCAATAAATCCCACACTCAGAGCTTGTACCGGGGTCACAAGCTGCTCCCAGCCCGGCCCCTTTGTCAGGAGCAGGGGTATTTGCACTGTGATTGTGTTAAATCCTGTTTTAAAGTGGAAACCATTAATCTGCAGAACCTGTTGGGCATCACAGAAGAGCTGTGGTACTCGCATCCTTGGTTTGAGCAGGGCTTTGAGGATTCCCAGGAACAGGTACCAATAAATGCAGGAAACCAGAGCGTTTGCAAGTCACTGATGCATCTTACAGTGGGGTAGAACTACCGCCTCTTTTGATTTTACAGAGCTGCTGTGGTGAGGACAGGCTGATTTCAGTGCTGCCAGATAATTTGCAAACGAGCCGCTTTAAAAAATTGAAATTTTTGATGCAATGTGTACCAAAAAAATGGCATATTTAAGCATGTAGCTGAGGCCTTAGGTTTAATCTGATGGTGGGTTTGCTGATACGCATTTGAAGTATCATTATAAATAAAGAAAGCCAAACTATGAGCATTTAGTCATTGTCCTTATTTATTGGTTTAATCATTTTTGTGCTATTTTTAAAGCTGGGACAGTTCACAGGAGTACTGTGGGAATATGATTTTATGCATTATTTGAGAGGGTGCTGTGCAGAAAAGCCTGAAATGAATAAACTTAATAATTCCGGCTTCTCCATCATCGTTTGTAATATTTGCAGATGAGCTGGTTCTGTGTATTACAGACAGGTATTACAGATTTTTTCCGATCATACTCAAATTATTCCCATTACACAACTCATTGCAGAGAGCAGCTTCAGGGTCTGCCATGCCCCTGTTCTGCTGAGTGCAGGGCACACCGGGGGAGGAGAAAAAAAAAGAAGATAGATTTGAATTATCTAGTTACCAAACTAGCAACAAAAATCAAGTTCAAAATTAACACAGGAGCTGAATAATGTCATGTTTCTGTTTGGTGCAGGAACCAGGGATGGTTGTGGCCCAGGTTTCCAGGTGACACTTGTCCAGGGGATGACTTTTGGTGTGTTGGAACCGTTCACTCCGGGGCATTTCTGTGAGCTATTTTGGAACTTATTTCTCATGTCCTTGTGGCCAAGAAGGCCAGTGGTCTCCTGGGGGGCATCAGGAAGAGTGTGAGCAGCAGGTGGAGGGAGGTCATCCTGCC
>JAOXJM010000008.1:7938982-7949486 GCA_026413425.1 Tringa solitaria | reverse complement strand
CCCAGAGAGGTGGTGGAGTCTCCTTCTCTGGAGACATTCAAACCCCCCCTGGCCACGTTGCTGTGGGACCTGCTCTGGGTGGACCTGCTCTGGCCAGGGGTTGAACTGGGTGATCTCCAGAGGTCCCTTCCAACCCCATGGGATTCTGTGATTCCCTGTGATTTCTGCTGCAGCACTGGAGGAGCATGAGTTGGTTTTGGTAAATTGGTTGCGTCCTTTATGGAGAAGGCTTTCTCCATCGCATCACCTGTGTTGGCTTTATCTCAAGATAAATCAGGATTCCATCTGATAACGTGGTCAGTTCCCGTCTTTTGGGATGAATCACTTAATACGCTCTTTTTTTTAATTTCCTTTTCTTTTTCCCTGGCAGGCTCCGTACCCCTCAGGACAGAATGCAGCTCCCACAACGTTGGTGTACCCTCAAGCCCCTCAGACAATGAACACGCAGCCTCAGACCCGCTCCCCGGTAAGAGAGCCCCTCGTTGCATTATCTCCTGCTCTTTCTTCTTCGTTCCTCTGTTTGTCTGTGTACGTGTGTGTCAGTGCCACTGGGCTGGTTCTCTGGAAAGTGTGTTTTACTCAACTGGAAGCACGTTCCAAATGGCAAATCTTGATTGCATTTTTCAGACGTTGTCCTGGTAGGCGCTAATTTTCCTTTTCAAGTGGCTTATCAGAAGAGAAGCCATGGAGGGGTTCTCATCTACCTTCGAGTAACGTGATTTATTTTTAGCGCAGTTTCAGGTTCGTTTTAGGGTTTAGATTCATAAAACTTCATTTAGGGTTTAGATTCATTACCAGAATCTTTTCCTCTTTTCTTCTTTTTTTTTTCCTTCCTTTAGTTTTTTTTTTTTATTCTTTGAGGAAGTATTTGGTGAAGCAATAGAGGGAAGGTCAGGGAGGCGATCCCTCGCAGCAGCACTCAGTCTCCAGTGGCCTCTGGGCTTTCCTTCCCAACTGGTGCCACTGGGGCAGTTCTAACCCTTCACTGCCGAGTGCCCCGTGGCTGCTCGTGTTTAACGTAGAGCTTCTGTGCGCCCACATCTTTTTGTGGTAAACCCCTTTTTCACCCAACTTTAGCTCTGATAGTCCTTGGTAATCTTTTTTTTTTTGGGGGGGGGGGTGTATTGTAATAGTGCTCTGCTGTTGTAGGACCAAAGCAGGCTCTTTGGGGGGAATCTCCTCTCCTAGCGCAGCCCCACACGGTGCTGGGGGACCCTCCTGGGGCATCAGGTGCTTCCTCAGCTTTTGGAGACAGGGTGGCTCAGCATCGGGGTGGCTCAGGGTTCAGGTGGCCGAGGGACCCGCAATCCCTGCGCCTCTCAAATCTGCCTCGTAGCGCTCCCGGGTCGGCTCTAAAGCACCGCAGCCGTCCCAGCGCTCTTCTCTTTCAGAGTAAGATAACAGTGCTGAAGGGCGGCAGCTCAGACCTCTGAGACCTTCTCAAACCTTCTGTTTGGCCACAGAACAGGTATTTTTATACACACTCACACACATAGATATAGATATATTCATACACACACACGTAGGGCGAGCTTTCCCCACCTGTGCAGCCTCACCAACGCTCTTGCCCCACTTTTGGAGGTTTCACCTCCAGGAGATTCACAGGAGGGTTAGCTCTGAGGCCCGTTAACCCCCGTGTTGATGAACAAGCCAATTAACGCCAGTTTTGATGAAGTTTCTGGGATGTGGACAGCTGCGAATTTCTAACCGGCTCCCCCCCCCCCCCCTCCAACACCTCCTTAGTCCCTTGTTCTGATCAGTGACGCGGGACACTGATGGTAAAAAAAAACAAACCCACCCTCTTTTCTCAGTAAGTATAATCATCCTCTTTATCTTTAATTGTTGAAAAGCGCAAATGAGTTGCTGTGGTTAGAACTGGAGCAAAAACCTGACTGAAGAGCTGCATCTCTAAACCAGTTTTTTTGACAGCCCAGCAGAACAGTGCCAATACATTGCACAGACAACTGGAAGAGGAGGAAGGTTTTGGACCAGAGTCCGGTTTACAGGTCCCTGGCTGGAAGAGGCTGGATAAAATACTGCATTGTAAGCAATATAACAAACTGTACTCCTTCTTGCAGGCGATTGTGCCCCACGGCACTGGTTTTATTTCTTCCTTTCTTTCTTTATTTTGATTATTTTTATATTTTTTTTAATTACCACATCTTTTTATTTTTTTGTTGTTGTTGTTCTTGATGTTGTTGTTGGCTGATCTAGAGAAACGCACTGATTTTGCTTCTTTGCTTAAAAGCATGAGCTCCCGTGGCAGTTCCCTCCGGGCGAGGTGGCAGCGCAGGGTCCAGAGAGGGACTCACTGCAGTTGGGAGGCTCTGATCCGGGGTAGGACAGAGACCTGAGGCCAAACCACTTGGGGTTTGCCGCTCGACGGATAACATCCTCAGGAAAATTTGGCCAGAAAACCTTAAATTGTAGGCTTTTGGCCCCATTGTTGAGGAGGAATGATTTGTCTGCGGTTGTCAGCCATTTTTCTATTATTTTTTTCTTTTTAATTTAAGCTCTCCTGTATTTTTGCCACCCGCTCTGCTAGTGACCATTCCCACCCCATGACTAAAACGCTCACCCATAACATCTCATCCCACCTCCCCACCCCAGAGCCAGCACAAGAGCGGCCCCGTCCTCAGCTGCTCTTGTGTTTTGTTCTGGGCTTGATTTACATTGTTGGTTGTTTGGTTTTTTTTTAAATTTAGTTTTTAGCCATCTTTATTTTTTTTGGTGGAGAGGGGAGGCTGAGGAGGGGAGGAGGAAGGTGACAGGCTGTCTCTGCCGTCCCCAGGCTCCATCCGTCCTGCGGCTGGCGTGGGGATGTCGTTAAGCTGTGGCACTAATGAGGTTGATCCTCACCCCGCTTCCCCGAGCAGCCGGAGCATCCTCCATCCTGTTTCTGCATCCGAGGGCCATTGGTGATTGCAGAATTGAGGCTTTTCCGTCCCTCCCAGGACACATTTTCCCCCTGTTAATGCCGTACCATTGCTCCGAGAGCGAGGATTTCAAAGTTCAGCTCCAACTTGGGGAAGAAAACCAAAATCAGAGTCACTCGGCACTACTGAAAATTCTCCGTTAGCTCTCGCCGACGCCAGCCCCAAGCACCGGGGGATTTTAATACAAACTGTCCAATTCTAGGAGATCTGCCAAAAAAAACCCCAAAAACCTGTGATGGGAGCGGGGTGTTTGAGCGATCCGGAATGGTGATTTTTGGAGAGGCTAGAGGTGCCAGCTCAGCATCAGCAGACGGAGAATGTGCCCCACTGGGGAGAGGGGGGGGGGCAGAAAGGTTGGACCCGGGTTTGAGACAGAAATTTTCCTTTCTATCTCCTGCCTTATCATCCCTCGGGGAAAGAAAACCAACCCAAAGTGTCTGTTTTAATCCGAGCCAGCAGCGACTACAGTTTGTTCTGTTGCTTACAGCTACTCGCAGGAACAAATCCTATCAACCTGAATTATTTAAAAAAAAAAAAATTAAACAAATTTAAAAAAAATCACTAGCCAGTGGTGACCAGTGCAAAATAGCTTAGGGCGTCTTTCACTAACTTTGAGGTTTTGCTTTATTTCTTTTCTTTGTTTTCTTGTAACACACGTTACTTTTCTCCATGGAATATGCTTTATCTTCTTGAGACGGAAGCTTCCAGCTCTTGTTTTAAACACAGTGAGAACCAGTCTTTTCTGCGGAACAGCGAGGAGGGAGGTGCTTCGGCCCTGAAATTAAGCAGCGCAAGGTTTTTGCATCCCATCCTTCTCTTTTTGATTCATTTTTGTCATTGGTGTGTAACGTGGAGTGCGTAGCCCTGCCGTAAAGGCTGGTGTCAGCCCTTCCGAGGGGAGCTTGGTTCCCTTTTCTCAAACACGAGAAATTTGAATTGGTTTTGAGGAGTTTTTCCGGAGAAAATCAGGACTTGGAAGTGCATTTGCCTCCCGAGACTCATCCCGGTGCCCGTTCCTCGTTGCTGTGGGGAGGAGGTCGAGACTCCGAGTGCTGCTGTCCTGCCGTGGATACCAAAATACACATTATAGCTCTTTTGTCTTACAAAATGACCATACTTTATCTTTTTTTTTTTTTTTTTCCTTTAATGTAAGGCTTAGGGAAAATTTTCAAGGGTGGGAAAACTCTCTGTTTAGTGAATCAGCGCAGGTCATTCTTTACAAACTCTTGTGCTAGAAATAGTCTGTCTGTGCATATTTTCTCCTTTCCAAAGGGTTTTACCACTTTTCATCCAAGTGTCACGCTGAGGTGAAGGTAGAAGGGATTTATAAAGACCGGTGGTAGTAGGCTACTTCTTGGAAATCTTAAATATAGGTGATTAAATTGTTTATAGAAGCAAAAAATCAGCTGGACCAGTGAATATTTATACTTTGCTTCTCATGTTTGATGGCATTAAGAGAGCTGGGAGGTAGGGCTGGAAGTGAACCCCAGTCCACTTTTTCTTCCTGAAAAAACCCTCTTATTAAGCAAATCAATAATTAGTAGCCAGTTTTGATCCCTCTTCTCAGGCAGAAATTAAACCATCATGAGCGTGACTTGGCAGAGGGGGACAGTACCCTGTGCTTCGGCACGTGCCCTGGGTTAGAAGCCCAGGGGCAAATAATCACAAAGAGCAACAGGTAGAGGCACGTGGTGGGTAAAAAACCACCACGGGATCTAGTTTCATTTCCTCCATTTAATTATTGGAGTTATTATCAACAGATTTCTCTGCTCTCCTCGTGGAGCTCTGCTGATTACACCGAGAATTAAAGCTTTAAGACCTAACTCAGCTTCTGGAAGAGGATGCCTTGTCATCTTTATTTCTCTTTTCCATTTCTTGCATTCATTTTTATTTCTATTTTAACAATCAGTTACTTATTGGAAAAATGCTTTGAATGTTTGCTGAGCACGTTAAATTCCAATTCCTTTCCTGCGGGTGTAACCCCAGAGGGTGGGACCCAGGACCCTTTGATCCCCAGCCAGGCTCTGGGGGAGAGGAGAGCGGAGAACCCCTCTCCTTCGCCGTCAGCGGGAAGGGGGTGGGGGGGGTGGGGGTGTAGCAATCCCATTCGTTAAGGAGGGTTATTTTGTGATGGTTACAGGAAAAGTTAACCAAAAAAAAAAAAGCTGAAAACAAACTTGCACTGTGTGTACGTGCAAAGAATTGCTGCTGTTTGCCTTGCAGAGGATTCCGTGCCCCCCCCCAGCACTAGCCACCCTCCCCGGCTCTTTGCTCTCCCGTGTCAGGCTCCATCCTCCGCTCCCACCAAATATTTGGAACGGCTCCGAGTCCGGCTGCTTTACCCATTTACCTCCACCTCAAAACAGTTTAAAACCTCCACTGCTGCTTCTTTTAAGTTGGTTTTTTTTTTTTTTTTTTTTTGGTTGTTGGGTTTTTTTTGTGTTTTTCCCCCCCGGCAGGCTGAGGAACGCCTGCGTTCACACACGAGAGAGTGCCTTAAAAATAACCAGCAGCTTTGCCTGGTTTTCCCCCCGTGAGCGATGTTCCCTCCTTCTATCTCCGTACCCGTCTGTCCTTGTCCCGCAGCAAAGCTTCCGACTGTTTTGTGGTTGTTTTTCTTTTTCCTTTGTGGGTTTATTTTGCATAGAGTGTGACATTTTGGTTCCGTTGTGGTGTTTCTGACTCTTTGTGCCTTTCCTTTTGTGTTTGTTTCTCCCGCCTTTCCTCAGTTTGCAGCGGGGCCTCGACCTGCCCATCACCAGGTACAGTACCCTGCCCCTTCGTTAATTATCCTCCTAAACTAATTTGGCTGGGGGAGGCGGGTGGTTGGAGGTGGTTCACCCACTAACTCGGAACCAAGGCTGGCTGGGGAACCAGCCGGGTTAGTAGTTAACTAGGATAATTAGCACGTGCATAACCCTGCTAACAAGCTGCTGTCACTGCACTCATTAACACCCCCCGACCTTAACGCCACTGCCGTAGGAAAGGAGAACCCGTAGAGTTGGTGGCCGGGTACCTGTGAGATCTGTTTGCCTTTCCCAATCGCTAGAAACTTGGCCGAATCTTTCCCAAACGAGGGGGTGGATTGAGTTTCCTCAGCTGAAGGTGTCAACAAGGACCGGGCGTTCGCGTCCCTGTGAAAATCCAACTTTCCAGACTCTGAGCGAGGAAAAGTGCCCTTCCCTGTGCCATGGACAGGGTTATCCCTTCCCATTACAGGGATTAGTGTTGGGTTAACTCGCCCTGTGAAAGCCAAACATTTAGGAGTCCTTGTAGTATTCCCGTTGCATGACTTGGACTTTGTAAGGAACCACTTAATTAAGAAGAATGGCAATTGGGAAGAGCTCTGGCTCCTGAAACTCATGGGCAACACTTACTGGGGTGGTGGGACCCCCCTGGTGGGACCTCTTCAGCCTGCACGAGGACGGGAGCGCAGGTCCCTTCTGTCCTAGACCAGGTCTCCAGAGTTGTCTTCTGTCAACTCCTGCATCCATCTTTGCCAAACCCTTTTCCCTGGGGACTGATTTTGCTGCTTCTTGTAGCTTTTGAGGGGCCAGAGGTGGCTCTGATGGGTGGAGAAGCGCAGGAGAGGCACGGGAAGGGCAGGAAAGCTCTCCCAGATTCCGTTGTGTCCGTGTTACTCTTCTTTCTCTTGGCCTTGAAGGAACAGGTTGTTCCTACCATGTTATTAGGAAAAAATTATCCCCTTAACTCCAGTGATGTTGGGGCAGGGACTTAAGTCATGGAAGGGTTGTTCCAGGAGAATTACTTTGCTCTCACTTCGCTCCCGTTGGTCTGGGTGGTTTAATGCTGTAGAGACGAGCAGGTTTGGGGAGGTGCTGCCTCAGGAGAGCAGGTAAGTGCGTGAAGTGGGCATTGACACCCAAAAAAGCTGAATATCTTTGTTCCTTCCACCTCGGAGCGCAGCGTGGAGGCAAATAGCCTTCCAGAGCGGGCTCAAAAACAAAAAAAAAAAGGCTTAAGAAGCAGAACTGGGTGTCTGTGCTTGTTTGATGGAGGTGAATGTTGTGTGAGAGAGATGGGGTACGTGCCCGGCCAGGGATTGTGGTGATGGGCGGCAGGGGAGGAACATCCACAGCAACACAGGGATCCACGGGATCGGTGTCTTAGAGGGAGGTACTTTTGTTCTTGAACTTGACTGCAGGTCTGCGTTTATATTACAGGACACCAAAATTCCATCGCTGTTCAGAAACTCATTAGTTCTTCCAGAGATCGTTACTAAGACAAATTATATTTTGTGTGAGCTGTTTAATACTCTCAGAAAAATCACTGAGCTCACTGCGAGCAGATTTTGGACCGTGGGTCCCGAGGCAGCGCAGCCTTGAAGGAGACCATTTCGGCGCTCGGTGGCTTCACTGGTACGGCTCTGCCCCCAGCGGGTCTTAATTTGATTTAAAACTTTTCTTTTGGACCCAGTTACGGCCCTGCCTGCAGGGTAAAACTTGTCATTTCCGTATTTAACCACGTATTTAACTTGCGTTGCAGTTAGATTTTTGACTCTGTTACATTTGAAGTCTGTTTATAATTATCTGCGAGAAGCTGTCACTGTTAGAGAAACGTTCCAGGCTTTATTCCCAGTTATCTCTGTCACGTGCTGGATCAGGACGGGCACAGAGAAACCTGGGCCCTGGATGAGCTCTTTATTCCTTTTAATCCCAAAGTCTCTGCCCACGGTGCGTGTTGGGGACAGAGAGAGTGGCTTTTGCCACCGCCCCGAAGCAAATTCACCCCAAACCCCGCACTTGGAGGATTCTTGAGACCTGTATAAATTACTGTTTTCATGTGGGAAGCCTTTAACGTGCTGCAGTAGTTCAGTTGTGTAACATTAGCACATTTGAGGTTTTTTTCTAACCTAAAAAGAAGTAAATAAGTGAATTGCCTTCATATTTGTTGCAACATCATAACGTGCTCTTCCAAGGAAGCAGCACAAGACGAGGTTTGCAACGATTCCCGCGTCAATCCCCCGGTGATTTTAATTAACATCTGCCTTGTATTGATTCCCTGTCTTCTTCAGGCAAATAATGGATTATTCTTTAATGTTATTTCCTGTAATTATTAGCTCTTTAAAGTACTGAAATTGGCGTGATTTAAGCACCTGAAGTTGACTGGCAACTTTATAAGGAATTTTTTTCGGATGGGAATCCCCGCCCTGGGGGCTGATACTCAGCTGATGCTACAGAAAGTGGAACTGAACTCTGTGTAAGAGAGAATATTAGAATGAGATTGAGGATGCTGATAGTGGCTGAAGTCAAATGAAAATAGCTGCAGCGGTTCCGATTACCAGTGAAATGTTTGTCAGGAATCCTTGATTCCAGTAACGGGGCCACCTCAGGAACCGCTGAAATGTCTCATTTTATAGGAGAAAGAAAAAGGGCCCTGCAAGGTGTTTTGTGGCAGCGGTTTTAAATACACCCTCAGCTTGGGTTTTTCTCAAAATTGTAGAATCGTTTTGGTTGGAAGAGACCTTTAAAATCATGGACTCCAACCGTTAACCCAAGTCACCACTAAACCTTGTTCCTTCAGCGCCGTGGCTGCTGCCTGGGCTGCTGCTCCCTCCCTTTTCGTCCTCTCTGAGTCAAGCTCTTGAGTCACTTCGGTGCTTCTGATCCTCGTGAAGCACAATCAAAAATAACAGTTTTCTTCCAATCTGAAGTCTGAAATGTAGAGTAACCTTCAATTTGAGGAGTGACTTCAGGAACGTGTGGGTTATTTTAGAAAGGATGCTCAGAAGAGGCCAGTGTAATTAAAAACAGAAATAAGAACGAGTATAAACTGAAATGTCAGCGTTCCCTTCCTGGCTTATAATTGTGTTTGAGCTGAGTTTACGGGTCGAGGCTGCTGCTGTAGTTCGTGCCAGTTTTAGCTCGGGTTCCTCGGGTTCCTCTGGGTGCAGCTTATGCAAGAGAGGGCTGGGCTGGGCCCTGCGCTCCTTAAAAACCCTTGGGATGTGGAGAATTTGGGAATTCACTCCCTGAGCTGACTCGGGACTAACCGTTTTGTAGCTCTTTGGAATATCTGGAGTTCAGAAGGCAATGGGAAACAGCTGCCAGGATCCTTGCTTGCTCTTCGTCCCCAAGCGTGGAAAGGAGCTGCCAGTTTTAAATCCCGTGGTTAATACAAAAAGGGTTGGGTTTTTTTCTCCCCTTGTTTTATCATTTAGTAAATAATAAAACTGGGGAAGTCAGAGGCAGGGGGGTGTCAACCAAGTCTGGGGTTGTGCCCCATGGGCTGTGCTGGGTTTGCTGGTGGTGGCCATTGGGGCAGCACGACGCGGGACCTGGGTCTGTCCCTCTCCAGGCTGGAGCCCCTCGGCCCAGCCCCGGGGCCTGCCCTGAGGTTTGAGGATCAAATAGAAGGTGCCAACTTTCATCTGTGAGGAGATGTCATTCTTCGTCCTCCAGGTCAGGCCTAGGGGATCCCACCAGCCGCCTTGGAGGGCCCAAAACGGCTGAAAAATTAATAATGGAGCTGTCTCAGAGTATGAGAAGCTTAATTAAAGCAGGGAGCTTGGGGGGGTGATACGATTTGATCGTGTTGATGGCAACTTGTTGAACTTCCATTCTCCGCGACCTTCTCCAGGGCTTTGTGAACCCATCGCAACAACCAGCCTTGATCCCATCTAGAAGAAAACAGAGGGATGTCCTGCGCGTTGCGTGTGAGGGACAGAGCTTAGCGCAGCCTGGTTTCCAGTGCTCTTCCCACCAGCTCATTTCTCAGTCGAAGCCTTTAGAGCAGGGAGGGAGTGCTTCCCAGACCGGGAGCCACGGCTTCGAAATACAGAGTAAATGGAAAATCAATTAAAATGCAGTGGCGGTTCGTCAGGAGGAGGCCGGTGCTCTCTTTGATCATTGATTTTTTGAGATGACAGCTCTTACCCGGCCGACCTTCAGCAGGCTCCTGACACGGGGTCGTGCGGGAAGAACATCATCCCGGCGAGGATGATGGTAAATAAAAGGGAATCGGGGCGTTACTGAGACGTGAATGTCAGGGCAGCGCTGAGAGGGGCAGGCGGGAGGTTAGGAGTGGGTTTCCTTGGTATTACTCTTAATTACTCTGTCACAAATAGCTGGTGTGTGTTGGCAGCAAACTTAATGAGTACAAAGCTGGAGAAGGTGGTCAGCAGGAGGACGTTGTGCAGGGGGGGACAGCGAGGTGACATCCCACACTGCGAGGTGCAAGCCCTTGTCCTTCAGCGCCAGGGAGAAGGTTTTATTCCGTAAAGTGGGGTCTCACCAGCTGAAATCTCCTGAGCAATGGGATCTGTAGAGAAACCACTAAAGTTATTTCCCTCCGAGGTAAGGAGTCGTCGCTGCTGTGTTGGGAAGTGGGGAAACCCCCTCTGGGGCATGGGCGCAGTTCTGATTTTGGATGTTACAGAATCACAGAATGCTGTGGGGCTGGCAGGGACCTCTGGAGATCACCCAGTCCAACCCCCGGCCAGAGCAGGGTCACCCAGAGCAGGTCCCACAGGAACGTGGCCAGGGGGTGGTTAAATGTCTCCAGAGAAGGAGACTCCACCACCTCTCTGGGCAGCCTCTGCCAGGGTT
>JAOXJM010000008.1:7915249-7925575 GCA_026413425.1 Tringa solitaria | reverse complement strand
CCAGCACCTCCAGATCTCTCTTGTGTTGAGGTGCCCAAAACTGGACACAATACTCAGCCTCCTTTTCTCCAGGCTGAAGAGCCTGATCTGCAGAGCTCCCTTCCACTGAGACCAAGGGGATAGTTAAGGCTTTTGGCCAGTCTCCTGATTGAATCAAATCTTGTCACATCACCCTTTGCTTTGGTCACCTGCTTCCTCCTTCTGGGCTCCAATGTGGACAAGCAGTGAGGCACCGTGCTCAAGCAGTTCCCATCTGGTTGGGTTTTGGCAACAAGGTTTGCAGTTCTTGACTGGAAAAAGCTAATTTTCTGCCAGAGAGTGGCCTGAGGATTTGCACCTTGGGCTGAACGGGGAGAGAGCCGAGAGGTGGCTATGTATAGAATCAATTAAACTTGTTTCTCAGCGCTTTCCATGAGACAATACTAGTGATGGAAAATGTTGGATTCCTGGTGAGATCTTCTTCCCCTTACTCCATCCTAAAGGCTCTCCCAGTAGAGCTGAGGAAGGGCTGGGAGCAGCCAGGGGCTCAGATCATGTCTGTGCACGGTGCCGCTCATCCAGGCACTTCCCAGATCATTTTTGCATTCTGAAGTCTATTTTAAGATCCTACAATTAAGTCAAACAGGACGAAATAAATGTTTTTCAAGAGGAGGTTAATAAGCATGAATTTTTATCAGCTGTAATTTATATGCAGAGCACAGCAGCGATGTCCAATCATCTACTCTAAGGTATGCAAATACCTCATTGTTTAATATCCAGGCTTGGTTTTGATTAGGTACTTGGAACCACTTTTGTTAATCACAGAAGGGCTCTGAAATAGAGCTCACCATAAAAAGTTCATTAGCGTAACGTAACTGAAAATTTAAGCCCACTTAAGCCAGGAAATTCCAAGTTATTGTCCCAACAGCGTCTCGAATTCGTTTCTTTGGAGCAAGTCTGGTACCTTGGATGGAATTAGATGATGCCTTAATAACTGCTCTCAGTGGCTGAATTCCAGCGGTGGCGGATGTTATGATTTTGAATGGTCTAAAAATCAGTAAACTTTAAATCTTTAGCCCTAGCTTTGCTTGAAACGTGTTGGGGCTTTTGTGTATCCCCTCTCCCCGGCTGGGAGAAGCCGGGGACGGTCAGCGTGAGCTTCGTGTGAAAACACCCGCCCAACGCTCTCCATCTGGGGCAGCTCCTGGGGCAGGTACAAGGAGCATCGTCCCCGTTGTCTCCTTCTACCACCCTCTGAACCAAACCCTGCACATCAGGGGTTTGGTGAGATTTCATCAGGTTGAACACTCAAAATGCCAACGTGCCATCTCCGGGCTGGACGAGGCATCATCTAATCAAAGTGTCTCCCAGTCCAAAGATATTTGTTAAATTCTAGTAATGCTTCTTTTCTATCGACGGCCGGTATCTGATTCTGTAATTTCATTATTTAAATTAGCAAAGAGGGAGAAACTTGCTCAAGAATGCATCGAAGCCAGCATTTCTTGACCAGAAGAAATGGTGAAGTCCTGACCAGTCCCTGTCCCAAATTCTACCTTTGAAAAAGAAGCCATTTTATAACAATAATAGGTTTCAAAAATATTTTTTTCTTTCAATTTGGATTATTTTTTTAACTGACTCAAAGAAAACCCCAAATCTTTGATGACGCAAGCCTGAAGCAGCCTCTTCTCTCGGTAGATTGTGTTTGTAATCAAAAAAATACTGGACTTGTCCAGAAGGTGAGCGTCGCCGCCGTGACTCGAGCTGTGATTTTAGCCATTTCTGTCCTTTTCATCTCTCGTGCTTTATATTCAGCATCGCTGACCAAAAGGAGCTTTAAGAGGAGCCTTCCCAGCACCTCCCCAGCGGTTGCTTAATCACTAAAAGGCTTTAGAATTCCTGCAGAAGGGAAGCTGGCAGCGAGTGGAGATATTATTTATACATTTCTAGCAGGACGCTATTTTCCACACTCGTTTTTTTGCTGGGAAGATAAATAAACCCCAGGACCACATATCGAATCCGTCTACGGCATTTGCTGCGCACTGACTTACGTGGAAGCTCACCTTTTAATGAGTAAGAAATGCTCATTTTCCTGGCAAAGCAAGTATTGATGAGTTTATCACGCCTTGTGTTTGCTCGCCCCACGCGCTGTGGTAGGACAGAATAAGCTGGAGCAGCTCTTTTAACATCATCAGTCCTGAGAGCAATTTTGAATGTGGTTTTTTTTTCCTAGAAAGTCTCTAAATGCTCCATTCCGGAGCTGGGAGCCTGTAAGGGTCAGCACTTCAGTACCGTTTATATTGCCCTGCGACAGCGTTCCCACAAAATAAATGAGTTTTCCAGATTTCTTAAGAAAACAAGTTTCCTGACCCAAGAAGTTTTCGGGTTTCTTTGCCACGAGTCTCCTTTGGTTCCTGTGATTCTTATCACGTTCTCCTTTCCCCCCCCCCACTTCATTCATCCATAAATTTTTCATAAATGAAAGTAATGATCCGCTGAGGGGGAGGGGAAAGCATTCTCCAAACGGGCTCATTTGTAAAACTGTGGGGTTTTTTTGGCTTCCCCCGGCGCTGGCGGGAGGGGGGGGACACCGATGTCAGCCAGAGCCCGGCCCAGCTCCTCAGGCTCCCTCCTGGAAGAGGAACCATCCCGAATAAATCTCAGCCCTTCACTCCACTTGCTTGGATTGCTATTTTTATTTTTCCAGCTGTGCTTTGTCACAGTCCCCCTTTACCCCTCTGCTGCCTGAAATGGTGAAAAATAGCGTATTGGAAGATAATTCACTTTTTATCCTGCGCTGTTCAGATGCAATAGCTGGAAATGGGAGGGGAAAAAAAAGTCCCAGGAAGAGGAACAAGTTGCCAGAGAGTTTTTTTAGGGAACTAAGTTTTGCCTGGATTTCTGACAGCCTGTCCGCAAGGAGGAATGAGACAGCAGTGCCTTGGGCACTCTGCTTTGGTATGATTGTTTAAAAATTTCCTTTTCCCGTGGATATTCCGTGGCTGGGTGAGAGCAGACACCCCCAGAGAGCCCCCGAGCTTTCCACACTGGATTATTGCATTTAAATTTAGCTCCATTTTCTTCTTTGCGTGGTCCCTGACGCGTGTTTAAGGGCATTTTCCAAAAGTGAATAGTTGACTTGTCCCATCCATCATCTAGGTCGGAAGGGACCTTCAAGATCATCTAGTCCCCTGTTCACTCTCAGGTCCACGAGCCCTTTATCCGTAGGTTGGAGTGAGTTTGGAGCAGTTACTTCCTCTTACACAAAATCTTCTTAAATGAGAATCTTAAATTCTGAGATGAAATACAAGGGATTTTTTCTGTCTTTATCGAACCTTCATGAACACAAGTGAAGTGTTTGTGCGGCTGATGGTGGGGACATAAGTAAAGTCTGTGGTCTCTGCAACAAGCCGTGTTTTTTTCAGTCTTGGGACTCTGCTGGGCTCCAGTTTTGGGTTTAGATACAGGAAATCTCGGGCTCACTCCGCGCTGGTTGGGAATCAGCTCCTCCTGCTCCCCTTGGGCTGCTGCACAACTGGTTTTATTCTCGTGTTACCCGGCAGGTACCGCCCCACACTCTGTTCATACAAGGCACTGGATGGGTTTTTTCCTATGACCACACAGGAAATTTTTCCTATGACCACACAGGTACAACCAATCTAGATTATTTTCCCCCTGTGATAACGAGT
The DNA here is from genome assembly GCA_026413425.1 of Tringa solitaria. Lineage (NCBI taxonomy): Eukaryota > Metazoa > Chordata > Aves > Charadriiformes > Scolopacidae > Tringa > Tringa solitaria. Next base: position 7,921,910 of record JAOXJM010000008.1, on the reverse strand, counting down.
ATTATGATATATACATCTCCGTATATACATGTGTATGTGTCTGTATTATGATACATATATCACTGTACATACATACGCACACTTCTATAAATAAATACATTTTTAAATTCATATATACATATATCTAAACAAAGAAAACTAAATAAATATCAAAGGTGTTTGAAATAATCAATCAGTTGGGAGAGGAGCAAACTTTCAAAATTACAGAGCGGTCCAGGAGTCTTTTTTTTGGTGTTTATCTGACTTTTTGCAGGCCTCACGGAGAAGCGTTTTCTGCTGCTCTTGGAGGAAGCGTTTGGAGTCTGACGTGTGTCAATAACTCTGCTGTGCTGTCTCTCTCTTTTGCTGTTGTTAACAGTAATCGTCTCTTTTGCCCCTTTTCCTGCTGCCTTTTTCTCCCTCCCTTTCCCATGTACCTTTTGAATCTACTCAATCAGTCTGTGTATCTTTCCTGTTTTCCCCACCTTTCGCTTTTCTTGCCTCTCCCGCCCCATCCTCCCCTCCCCACGTCCTTGCTTGTGCTCCCTGGTGCCCCTTTGGATGTTCCAAGGCTCATTATCACCTTTTTTTGTATTTCCAGTCCCAGCAGCCGCCCAGCCAGGTCCCCGAGCACAGCCCCGGGGTCTATGGGACCGCGGAGAACACCCCTCCCGCCGCCAGCACCCCCGCCACCGCCAGCCCCAAGCAAGGTTTGTCCATGGATATTTCCTTCCGGATTATTTTTAGCAATTTCCCTCCCACCCCCCCCTCCTTTCTTGTTTTAGTTTTGAATATTTTTGGCATGGATACAAGCCGTCAGCAGAAAGAGGAGGGAGGGACTTCTTTTCCTCCAGTGGAACATTTCAACAATGGGTTGCTAAGGGAATTAATTCAAATTTGCCAACGTGAAACTGCTCAAAAATAATCGTATTCAAGCTTCTGTGTCCTAAAAGTTGTTTCAGAGAAGCACGAACCTCCTCTCGCCCACGTGCCGTTCTTCAGAAACAAGCGTGTTGTCAGGAAAATGCTCTTAGATAGAGGCTTTGGATCATTTGGGTAATTAGCCGTAGCGATGGCACGGAACCAGAGCATCCTGTGGCTCCTCCAGAGCTGCTCCTGTGTCCTACAGCACACGGGAGATTTTAATTATTAAATAAAAAGCGTCTCATAACAAATATTGCTGACTTAACGGCACGGATGGAAAAAGCTTCTTAAAGCTGATCCCATTTCCTTGTCACGTCTAAAAATGTACATTGGAAGGGAGATTTTTTGTTTTTAAAGAGGTTAAAGAAAGGGTGTCCCTGGGGGGGAGGATGGAGGGTGCTGAGTCTCTTCCCACACTGACATTTCAGAGCCACCTGAAAGCCGTTAAGAAGCTGTCGTTAAGGCCGTGTGTGTCGGGGTGTCAGGGGCTCAGGGCTGGAATCGGGGGTGACGCCGCCGTTTGCTCCCCGGTTCTTCACCGTGGGGCAGCCTTTGAGGTTTCTGCCTGGAGCGAGGTGCGTGGGAACTCCCGAGCTGCCTGTGAGACCCTCTCTCAGAGTATTTGCAGCTTCTTTGGTTGATGTAGTGCTGGGAGGTATGGTTTAGTGATGGTGTTGTATTTTGTTTGTTGTGTGGGCGTCTATTTTTGTCAGTTAGGTTGATGGTTGGACAAGATGATCTTTATGGTCCCTTCCAACCTAGAAAATTCTGTGATTCTGTGATTCTGATGCTTCAGGTGTCACGGATCCAAACGGCAGCGTGGCCGCTGTTCGGGGGGGGAAGGGAAGTATCCCTGAGGTTAATTTGGGTCAGACTCTAAAATTACTGAAAATGTTGCTCTTTTATAGCCATAGTGTGGAGTTCAGGGCTTTCCCTCAGTGGAAACCGTTCCGTGGATACACCTCTGGGCTGCTGCAGTGGCTGGAAATGGTTGAAAAGGGACGTTTTGGAGATTGTCTGGTCCCCTCTCCAACCCAAAATGGGACTTTGTCTAGATCTTTGTGCAAAACTTGGCTGTTTCTGTCACCTGGAAGGGGTGCGGGTGGCTTGAACACGCATCAAACAGATGGTGGCTGTGTCCCTGTCCCCTGGCTGCCGGGGACATCCTCGGAGGTGCCTGGTGCCACCAGGACCTGACAACCGCGATGCCGGCACCAAACTGTGTCTGCCCTTTCCAGCTGAACCATAAACCCCAGCACTTTACATTATTTCAACCCTGAGCGTGAAAACTCGTATTTCCAGAACAAGTGAGTCTTCTCCCTCTTCTCTCTTGAACTTAATCCCTCCGTAGGCAACTGGAAGTAAACTGGAAGTAAGTGGTCTTTATTTAGCGAGTTACAGGGCCCTGGCTGTGCTGGTTTAAAGAGGAGCGAGGGCTTGAGCCGAGATGTAGCGCCGAGGAGCTTTCCTGTTTATCTCTGCTCCATCCCAGAAAGATTCAAACATTTGTTCCAGTCCAAAAATTGCTAAAGAGCCTTGTTTCTGTAAGCGCTGCAGAGAGCGAGCCCTGCAGTGACACCGGCGGCGCCTCGGGACGGGGGGAGCCGGGGGTGGGACGGACGGACGGCGCGGAGCGAGTTAAAGGTGAAGGAAGGTTTAGACACCGCGAAAATTATTTATTTAAGCCCCCCCCGAAGTGACTCAGGGGGACATGTCTTTCCAGAAATTCCAGCCGAGTTGTCAAAATCGGTTTTTACTTTGGGCCTGACGTTGGGATTTTTGTTCCAAAATAAAAATAGCCAAATAAGGGGTTGCAAGGCTTTCTTAAGCAAATATTTCTTAAAGTGAGTATTTTTGCTTGCTTGAGACCCCTTCACCGTGCTCGTCCCATGCATCGGCTTCTCCCTTGTGCCCTTCACCTCTCGCGCTTGTTTGCATGGGTTGAATTTTGGTAGAAAATCGGATTTGGAGCAATTTACGAACTGCTTCTATAATAGCTTGAAAAGTGGCATTATTTAGGGGCAGGGAGTCAGCCGTGGTTCCTATAGGTGCCCGGGTGCCTATATATTGGCCGGGCTGGAGCAGATGAGGGTGTTGCTGGAGGATTTAGGTCCAGCCGATGGCAGAACAGAGGTTCTGATGGGATATAATTGTGTATAAAATCAGAGCCATCCAATTTTACTCAGCTTGCACAGGTTAAGTGGGGTGTCTGGAGTATTATTATTATTATTGTTATTTTCAAACCTCTTTCCAAACCCTGCAGTGTAGCAGAGATGGGGAATATGTAACACGGTTTGTGGAAAATAGATCGATGTCAGGTCCCGGAGTTTGGAGACCTTGGAGCAACCTCGGCCGGCGACGACTCCGTAACGCGTGCTCTGAAATCTGCCCGCGGAGCCGGCGTCGGATCCGCCTCGACGATGTTTGCAGCGGGACAAGAGATGGAAAACTGGCTGCCAGCCCAGCCGTTAATTGCCAGACAAACACTGTGGAGCAGAAACCGATTCCCATATCCAGGAATATCGGGCCCATGCACCGCTCTGGGCAACCTTGGCCACCGCGACCACCCGGTGACCACCCTGCAGCCCGGCATCCTCTCTGGGGTCTGAGCACGGAGGAGACGGTGACCGTCTGTCCGTCCGTCCGTCCCACTGGGTTTGTGGAAGTGTCCCTAATGAAGAGTTATTTTGCAAGATTTGTATTTATCTAGAGGTTTTAAAAAAAAATTATCTATCGATGGAGCAAGCTTTCCTCCTGAACAGCCCAACGCCTCCAGTAAATAATTCCTAAATGTAACGTGAGGAATGGTCTTGGCGTGTTTAGGAGGAGGGATCTGATTCAGTTTGGGTGAATTACATTGATTTTTAGTTTCCCTTCCCCACTGTTTGTTGTTTCCCGTTGTTCCTGTAACAGTTGGCAGGGATGGATGTTTCTTGGCCAGGACTTGGAGGTCAAGTTAGGATTGCTCCTTAGCCAAATCTGCTCATCGTTCTTCTGAAACCCCCCTCCTCAAATGACTTTTCTCCTTCATTTTTGCACACGCAGCCTGTGTCGGTGGCCCTATATTGGCCAAATAAGGTGTAGTTTGAAGAAAGTGTGTTTAAACCACTGGGTTTAAAGTATATATATTTTTGCTGTGGTTGTTTTATCTCTTGGAATGTTTTTTTAGACACTTCAAATGCCTTTTTTTTTTTTTGAGCAATCTCATTTGCCTCCAGGGAATGAATACCCAGGCAGTTGTTTAGAGGAGCTGTAAATGTCAGGAACGCTCCGTGAGTTCTTGGCAAAGGATGTTCCAGAAATCGGAGGTTATGCATTTCCTTTTCCAAACCAGTTCCTGGGTCCTTTGGAGCCTTCTTTGGATCTTTCAGAATCAAAATCAGCTGTTGGGATGCTTTCTCCCATCTTTTTTCCTCATTTATCATCCAAAGCCACTTCCCTTCATGCCTTATTAAGTTGATGAACTACTGCTTTGGCCATGGTCCTCACTGTAAGGCTGCTGGGAGCAAAGTTCTTTGTTGCTCCAGCATTCCTAAAGATGGGACTTGATGCTCCAAGTGGTTCTGGATGGGTTCTCCTTCAAAAACCCTTTCCCTTCAGCCTCTCTGTTGACCAAGCCCCAAGTGGAAAGCCAACAGAGCTGGGAAAGACCAAGCAAAGCCACACCCCTTCAGTTCTACCTCAATTTTGATGATTTGGGGTTGGTTGTAGACACTGCTTTCCTAGTCTCACCAGGGAATTTTGTGCCTCTGGGTTTTCCAGAGTTGCTGTTTGGTGTCCTGGCAGTGTCCCTGGTGCGTGAGAGCTCAGAGAGCTTCAGGGCAAAGGAAGGAGCAGAGCAAGGCTGCCCCCAGTAACAGATACAGCCCAGGACCTTGTTACAGTGATTGAGAGCTGGAGCATTGAGTCCCTGCCATCAGTGTGACTGGGTCTCATCTGTCCTGCGGAGCTCTAGCACAGAGGTGTTTTCCTAAGCAAGATCTTACCCTCTTGGCACCAAATTGGAGGTGGGAGAGAGGGAATAGCAGGATCTCTGCTACTCCCTGGTCGTATTTTGTTCAAAAGAAGCAGGAATATATGTGTTACATGGAGTTGGAGCAGACCTTTGGGAGCTGCGTGATGGTCGTGGCAGGGACGGTATCGCAAAGTCCGTTGCTGGTCACAGGATCCCTGGAGGGGTTCAAGGCCAGGTTGGTCAAGACCAGGGAGCTGGTGTGGTGGGAGGTGTCCCTGCCCAGGGCAGGGGGTGGCACTGGGTGATCTTTAAGGTCCCTTCAAACCCAAACCATCTGTGGTTCTGTGGGACTTCTCTGCACACAGCATTTGGGGATTGGTGTGATACAGGTGCACATTTTGCCATGCTTTCCCCACCCTGCTTGATACCCAGAGCCCACAAACATTTAGAGGTGGTGACGCTGTTCTTTGGTGGCTGCTGTGCTTAAACCCCTTTGGGGTTTTGTTTTGCTTTGGGAAAAGGTGTCTTTGCTGAAATTCAGGACAAAAAAAGGGGGTTGTGTCCTTCAGTCTAATGGTTGACGGGCCATGGAGTTGAGAAATAGTAAGTGGGAAAATTAGTGAGATGCACATCGGGTGTGTGATGGTGTGACACAGGGCACACGTAAAAGAACAGCCCAGCGTCAGTCGGGGAGGGGTTTCCCATTTTACACACCGGGGACGGTGGCAGAGTCCCTGCAGGTCACCGGTGCTCTCCCCACTGTCTCTGTTTGCCCAGGTCTGGGTGTTAAATCCCCAGGCTCCTTTGAGGCAGAATCCAAGTTAAAGTGTGTTTTTGTCTTCTGTAATTTCTGTCAAGAAACAGTCTATTTTCAGCAGTTGTTTCTGCAAAAGAATCCCCATTTTGTAAGATAGGCCTTTTCTGTAGAGCACGGCCCTTCACTGCAAAGCCTGCCTTCAGAAGAACGGAAGCAGGAGTTGCATTTTCAGATTTGCTGGGTTTGGGCTGTCAGGACTTCTCCTTTAGATGCAAAGATTCACTTCAGGTGCTCCTGGTGTCTTCCTCAGAGCTCCTGGAATGGCGAGCAGAACCCAGGCAAGGGCAGCCACGGTGGCTGAGGTACGGTCAAGGAGAACGGGGTTGACCTGCTGCTCGTAACGTTGGTTGTGTTTATTTTTCTTTCCCAGAAGAGAAGCCAAAACCAGATCCAGTATTAAAGCCACCTTCTCCAGTCCTCAGACCGGAACCTGCTGGGGAGAAAAAAGATGAAGCTGCCCAGCCGCCCGAGGCCACCTCAGTGGAAACCCCACCAGAACTTCCTCTTGCTCCATCGCCGACCCCGGCTGCTCCCGTCGCGGTTGTTGCTGCTGCTGCTGCTGTCGTCGCCGTTCCCAGCAAACCCACGTTCACGGCTGACTCAGAGGAGAAATGTGAACTGGCTTCCCCCAAAGAGGAGGCAATGCCTATCCCTAGTGCTGCCCCCTGCGCGGCCACGGCGGGCCCTTCCCCAGCAGAGGAGGCCGATGTCGAGGCGTGCGAGGAGCCGAGTAGTGTAGCACCTAGTGATATCCCAGTGACTGCTAGTACTAATCTAATTAATGAAATGAACGGAGTTAGTGAACAAGTAACTGCTGCGGAGAGCGCGGTAGATGTAGCCCAGGCGGAGGTGGCGCCGTTGACTGTTGAGCTGGAGCCCCCCGAAGCGGCTCCAGCAGAAGGGGAGAGCGTGTCGCCTTCCAGCGCCCTTCACGCTGCTCCCTCTCCTCCTCCCACCCCACCTCCCACCCCGCCGCCCCCGCCGCC
>JAOXJM010000008.1:7869555-7881158 GCA_026413425.1 Tringa solitaria | reverse complement strand
TGGCACTGGATGGGCTTTAAGGTCCCTTCCAACCCAAACCATTCTATGATTCTATAATAAAGCCACGTATGAGTGTGTTAATGTAATGTAGAGCAGAGGAATAGCCATTTCTCATTAGTTTAGTCTTCAGTATTTATCCTGACTATAAATTCAAGCTGCTGAGCTGTGTATGCAGCATCTAGTGACAGCAGGGTCGACCAGCAGCATGTGTACCCGTCTGTCCTGGAGACGCAGGGACCCGTCAGGCACATCTGATGGAAGAGCTCTGACCTGAGCATGTTTTGGGACCTCCAGGCTTTTGACCTGCCGAAAAAAGCCGTTTGGGGGCTGCAGAAATGCATCCGTGGCTGCCAGTTCTTGATAAGTAACAGCACAACCTAAGACAAGGAGCAAATGTCTTTAGTCAGGGAGCCCCGTTGAGATCCCTTGGGCTGAACCTAGAAGGTCAGTGAAGATCTGAGCTGATGAGAGTGGAGATTTCTGAAGTGTGACATCGAGCACTTCTCTGAAAGTCTCCGAGGGTGTTTTATCTGCTTGGGTTACAAAATGCACATGCCAGAAAGCAAAAGCTTTATAAAGAGGAAATGGTCCTTACCGATTTTCTGTTTCTTTATATGGTGTGGGTTTGTAACACGGGCATTTCTGTGCCAGATCAGATCAGCAATGAATCTAACCTAATGTCCTCTTTTTGGCTTGGTTTGGTATTTGATGAAATAATAGGCATTTTGGTGGCATCCAGAAGACAATTCCTGTCCTTTCACTGAGCAGCCAAACTGTACCCTGGAGTGTGATTGTGTATTTTAAAAATTCTGTTGTCTGCGTGGCATAAATTCTCAGCAAATAATAAATTGTTCAGTTGCCATCTCAGTGGTGATTTGTGGTGAGGTTCCAGAGCCTAGTTCAGCACCTTTGCCTGGCAGCTTCGCTAAATACTCATTTCCAATAAAAAACCCCCCAGAGTTAGTGGGCTTTTGATTCGCCATCAAAAAAATCCCGTGCACCAGGTACTATCTTATAGTAGAAAATCTTCTTCTGCCCCGTTTTTTGCTATTTTGGGTTCAGGCCAATGACCCTGTGTGTCGTTTGAACAGGAGGCGATGCAGTGCGTGGAGGAGCTGAGCGCCCAGAACCTGCTGCCCGTTTTCGTGCGAGTGGGAGTGGAGTCGACGCTGGAGAGGAGTCAGATCACCCGGGATCACATGGGCCAGTTACTGCATCAGCTGGTGCAGTCGGGAAAGCTGAGCAAGCAGGATTTCTTCAAGGGGTTTGTATTCTGCACCCAGAAACAGATACTTTTCCTTGATTGTTCATTGCAAACAAACACTGTTTGCGTTGGAGAGGAACGATTCCCACCTTGCTCTGGTTCCCTGCCTTCTCCACACATCCATTTTGAAGTATTGCCACCTGGGTCTATTTAATATTATTATTGTGATATAGTTTTAAGTATTTCAAATGCCTTAGTGAATGTAAATATTTTTGTATGTATACAAGTATTTATTTCTGAGCAAAGATGTAGGTGTCTATTTAAATGTGCGTGTTTAGATTTCTGGTTTGTGATGCATTTGTCAATGTTTGCCTTTTGGCAAATCACCGAACACGATTAAAAGAGGAGGAAGAAGTAAAAAGCCTTCAGGTGACATTAATGCCTGGAAACCACGTAGCCTGAAGTCCTGTGTGTCCCCAGAGCCGCAGCCGCTCTCCCACTGGAAAAACAGTCTTCACCCATACGATGTAATTTCACAGGACAACTCAATTTTAAGGAGCAGACGTGTCCTCAAGGGGCTGAAAAGGAGAATACACACCTGATGTGGTATCAGATGGATTAGACCTTCCCCAAAAGATCTGAGTTTCAGCTACTGGTTCATTTCAGCTCTCTGGGTTTTGTGTTCCCAGCCTGGATTTGAGCTGGTGTCCAGTTGTAGAAGGATCCATGTTCCCAGGGAAGTTCCCAGCACAGATCAATCCTCACAGGATGATTACAACAGGGATGACCACGAGAAGCAGCCAGCAGATGGAATAATGCTTTCAGAGACTGAGTTTCTGGGTCATTAGCCCCATCTTGTTGCTTTTATTTGCATCATATCTCATCGTGGTACCACTGACCCGCTCCCCTGGGGATCTCCCTGCGCCCCTGCCTGGCAGTGAACGCCATCGTGGTGCAACCCAGTAGCTCATGGGAAATGTTTGGGCAGCCTAACTTCAAAACCACATGGAACAGCAGTAAAAAAAAGATATATATCCACAGGGAGTGCACTTGTCCGTGTCCACGCAGTCGCTGATGGTCAAAACGACTCGTTTGAAGTGATACATTTCCATAATGGATTGTGATTAAAGCCATTTCGGTGTTTCCTGGAGTGTGGATAAGTAGTTGTGATGCCAAAATAAGTAGGGTCTTGATGAAATAAGGCTGAATGTGGCATAAACAAAGTCCTGCTCCTGAAGATGATGAAAGGGCAAGTGGTGTTCAGCAAGTGCATGAGAAGAACACGGAAAACCACTATACTTATTCACGCAAGACAAATTGCTGTGTAATTAGGGGTTATGGGCTGAGTGCTGGTCACAGCGCAGCTCTGGAGAGACACAACAGGGAACCAATTTCTGGCAGAAACGCTTGGATACACCTAAGTTGGACTAGTAGCAGAGTAAATAAAGAACAAAGCAAAGGAGATGGTTTCTGGGTTTGATGCACAAGAGAAAATACACATTTATAGCCACTAAACCAGCCCCCAGAATTCTCAAGATTTTCAGGGAGAAATGAATCATGATGAAAACTGGCAGGAGAGCTGGAAAAATGCTCATCTTGTACCAGGCACGGGAAGCGAAGCCACCTACAAGGCTTTTGTCGGAAAGAGGAGTTTTGAGTGATTCTGGAAACTGTACCCAGAGTTGGGGAGTGATTTTTGTGGTCTGTCCTGTCATGTTTCTGTTCTGGACAGAACCCTCCCTTTGCTGTATTGAACTTCTTTCGTGTGTTGTTTTGCACACTTGCAGGCATTTTGCTGATTACCTTACATTTGGAATTCTGGTATTATTAAGCCCCTTCTCTAGATGTTTGGATTTTTTTAAGAAGGCTCCATTTATTAGTTATTTTGTATTTACAGACAAAAGTGCTTTCTTTACTTTTTCAGGTTTTATAGTTAGCAAACGATTTGTTACTGAGCTGTAAGAACTATTGTAAATGGAGCTTTCCTGGATGTATCTGCTGGTTTTATGCACAGTGATCCCTTCTCCACATACTTCCCAAGTTATCCCATAGAGAGATTCACTCCTGGCAGTTCTAAAGCACTGAAAACATTAGTTGGAAATAGGGGTTTTTGTTACCTTTGTGACTCTCTTTGCTGCTCGATTTGCTCCTCGTTTTGCTCCTTGATTCGCTCCTCGTTTTGCTCCTTGATTCGCTCCTCGTTTCTGTAACAAAAGATTTTTAAAGTGCAGATTCACTTTGCAGGAAAAGTCTCAAATTAAACTGTATTTAACATTTGATGTTTTTCCTTCCTCTTTTTAAAGTTTTTCAGATACCTTGGAGATGGCGGACGACATGGCCATAGATATACCCCATATTTGGTTGTACCTAGCTGAGTTGGTGACCCCCGTGTTAAAAGAAGGAGGAATCTCTATGAGAGAACTTATACAGTAAGCAATTCTTTTCTCTTTCCTTGTTGGTGAGCCGAGCTCTCTGCCTGGCTGTGCTGTAGTGTCTTCACAGCGTGGTTCCCATCAGCAGATAAAAGAGGAGTAGTGTTAGAGGCTCAGCTTCTTGCCGGAGCTGATTAAAGGCTCCCTGCGCACCCTTCGGGGCTGTGGTGGGAAGGGAGCTCGCTGCTCCGTAGTCACCGTTCAGGGGTGGAAGTTATATCTGTAAATCTACCTCAGTCCTGTTTGGTTCAGCCGAGCTAAAAACACCCCGGTGTTGTACAGTCGGAGTCACTTGAGAGCACGCTGAGAATTGAAGAGAGGGAGGTATCGCACAGGAGTCGTTATGTCTCAGTGCAATCACCACCACCTGGGCATTGCCTTAAACACGGGCACAAAACCTCCCTGCAGGACTGGAACCTGCTTCCAGGACCAGAGTTTCTCTGTTTTGTACCTGCCCTTATATATTTGGGGATTAACTAAAAGCCATTTGAATGGTTCCCTTTTCCTGTAAGTAGTGTATTAAGAAAGGAACAGCTTTTTTTTTTTTCCCCAAAAAAGGGTCCTGCTATCTGAATGCAGGATCCCACAAAAATTAGTGGATTTGATGTTATATAAAGTCTTTCTAATTAGCCCCGTTGTGGCACAGGCGTTGCATCACTGAAGTCCTTTATGGGCAGTGCTGGCTGGATCAAATCCTTTGTCCCTGGCAGAAGTTAAAGGTGATTTCCTGCCTCAGTCTGATCACTACCCCTTGCCTCACATTCCAAATTCAAATTATAAGGAAAAATCTCTGTGGTTTTTTTTTTTTTCATTCTAGAGAATTTAGCAAACCTTTGCTTCCTGTGGGAAGAGCCGGCGTCTTGCTTGCTGAAATCTTGCACCTTCTATGCAAACAAATGGTAAGTGTCCGGGCGTCCCGTTCGTAGACAGCGCGTACGTTCATGCAGGAAACCCACACGTTTCCCACGTTGAAGATATTTAGGGATGGGCCAGCCAGTCCAGTTAACCCAGCAAACCTGTCTCTTCCATCCCCAGTTTCAAACCAAGCTTTACGAGGTTCCCAGAAGTTGAGTTAACTTTTTTTCTTCTCATGGCTTTTCCCTTTTGCAGGTACCTTTGCACCTGGCTTCTTCCAGAAGCTTAGAGTGCTGAAATACTGCAAGAGGGACATTCTCAAGGTATTTCTGGGCTGACCAGAAGCAGCAAGTGCTGGGAATCTTGCGAGAGAGCTCTTCTTGCAGACCGGAGAGGTTCTGAGGGTTCGGATAAGCTTCAGATGGCCTCTCAGACTTCTGGGGGCTTATCCAAACTAAACCTGGCAACTCTTTTAAGATCCACCCATCACTAGGGGTAGTGACACCTTTTCACCCTGTATCTTCTAGAGCTCTCTTACACATTTCACAGTTGTGTGTCCCAACAGTTTGGTGGTTTCCCTATAACTCTGTCTCCATTTTTGTCTTCTTTTTTTTTTTTTAAAGTCAGCTAAATACTGCACTTTGGATAGTGTCTATTTTAAACCCTCTAAAATCCCTCACTTGCCTTTTTCTTTTTCTTTTTTTTTTTTTTTTAAAGCATGCATTCAAATAAGGTTGAATGTTCCAGGAGTGTTTCAGTTTAGCAGTGCAAATAGTGATTTTGTATTTATTTATTTCAGTCTTATGCTTGTTTGGACAGACAGCTTCCATTTATTTTTCTCTGTTCCCTGAAAGAAAAGCTGTTGTGCTCTGGGAGTCAAAGCACAGCCTTGGGTTTCGGTTTCTGCCACAGTTTCTGATTTTGAACTCAGAAAACTCAGATTCTGATTCGATCTCATCCAGGCCAATACTTGGACTCGGGTATTTCAATGTAATATCAGTCGTCTAATGCAGATCCTGATGAATCAGAGGAGGAACCATGCACAATTAGCTCTTAACGATCTGCGTTGTAAACTTGAGATTGTAATCTCTTCTGTAAACTCAAAATCAGGCTGCTTTAACCAGCGCTTAACTTGGGCTACGCAGTGATCTCCCTCGTGCGGGTGCTACAAGGTAAAAGTTTCGGCAAAGCATTTGGGTGAAAAGAGCTGGTCATTAGTAGTGGTTTTTCTCCTCGTCAGAATTGTGTAAGTGCCATCTGAGGCAGGACGGCAAAAACGTGACATTAGAGGCTGCGGAAGGTTGAACTGTGTGTGCTGCAAAGGTGCTTTTCTCAAGGTTTGCCATAAATTCTAGGAATTGAAAGGGGAACTTGGTATTAAGCAGCTGAATTTGAGGCTTGGTCTCTGCACAGAAAGGAGCCATGTAAATAATTATTTTCTAAAAGTAGCTAATTTGCCAGTGCCTTAATGTCAGGGCAGGGGGAGAATGAGTCACGGAGTAAGTTAATGGCAGAGTCAGGAGAAGAGGCTAAGTCATTTAACTGCCAGCTCTGTGTCACAGCCCTGGGAACCCGCCTTGTTCAGATGTCTCACTTTTCGTAGGCAATCTCTGGCTGAAGCTGTTGCAAACCCCCCGTGTCACCTTATGCTTTGTTCATTCCCCGTCACCGTGGCGTCTGACCGCTTGACAAGACGTGCATACCCGTGGCGGGATCGCGTATATGATTTCTCTTGCACGGGATCTCCAGACGTTTTCACTCCATCGCGAGGCATCGTGTTTGGTGGCTGAACGGTTCTTTATTTCTCCCGACACAGCTGCACCACTCCGGCTCGTGTAAACTCCCCTGGTTGTCTCTCCAGTCTTTAAAAGGAACAAACTGTTTGTGTTTTAGAGCCATAAGAAAGTGGGAGCCTTATGGAGGGAGTCTGGCCTCAGTTGGAAGGACTACTTACCCGAAGGGGAGGATGTACATACCTTTCTCACGGAACAAGTGAGTTCAGAGCGAGGGTCTGTTTAATTAATGATTTGGGCACACTGATTTTTGGTTTGTTTATCTTCTTCCATCCCATTCTTGTGTATAGTTGGCATGGGACACGCGGTGAAGTATCTCCCTCACCAAGTTGGGGCGGGATTATTTCAGCACCTCCTTTCTGAAACGCTGGGAGGATGCGTCCCCTCCAGTCCCAGGCACATGTCTCCCATCAGCTGGCTTCTTCTCAGAGATCTAGTTCTCCAATGGGGAGGGGAAAGAACTCAAGAACAAGTTTTGCAGCAAGGACAGACCATCTGTAGGAGGGCCAGAATCAATTAGAGCAATTTTTCACTCATCCCACCTTGTGTTATGACCCCGGGGGGGTTCACAGCCGAGAGGAGCCAGGTCTCTGGGAGGGCACCTTGCAGCTCTGCTGGTGGTGTTCCTGAGGAAGGAGCTGGAGGTGTCCCTTTGGAGGTTTCCCTTTGGAGGTCTCCCTTTGGAGGTCTCCCCTTGGAGCTCCAAGTGACCCACTGCCCTGTTTTAGCACTTGGGAAGTGCCACGCTGCAGGAAAACGACATGGATTACCGAGGCCTGGGGGTTGGTGAGGGGACTGTAGATCCTCAGTCGCATTTTGCAGTGAATTGGGGCATTAGCTGCAATTTCTTTGAGCGAATGCCAGCTCTGGTAATTGCATTCCAGCTCCCCATCATTTTTGTTGAGCAACATGCACTTTATTTTGTGCACACTGGTATTGTGCAGGGCTGGAGTTGCTCTGAGATGCTTGGGTTGTCTTCGCTGGATAATGCAGTTCCCACGCGTTTGTAAAACGCTTTCGAATCTTTGGAGCAGAGAAAGTATATAAATCGATATAATGATAAATTAACAGTTGAAAGATGTCAGGAAGCAGAATGAAGTGTAGGCTCCTCCCTCAGTTTGCTATAATTCAGCATAGGAAAGTGTATTTAACTAAATCTCATCATGACTTCTGATGTTGCAGAAGTTGGACTTCACGGAGTCCGACTGTTCCAGTTCCTCAGAAGCACTTTCAGAGAAAGAACTCTCTGCGGAAGAGCTGAACAAGCAGCTGGAAAAACTCATTGTTGAGGACAAGGCGAATGATGAACAAATCTTTGACTGGGTAGAGGTACAAAGACTATTTTCACCCTCCCTGCATACGGTTCCTTAACTGCTTTCGTAAATATTTTCCTCATCTAAAGGAGCATTTCTGCAGGCTCCTCCCTAGGCATAGGGACACAAAGATGATTTGGTCTGTACAATCAACAAGTCCAAAGAATTAAAATCTAAAATATAACCAGTTGGTTATTTCAATGTAAGTTTTAGGAAGAAATAATTTTAGCCAACTTAACATACAACTGTGGAACTGCCTTTTAAATACTGTGGACTTTTTTACTCTGAAAATACCTCTTCTGGGTACTTACTACATTTTAGAGAGAGCACATCGCTATGTTCTTTCTTCCCAAAATATGAGATAAAAGCTTCTCATGGCTTTTTGCAACGTGACCTACCAAATTCCCCCTGCCATGCTGCAAAATCCTGGGCAGTCACTGAGCACACATGTACCTTTCCCAGTGCATTGGACCAGTAACTATAAAAGAAAATAAAAAGCCCTGTCAACCTACTGATCTTTTGCCCTTTATCTCCGGCTGCATCCTTTAAGCCAGATATTTCATCTGGTGTCTGAAATTATACCCAACCTGATTCATTTAGATCTGTGCTTTACAGCTAAATCGTGGCCAGCTTCACTTCAGTTATTTCGCTTGCTGGAGCAATGTGTTAGAAATGGCATTTTTTTTCTCCTGCCGTTAGAGAAGTGGAGAGCGGAACGAAAGCAGCGCTGAAAATCTGGGGACACCCACAGGCTCTTTATAGTCTTGGACAAGTCACACAGCCATTCTCTGCATTTCTTCTACAAAGCAAACAAATCTCCACCCAAGGAGCACGCTGTAAAATTTGTTGGAAAAGCCTAAAACTCTTAGAAAAATGTATAAGGGCATTGTGAAAGGCAAGCATTGTTGGTTTGGCTTGTTTCTGGAGACAAATGATGAGTTGTGGGAGTAGTTAAAGGGTGTATTGATGGCCTGAGAACTGGTGTTGCATGTTGATGTACCCCAGCTAATTTCAAGAAGTGAATGGGAAAACAGAGTTTTTGAGGAGTTTTCGAATTTCCACCACAGCAGCTTTGGCTGAACTCGAACTTGCTGCCAAATTCAACGGTGGAGTTTGGAAATGGTCGCTCTCATGCAGCAGCATGTTTTTAACTGGTCCATTTCCTCTTGATTCCAGGCTAATCTAGATGAAAGCCAGATGAGTTCACCTACATTCCTTAGAGCTTTAATGACAGCAGTTTGTAAAGCAGCTATTATAGGTGAGTAACTTGCAATGCAAACATCATACAAAACAAATGTGCAAAGAATTATTTTCTGGTTTTCAGGCTTATATCGCTTTTCCCTCTCCTGAGGCTCTATTTTTATCACACCTCAGACTTTTGTGCCGTATTGAATTCTGGCACTCGAGAGCGGGACATCCGCATGTCCCGGTGACCTCGTGTTTCGGATGACTCTGAGGAACATCAGATTATTCATTGATTTTTCTAGCGAAGGTGGAAATGCGCTAGACTTTATTAAGATAATTAGTGTTTCCACTCCTGTGGCAGCAAGGACGCGTGGGCACTCTACCGTCGCAGGTTTCCACGTGCGGGTTGGAAGCGTGGGTTGCAGAAGAGAAGCCAGCCTGCATCTCTGCCGTCTTTTTTTATGTCCAAAGTTCCAATTTTGGAAATAGGGTTTATGTGGATTACTTGAATGTACGGCATCGGCTGGAAATGGAGGAAAGGGTGGGTTCCTGTGTCAGATGTGTGGGCCTCAGACCCTCGGGGAGGGCTTGAATAAAGCCGCTGCAGCCAGAAACATCTGGTCAGTTCACTTTGTTTTCTTTAACTTTACTGTTGGCATCTGGCAAGGCAAAAAATTGCACTTGTAAAGCCCTCGTTTCTGCTCTGAGCTGTAAGAGTCACGCTCGGTGGAAAGGATGGTCTGAACTTCATCTTGCTGGGAGGGGAAAGCCAGCCCAGCTCCTTTCTTCTCCCTGGGAACAGAACCTTTCTGATGCCACCTAGTGTTAACGGTGAAATGACACAGGACAAGGGTTTCCCTGATGGGTATCGGGAACATCTTCTGGTTTACATTTTGACCTTGCCTCTAATTGAGGGTTTTGTTTTCAAAATATCACTGAATTGTTTGTATGATCTACTTAAAAGCTGCTGAATAATTTATCCATGTTGCTGATGGACTTCTAATGTGTATTTTTATATATTCCTGATTTCCTATGTAATGCGCAGCTCATGATTCCATTTTTAAGGAAAAATAAAAGGTATACTTTTCTAAAAACCTTCTATATAACTAAAATTTTAGCCCTAGACATGGTACAGGTTTTGGACATTCAGTTGTCTGTGGAAACACAGTGATGTGCACTGCAAAGTGAGGTTGTAACCCTTCTGCATGCGTCAGCAGGCTGGGCAGGGCCAGGGTCGCTGCAGATACCGGTTGAATTGGAAGAACTGGAAGGATCAAGGCTTCCAGAAAAAGCCATGGGTCAGAAATACTTCCTGTTGTTTCTCGTCCTCTTTTCTCTCCACGCATAACCTGTATCTGTGATTTCTGTTTGAATAAATAAAGGTGGTAAGAGATCTGCCCCTGTTGCTCTCTGCCGGAGCTGACCCTGTTTTCTTCTCTTCCCCTCAGCGGACTCTTCCAGCTTCCGTGTGGACACTGCTGTTATCAAACAGAGAGTGCCGATCTTACTCAAGTACCTGGACTCAGACACAGAGAAGGAACTACAAGCACTTTATGCACTACAAGCATCAATAGTAAAACTTGATCAGCCTCCCAGTAAGTGTTGCCTTTGCGCTGGGGATATGAACCCCGCCAGCCTAAGGAAAAGGTGTTTCTGTGAGAGTAAAATCCAGCAATAGGGTCTGGAAAAGGATTTGCTTCTCCTGACAGTGGAAACAAAATTTTACCATTTTATGTAGCAGATGAGACAAAACAGTGTACAGTGGTTTCAGCTTGTTTGGATTCCAGCTTGTAGAGCAGCACAGTTCCCCAGATACTTTGCCAAAGGCTGGCTCTTCTCTTGGTTGCTCCTGTAAACAGCCATGTAGAAGGAAGAACAAACCTCTATGGTGCAAATAGAGGGGGGAAAATAAAAGCAGTAAAAAATAATCTGTTGAGTTTATGATACCTGGACATGTGAGGGCACTGGGTGTTGTAATTGCATTGCTGCACCACAGGTGTCTGTGGACTTGGAGGGAATAAAAAGAACTGGACAACTGATGAGTCTTGTCCCAGAGACACTGCAGGAAGCTGTTGTTGGAAAAGAGGTGGGGAATTGCTAAAGAAACAGGGATTCCCGGGGAGTCTACAGCAAAAAATCAGAGTGCCCCAAAACACCCGACTTGATCATCCTTAGCTTTAAGGCGCTGGTCGTGTGTTATCCCTCCTGGTGAGCTGTGAAAAATCAGGTGTTGGAGAGGAGCCAGGGTGTGCAGTGCAGCGAGAGGAGGACGGGCTGTGGTGGAATTTGTTTGCCAGCCAGTCCCTAGATAATAAGTTCCCACAGCTGCTTTCCCAGCTTTCCCTTTTCTGCGGAGCACACGTTATCCGACGGCATCAGAGGGGACCTCTTTTCCCTCGCAGATCTGTGTAAGCAGCCAGGAAGCAATAACTCAATAACAGACCTTCCTTTTACTTGTATCTGCATCTCTTGCATTAAAGGTCACGTTAATCCCCTTATCCGTAACCGCGTCTTTGTCCGCTGACTTAAACTGCGCAGCGCTAACAGCTGTTCTCTCCCCTTATTCCATTATTGCAGATTTGTTGCGGATGTTTTTCGATTGCCTGTATGACGAGGAGGTAATTTCGGAGGATGCCTTCTACAAGTGGGAGAGCAGCAAGGACCCAGCGGAGCAGAACGGGAAAGGAGTAGCGCTAAAATCTGTCACAGCATTCTTCACGTGGCTACGGGAGGCCGAAGAGGAGTCGGAGGATAATTAAAACTTAAAATACAGAGAGAAAAAAAAAAAAAAAAAAAAAAGAAACAGTTTAAGTATTTTTTT
>JAOXJM010000008.1:7839957-7857691 GCA_026413425.1 Tringa solitaria | reverse complement strand
CTGGTGAGTGACAGCCCCCCCCGCCCCCGGTACCGCGGCGGGGGGGAGGCGGGGAAGAGGCCGGGGGGACCCGGGCCCGCTAGGCCGCGGGGCGAGGTGCGGGGGCGGCCTGGCGGAGGGGGCGCGGGAATTCTCTTCAGCGCCGCGCCCCCTCCGTGACAGGCCTCGGGAGGGGCTGTCGCGAGGAGTCGCGACGCGGGGGCTGTCGCGGTGGGCAGCGCGGCCTGCTCCCTGTCCCCCGTCGTCCCCCGCCACTCCCCGCCTCATACCGGGCTCCGGGCCCGGTGCAGGCCCGAGCAGGCGGCTCCGGCCCTCCGAGGCGCTGCGGGCGGCGCGGCCGGGCCTGGCGGGGGTACGGGGCTCCCCCTGCCCGGGCCTGGCGGGGGTGCGGGGCTCCCCCGGCCCCTCGGCGTCCCACACAAAGGAGGTGCGGGTGTCAAAACCGCCTCTCCCGTCCCGCTGACACCTGGGGAACACCGGCGGGGTGAAGGCCAGCGGTGCAAGGGGCTGACAGGGGTGCGACATAATAAATAATCGCTATTTATAAACTTAGGAAGTGCCTTAGCTCCTGCCGTAGCCTTCCCGCCTCTTGGTTGCGGGGTTTATTTTTTTTTCTCTCCACAAACTCATGTCGTCGGAGGCCGGGGAAATGCCACCACTTGAGGCAAAACCTCCGTCCCGGACTTCAGTGTGGCTCCGCTGCCAAAAAGAATCCCTGAATCCCTCTCGGCTCCACTACAGATGGATATGGGCCTAACTGTGAGGCTACGAGGCGCTTTGAGTTCCTCCTCGAGACCCTGTTGGTGGTCACAGCCTAGTTAAAGAATGTTAATTACCCTCCTCCACTTACTGCACGTGCTTTTCCATAGAGAAGGCTATTAAATTCCAGTCTGGCATGGGGCTGTTCCAGAGGGGCTTCCATGCTGGGTTGGTTATCCTTATTGCCTAGAATGTGGTTTTGGGGTTAAAAGGAGAGACTGGAGCAGCACACCAAAATCTCAGCAGCTCTTGCCAGGCCAGAGGGGCTCCACCAGGTCGCAGTGCCTGAGGACAGCTTGGGAGCAGGGACACTGTTCGGAACAAATCCTTCCTGCCTGTTTTCTAACTATTTTCACAATCACCAGTGTCTGCAAATCAGGGGGGACTGCTCAGCCTGGGCTGTAGGAGAAGAAAAGTTAGATAGTGTGGGGTTGTGGGTGTGTTCGCTCCTTTTAGAGTGTAGCAGAGACTGAGCAGAGTTTGTTCGTGTCTGTGGTGTTTCACAGGTTACTCTTTTCAGGAGTCTTACTTGGCAGCTGAACTATTTCTGGGTTAACAAGCGTGTCACTTCTCAGTTCTTATCAGGCCTTTTGAGTAATAGTTGCACTCGAATGTGGTTTTTTTGTTGTTGTTGTTTGTTTGTTTTTACCATAAATAGTACTTTTAGCATCTTCAAGAAATAGTTGGCGAAGAATCTTTGGCAAGCAGCTGTCTTACTGAGGCAGGAAAGGTGCCGAAGTACTCTTGTTTATAAACAATGTTGCACTACTGAGCTCCTCCATGTGAGAACAGCGTGTGTAGGGGGAAAGAGAGGAGAGGAAGCTATCGCTGGCGAGCGTCCCTCCGTTAAAGAAGGGAGATGTTTTGGTGGACTGGGCAGGAAAGCGCTTACCTTCCTCAGGAGGGACCTAGAGAAATTGGTGGGTAGATTGGGAAACACATGGAAACGAGGAATGGGTAGGGAAAAAAAAACCAAACATAATTTCCATTGGGGGGGAAGAACTTGGTGAATATGCCTTGAAAACTTCTATTGGCTTTTGCAGCCTTTCTTCACTTTACCTGCATGTAACTAATTAGCTCTTCAGTTCATCGTGCACTCAGATAGCAGCTGCTTGAATTATTTTTGTCTTCAGATTATCTTTTTTTTCACTTGGTGTTTTCCCTTTCAGCAGAAACTGATATGTGAATCTCTTTGTCACTGTTTTGTTACAACTGACCCAGGGCGTTGTGAGGATTTTAACTTCCGTGAGGGAGAATAAAAGAAGTTTTACATTGATGGACCCTTAATGTGAGGTGTGGGTAGATTTTGTATAGACTGCAAGGAAACCATAGGTTTTATTATATATGGCCTTGTACTATAGAATAGTAAGTGATGGCTGAATAAGTAATTGTTCAGGAGGAGGGTTTACATAGTGGTTTTAAATTCAATCCATCTAATCAAGGAGGATGTTGCCTGTAAGAGGTTCGTACCCTGGTATGTAACGTTAGCAGCCTAAACGGTCATTCAAGTGTCAGTGGTGTGTCAAAATTCATAATGTTCGATCCTGGAATTAAGATATTTCATCTGAGGCTATGAAACTCAGCAGTGGATTTTCATGTTGGAGTAGTTTTATGTTTGTGACCAAAACCTGTTCTAAACTTAAAGCTGAACTCTAATACGGGCTATTTCATTCCTCAGCTGCTTGTGGCAGTGGCAGCGCATGGACAATCTGTATCATGGACCAGACTAGCAAAAAAAGTTGTTTAAAAAATGTTGTTCCCCAGGGGTTCTCACTGTCACAATCCTGAGCATCAGTGTGGAGAGGGATTATTTTTAGACAGCTATGCAAGCAGAAATTCTGCTTCACATTAATCCCTTGGCTGAAATTTTTGCAAGTTTCTAGGGATGATGGTGGCATAAATTTAAGTTGCGCACTGCCTGGCTTTGGCTGTGTGTCTGGGGATGTGAAGGAAAAACTGCTGGGTAAAGGAAAAGAAGATAATCCAGGCCACGGAAATGATCTGCTGCTACTGTCTTCTGTATAGGTCAAAGACTGATCGAGGAAAAAATCTGAAACCTTTAGTAGTTTTTACATTGAGCTGGCATTCTTGGTGGTGAGGAATAGTGGAGGTGAGGCAGGGGTCATCACTTGCATTTTAATAAACATCTGTTGAGCTTGAGCTGACTTTGAGTTTCAGTATTATACCCTAAGAGGACGCGGTTCTGGTATTTTTGTGCCTTTTTTTTTTTTTTTTTTTTTTTTAGTGAAAGCAGCAGCTGTGTGTGCAGGAGGGTCATGGTCATGTTTAATCTTTGTTCTATGAAAGTCAGCAGGATGGGCAAGGTGTAAGTCAGGGTGTCTGGAGTCACAGGTCCGAATTAATGCTACCCTGAAATGAAAAAAATGAAAATGTATCTTTAGACTTAGAAATTTGGATCCACACGTGTAGGAATGCATGTGTTTGGAAACTAGAAGTGTGAAAGATTTTCACTGTGCTCCCCTAAGGTACTTGGGATTTGGTGTTCCCCTCCTTAACGCTGAGCATGGAAGGAGTGGATGGAAATAGAAACTGTAACACTAGTCAAGCCAAAGTATTTCTTGCCTGGCGAGTGGTGAGCTATTGGATCTTTGTATTGGACCACTATTCTTCTTTAATTGAAACAAGATGGTTTATAGCAGCGTGAGGCTCAGATAGCCTGTAACAGATCTCTGGGAGACTCAACTGCTGGGGAGCTGCAAATACAGATTAATCGGGAGGCAGGGGATTGAAAAAGTCCACTGAACTGGGACGCCCCGCAGGAAATGGATGCAACGTGGTGGCCGTGAGGATCGGGACAAAGTTAGCACAAAACTTGTCGAATGGCAGCAAAAGTGATGTGGGAATGCGAGTCGTGGAGTAACGCTCAGCCAGATGGGAAACGGGAGTGAATTTCCGAGCTGGTTGCCAAATAAGGATTAGAAGTGGGGACTAACTCCTATTCGGGATTCAGTAAGATATTTTATTCCTCTGCACGTTTTTCGGCGGTTTTAAATGACTTAATACTACTGGTCTGACTTAAGACAACAGGCATCTCGGTGAACTGCAAAACAAAAGGAGATCATTAAAGCTACAACTTCTTTGAAGCAGGCTGAGTACGGCAATAAACTAACTTTTAACTGCTATCTTTTGCAAAACACAATTTTGTATCAAGGTTGTTGCTGGAGGATACATTCTGTGACAATGTAAATATTAAGGGTTTAATAAAATACATTCTACTGAGCTGGATTTATAAGGAAGAGCCTTGAGGATTTCAGAAGGCCAGGAGCCTGGAAAATAGTTGGCCAACTTGCAATTTAGAAGGTAGTATTTTGGCATGTTTGATTTGGATTTGCAAAAATATTAACACTTCCTGTGCTTTTTTCCTGCAGCTTCTGAGATATTTAAATGCTCTTCTGCTTGGGACAGCGTTACACAGTAGTAGATAATTGCACAATAATCAACAGGCTATTTTTGAAATCTATTTACTTTGCTTTTTAAGCCTTTCTGATAATAAACAGTCATTCTTCCTTGCGTTGCTTGTGATGTTGGTGGGTTTATATCCCTTGACACCCTGACTTCAAATCTGCAAGAACATAAAAAACTTTTTTCTAGCCCTTTTTGACCTGATTTCTAGAACCACGTCGTGTATAGTATTCCAAGTCATGGCTAAGAGCGCATCAATCACCGGAGTACGTGTCGTGTAACAGTAAGTGGACACCCGTAAGGGCACAGGATTGGATACGCTTTCTCATTTTTCCATTGCATATTTGTTTTCAGCCCATACACCCTACCCCGAGTCCTTGGGACTTGGTATTTCCGCCAGCGTGATACTTGGCTTGCCATAGGCGAGACCCGATTTTATCCTGAAATATTTTCTCTTGAATGAGATGGAAGTCTGCAATAAACAGGAAAATCTTATGGCCAGTAGAAATTCAAGGACCCAGCCAAACTA
Source organism: Tringa solitaria (assembly GCA_026413425.1). Lineage (NCBI taxonomy): Eukaryota > Metazoa > Chordata > Aves > Charadriiformes > Scolopacidae > Tringa > Tringa solitaria. The sequence continues at coordinate 7,852,980 of JAOXJM010000008.1, read as the reverse complement.
TGCCTCAAATGTATTTTATTTTACATTCTTGTCTCTGTTATGTTGGTGCGGTGTTGGTATCCAGTCTTCTGAAATATTACCCAGAATGTGTGTCTCACCTGAAGCCTCCCTTTATGGCTTTTTTTCCTAATGATATGCTCATAACTCAGGAAGAAATTGGTATATTTTTTCATAATAGTTCATGGACCTGTGCCTTTGACTGAATCTTCTATTAGTGGCTGCTCCCTGAGCTGGGAGACTGGACGCTATCGACCATTCCTGCTCATCTAGAAATCCAGAAAGCTGGAGAGGTTTCATTGCTCCTTGCAAGATTACCAGCTTTGAAATGACTAATTCGTGGTGGCTGGGGAACCTGCATTTCAAATGGGAAAAAGGAAAATAAGTATGAGGAGTTCTGATCTGTAGTTTCAAGCAGCTTTTTGAAAAGGTTGGTGTCCTCGTGTTTGTTTCATTGCTGATGGGATTTTTTTTTTTTCCGGCAGTGGATCAGATCTAAGTGTATGTGAGAGTTACCAAACAACCACCTTGAAAACCCACATCCTCAATCGATGGCTTCTTCACACTTTCTAAGCACAATATTTGTTTGTTTTACATTTATGTAAATACAGTTATTACTTTCCAGTTGTTTATTATTAGAAGTGGTGCTTGCACTTGTAGCTGTGGCACACATTTAAAGATATCTTAGTATCCCATACGTGAAATAGGGAATGGGATAACAGCTGGGTTGGGTGACTTGATTTTTCAGTTAAATAAATCTTCTGTTTTATTCGGAGGGTGCAATGAGAATTTTCTGCATTGCTGTTCAAAACTTTCCAGTCTTTTGCTTACTCTTTTTAAGAGAATAAATTCAGGCCTGTTTATAGTCAGTCCAGAAGACTACTTTTCATCCTTCTTTGGAAAGAAATAGGCTGAGCAGGAACGGTCCTTGGGCTGTGATGCTTTTGCAAGGTGATGCTTGTGACTTTGCCCCTTGAATATCGGTGCTTTGAAGTCGGTAGACTATTATCCCCCTGCCCCTTTGATTCCTGTGGCCTTTTGAGCAGGAGATGGGAATGGGAGGGAATCAACAAGCTCCTGTTCGGATCACTCGGAATTTCTTCTGGATGATGCCCTATTTGCATGTATTGTTGGCACTGAAGTTATGAATTGTGCTGTGTTAAGTTTCACTCTTGAGACCAAAGGCTCGAGTAGTTTATACTGTGGTCTAAACAAATTTTAGAACTCGGGGAATTCTAAGTCAAAGTTGGGAGTACTATGTTTTCATGCGTGTGACATGCAGGTCACACAGTTTAAAAATAAATAAAACCCAGGACCGGGTCAGCTCCAGTGCAGGCTTGTGTGTGAGTATTAGTAATCCCAGGGAAAACATCTTTTGTAGCCCTCATCCCTGAGGATGGATATGTTATTGGTTATTTTAAGATTCATTTCAAAATGCTGGCATCTTTTCTTTTTTTTTTTTTTTTTTTTTTGAAGGTCTTCAGGCTACACTTGTTAGAAAAAACACTTGATATTAAGCTGAAGCCTGAGGAAATTTTTTAATTTTTCCTCTCATTGTGCTGGGCTATAGTTCATATCTTCCAATTGGCCATTAGTATTTTTTTTCCCATCCTGAAATTTCATAAGAAAGCTTCATTCATCTCAGTTTATTTTGGGTTTGGCATGTAGAGCGTTTTGATTTTTTTCTGTTTTGTCTCAGAAGAAAGCATCCAGCTTTGTTGCGCTGGTTTTGCTTGTCCTGGTGCCGAGGCAGGGCTAGTTCGCTGTCGTTTTTCAGAATGACTGTTCAGAGTCGAAGGAGAAGTTGTAGACACTGGAGAAGTGGATTTATTGCCTTTAGCTGTCCGAAGCGCTGGGTTTTGAAGACGAACAGCCTGATGACTGTCTTTTAGAGCATCTCCCATGGAAATGCTGCCTGGCCACCTGTCTAGTCCTCCTGCCACCAGACTGGAAGGAAAGTCTCTTGCTCGGTTGTGCTGATGTCACCTGATGTGACACTGCACCCACCCACAGCAGAAGCAGTTTTAGCTTATTAATTTATCGGTTTGTTATTTGGGGAGGAGATCTTGTAGCTACAATGCTGTAGCCTCTTGTATCACGTCCTTGTGAACCGCCGTCTCTTAACTCATGTTCCCCTCAACTCTTCTTTCACTGCCGCTGGTTTTGGAATGGAATCTACCTACACAGCTTGGACGTTTAACAAAAATGCTCCGTGCAAATGAGCTGGGTTTTGGTTTGCCTGGGAAAATAAATAAAGAGAATCCTTCCGATCGATTAGGAGTCCCTGCTGCTGAGTAATAAGAGGGCTGTATTTTTTGGCAAGAATACAGAGGAATGGAGGTGGTATTGATGTGGTACAGAGCATCCACCCCTGCAGTGGAGAATGCAGTGCGAAGTGCTGAAACTAGTGAAAGTCGTCTTGAAAACGGTGCCAGGAGTGATGTTAGGTCTCCATTCAAGAGGAAGACGCTCAGGCTGGGGAAATACCTATTAGAAGTGAAAATTTATGGTAAGTGTATCTGCCGCCTCGTCTGAGCAAATGAAAACAGAGGGAACAGGTAGAAATGGGGAGCGTTTGGCTATTTCTCTGTAAGGAAGGGAAGAGGGCAGTCTGGAGCTTGATTCTTGGATGGAACAGGGGAGAAGGGGTCCAGCCCTGGTTTGCTAGAGGTGGGGCTTTGCTTTTGAGGTTTTGAAAGGCGGTGCTGAGAAGAGGAAGCGAATGAGCAAATAAACCCTGTATTTTGCGATGGAAGTAGAGGAGCACCTCCCCTTAGGAGAGGCTGATGCCAGCGGATGGGCAGCGGGTAAGATAGGCTGAGAAGTGTAAAGGTAGTAAGGGCTGAGCCTTGGTGAGGGTTAAACTAAGCTTAACCCATTCAGTACCTACGACAGTGTATGTGTTTGGAGGAGAGTTTTGTAAAGCTTTAATTTTATTTTTTTTTTGTAGAAAGCATGGAGACTGCTGTGTTGATGGTTATTTTTTTTGTTCAAGGACTCCTTCATTTCTATAAATTGCATGGGGTTTAGTTTGGGAGGGGCATGGTTTGGGTCATGTGTGTATTTCCTGCCTAACAGATGTAATGGTTTAATTCCTTAGGCTCGTAGAAGCTGGATCAACGTGTCAGCTCCTGCTTTTACCCAAAGCCTTACTAGTTACCTCAGTGCCTTACTTTAGGCACAGTGCAGTGTTTGCTTCTCATTAATGCTTGCTGTTAATTTAAAGAGCCTCTTTATTCTTTCAGATATGTTTTAATGGAGCAGGCTGCAGGTCTGGCTTACGCCTTTACCATTTCTGCTACATCCATAGTGCTCAAGTTTGCATACATGCTTTAGCATCTTTGTTGAATGCAAGTGTTGATTGTCAGTTATGTTAGTCATAAGCTGTAAGTCATTTATCCTTCTTTTTGTTTTAATCTTTAGTTTGTTAGATACATGGACATAGATGTTTTTGTTTTGTTAATTTTCACACCACATCTTTTCTGTACTTTAGGTTGACTCCTCACTGCACTGTGAAAACCATTAGGAAAAAGTCCTTGGGGTTAAAACCTGGGGCTCCACAGTGTTACCTGCACTTGGGGCTAGAAATTAATATAATGGCGACTGATCTGTCTGAAGCTGAACCCGTGCATCATAAGGCGCTTCCACTCTTAGCGGGAGCTCAGCTGATCCACACGGACAAGTTAAGTGAGGTAGGGGCTGGCCTGTTCTCCAAGCTTGCTCTTGGATCAGTCCTTGACTTCCAGTCCTGTGGAAGGTTACTCGGTACTCTCTCTCCCCTGCTTGTAGGAAACTTGATTGGGAGTCTAATAAACCCTGTAGGAACTCTCCTTCCCCTTCCCTGCTTTCCCTGAACTGTTGTATTTATCAAAATCCTCAAATGGCCATGTCATTTAATTTGGAATTGAAATTCCTACATATGCTGCTTTGATTTACTTTAATCCCATTTCAAATACTTTCTGATTCTTTTGTGTATCTGTACTGACTTTTGTATATTTGTTCTAGAAAGTTGAAGACGACACGATGCCGATCCGTCGCACAGTGAATTCTTCTTCCCGGGAAACTCCTCCCAAAAGCAAACCTGCTGAAGGTGAAGAGGTCAAAGCAGGTATGGTAATAGTTCTATAGTGAATTGGTAGTGTATATCCAAACAGGTGTGTGTTCCAAAACTCCTGAAAAAAAACCTTACAGCCATGATTAAAACATTGCTAATGCTTAGCTTCTTTTCACAGGCTTTTCCTAGATTTTTGGGAAGTTGTATTTTGCAGCCAGTCTTTTCAGTCTGAACCTATATCTTTTGTCCTTCGTATTATGTGGCAAAGCCCTGACACCCCAGTCATGCAAATACAGCTAAATATAGTCCCTTTTAAACTTGTGCATTCTTTAGCATAAGGGTAGAAATTGTGAAGTTTCAGTAGTGTCAGGAAGATGAGCTGAGATCAAAAGGTAGAGTTGATGAGTGGAAAAACAAAGTATTTACTTTTTTTTTTCTTTCTTTTGCTGAACAAAGGGATTTTACCATAATGTGTCGTAACATCTAGTCCAATATTCATGTGTCTGGTCTTAGCAGCTTTACCGCAGTTTCTCAGAATGTGTCATTTCAGTGTCGTATTCTGTTGGTTTCACTGTCTTTTTCCTCTTTGGTGTCACAAATAAATAAAGTACCTAATGAAACTAACTATTAATACACTGTGTATTTGAAATACATAACGAAACTGACTATTAATACACTGCATATTTAAAAGTGTGATGCCTCCAAGGGAAAGCTATGCCCAGGAACTTAGCAGGAGTGGTTAAGCTCCTTCTCGGGGAGAGAGAACCTGTGCTGCATAGAGCAGTCATGGGAGACAGCTCTTTATCCAAAAAGTGGGTAATGGCAGTTCGTACACATGGTATCTAGCAGGCAGCCCAGTCTCTAGGGCCTGTTCTCAGCTAAATATACTGGAGTTAATTTGCTTGGTGAGTTGATTTCTGACTGGATTGGATCCCGCTGATAGAAAAGTGCTTCTGCAAATGCACGTGTGATCTAAAGCTTTGCCAAGTCTGGAGAAAATGTGTTTGAACAGTTAAAATCCTTCAGGTGCCACAGTGAGTGGTGCAGAAACAGCGGTGTTTGAAGACAAGTTGGTTGTAAACAAAGCTGCTTGTATGTATCTGTCCAGATTTCTTGTAGAGATGTGTGTTTTTGCACCTCTCTGAGTTAAAAACACATAAACCTCAACCCAGGTGAAAAATCTTAGTGTTTCATGGCACTGATTTCCTCCTCCCTTCCCCGCCTGGGCCTCTCTGATGAGGGACGAGTGTAATAGTAACTTCTGGAGGTAAGAGGAGAAGACTGGGGGAATTAGTTCATTGTGAAAATGCTACATGATGTTGTTTGAAGTTATTCTGGCATTTGATGGCTGGTTCCACCTTATTGAAGCTCTCTCACTAGTTTCATTCAGTAAAGTTACGTTCCAATCATCTGTTTAAATTGGAGAAAAGAAATTGTCTGGTGGGAAATGATTTTTAGGGTGTGTTCTTAAGCTCTTTCCCACCCACCCCCCCCCTCTGCCTTCCTGAAGAATAGAGACTAGCTTTAGGCTGTAACTTGATGCTTTTTCACATCTTTTAGATGCAGAAGCCACTTCTGAGGAGTCTGCCTCTGTCGGAGAAGAACAAGAGAATGAAACCCTGCCCGCTGCATCCACTGAAGCAGAACAGCCAAAGGAACCTGAGAATGAAGGGAAGGGGGAAACAAAGTCCTCAGAAGAAACCAAAAAGGAGTAAGGCTTGCTTAGTGCTGAATTCAGGAATTTGGGTAGGATTCCAAAGGAAGTCAGGTTCTAGAGATAGAAAAAAGATGGTGGGAGAGATGGGGAAAATAGGATGGATCCCTTAAAATGGTGCTCATGTTTCTCAGGAAGAAACTACCAATCAAATGTAGCTGCTTTCTAGAAAATGTGTCAGGCTGAATTTTAAGATAGGGTTTCTTTTTTTCTAATAGGAACATCAAGATATTCTTTGCATTATTTTCAATGTCGGATGTTCTGGGCCTTTTTTTTTTAATTTTTGTTCTGTTTGTTGGCATGTTTTACAGTGACTTTTGTCTTACTATTGCTTTGTATTTTTCCCAAGTGAGAAGGATCAGTCTAAGGAAAAGGAGAAGAAGGTGAAAAAGACTATTCCTGCATGGGCTACTCTTTCTGCCAGCCAGCTAGCCAGGGCACAGAAGCAGACTCAGATGGCTGCCACCTCACGTCCCAAAATGGATGCTATTTTAACTGAGGCCATCAGGGTAAGCAGGAGACAAATGTTTCTTTTGTTCATCTGTTGCAAAGCAGAATAATTTGTGCTCCTAAAATCCACAATTTCAGCTTGCTGATGGTGCAGATGACAGTGCTGTCTGTTAGCAGGGAACCTACAGTGTCAGATGTGTCTGCTTCTGCCTGAAAGCCCATGGAGCTGCGATGTGAGTCCATGATGATGATGAGGGGCCCTGTAGCTTATTTCTTTGTTTAGAATTTGTTTCCCTCCCTAATTACATTATTAGAAACAGCTATGATGACATAACATGGTTGATGGCTCTCCTCATTTAATTTGATGTGCCTTCTAGCGACGTTTAACTTGATTTACCTTGATTTTGTTACCTGCTTTTTCGGCACTAACTTATTCTAATTCAGGACAGATGGAGATACTGTAAACTAGCGTTCCAGAGGGGTGTTGCTCTTGGTTTCCTGTATCCCTCCTGGTTGTAAGAGCAGCCCTGTGCTGTTGTAGCTGCGCTGCAGCGCCGCTGCTCTCCCCACCAGGCTTCATTCACGCACTTTGCTTTCACAGGAAACCTGGACTCCACCCACCTTAACTGCAAGATGGCCTTTCCAGCTGCTACATCTTCAAAATATGAACTTCAACTTAGGTTTTTCACGAGTGTACTCATGTCAATCCTCCAGCTTCTTTAAAAAAAAAATAAAATCGGCAACTTGTTCTGACTTAATGATTACTCTGACGTTAGTAAAATGACTTACCAGTTGCGTAGTGTTGGTTTGCCAGAAGGTGACTGTATTTTGTAGCAGTGTTTAAGCTGTTACATGTAAGTAGTTGAGAACAGGGGAGCAGGTGATATGCGCTTGCTGTGCTGCTTTTGTGTTGTCTGCTCTTCGGCTGCTCTGAAGGGGAAAGTTAAGTATTTTCTTAGTCATATTTTATACTCAGCCCTGGCATCCGATGTGCTGGCCTGTATGTATTGATTCAGTCTCTGTTCTTCCAGCCCCACGGGAAGACAATTTCACTGCAGGTGGTTTCTACTAATTTTTTGCTTCTCTTTCAGGCGTGCTTTCAAAAGAGCGGTGCATCAGTCGTTGCAATACGTAAATACATCATCCACAAGTACCCATCCCTGGAGCTTGAGAGGAGGGGCTATCTTCTGAAGCAAGCACTGAAAAGGGAGCTGGAGAGAGGGCTCATTAGACAGGTAAGAGTCGCTCTGTGGAGCAGCAGTGGATGTGGTTTTACTGAGTTACACAGGAGTTTCTTAAACTCTGTTAGCAGGTCTTTTGGGTGATCATGTTCTGCCTCGTGGAGGTTAATCAACCTCTGTCTCCACTTTGTTAGATGCTGCCAGAATTTCAGCCTTCTTCTGTCAATTGGATACTTTGCACGGTTCTCTATTGTGCAATTTCTGACCGTTTCTCCGTGTTGTGTCATGCAGCATTTCAGCAGTGTGTCTTCAAACCACATCCAGCAACGTCGCTTCTATGGCAGCACGTTTCCTTTGACGCTGTAATTTATGCCTGTGATATCTGTTGGGATCTCCCAGTCAGGACAGCAGAGTGTGTTATTAATGTCTGGCTGTGGTTTCTGCTTTATTGAGGTTTCAGTGGATTGCCAGGGTGGTGACAGTGCATTCAAAATCTGCCTAATGGTGCCAGTTACTCTCTTTAAGGTTGTTATTATTCTGAGTTACTTTGCTAAAGACTGAAGTGGACTTTCTTTTGGACTAGGTGAAAGGAAAGGGAGCTTCAGGGAGCTTTGTGGTGGTGTCTAGCGCAGGAAAAACTGTTCCAAAAGCCAGAGACAAAAAGGTAAGATGGATCATTTTAAACAATACTCTGAAAAATCTTGCACTGAAACACATGTATCTTATGAAATGCAGCCTAACTTCAACCCAAACAGTATTCTCCTCCTTGCTGTATTTTTCCTCCCCAGCTACATTAATTAAAACACCCGTTCCACTAAAATCAGAATCAGACAGCTAGTATGAGAAATTAAATCCAAGTAGGATAATCAAAATCTTAGTTTTAGAAATGTTTACATTAAATCTCTAGGCTTTGGTTCAGAGGCAGAAAACTGAATGACCATGAAAAACCCCTCTTGTGTCTTTACCTGGTAGAGAGAGATGCCTCTCTGGTATTGTAAGAAAGCTTTGTGCTGCTGCTGTTTCTGTTATATCTGTCGCGTGGATAAATGGAAGATTTCAGTCTTCAGGACTGTCAGATGAACATGTTTCCATCAGCTGTGAGGGCAGAGGGAGGAAGAAGAAAATGTCCTAATGCTTCTGGAAGCAAGCTGCTAATATTGGGTTTCTATTGTTCTGAGGTGGTAAAATGCAATGTGGGGGTTTTTTGAGCCTTGTCCTCACAATTAGTGGTGGTTCCAGCACCGCTCTTCTCCACTCCCTGCTGAGTGTATGAAACACATTTCTAACACTGCAGTTACAAAATGCTTACCCAGAATTGCTGATCCCCTTGCAGCTTAGACAGGTGAACCCAGAGAGTATTGTAGCGCCTCGGTGCTCGTCTCTTGACTGCTGGGGACACCAAAAGTCCTAAAACTGAAGGAAAGAGCGACACGCTTGGTACTAGGCCACTGAAGGAAGCCAATTGGAGTGTAACTTCTTTTTAAATAGAGCTCACCAGCTCTATGAGAAGTTTCAGCAAGGCACCTGATGACTGCTGACACATCACTTCTTGTCTGCAGCGTGTCAGTGTCTTTGTTCCTGGTTACTTTCTCTGTGGTGCAGTGAAACAAATAGCTTGCTTTTGTTTTGGGTGAATTCAGCTGGTTGTGGAGCAGCTGTCTGGGTGAGCAGCACCCTCACCCGTTTGACCATTTGCAAAGCTGCTGTTCAGCATCAAAATCATTAAACTTGAGCACGTTTCCCCACTGTATAAAGAACAGGACGTTTTTTTTTCCTAATCATCTCCCTTCTCATAGTAACAAAGGGATGGAGGAAAATTCAGAAGGGAGCGTTGGCTTCAATCAAGGTTTTGCTCTGTCATCTGGAAATAAAATGCACTTCTGTTAAGCTGTTCAGTTTTGGGAAGATTTGACCTCTGCAAACAGGTCTTGCCTTTGGTTTTTATGTTTCATGTCAGCATGAATCATTTTCACCTATCTCACTGAAGGATAGGACAGGAAAATGCCTATAGAAAGAGGAAGGAAACCATTAGAAATACAGGTATTGTTTAAATACTCAGCAATTTGTATTTGTAAAACTTTCCTAAGAACTCCTATGAAAATTGCAACCAAATTTGCTGGATTTTGTTTAAACGGCTAAACTTCTAAAATTGTTAATTTTAAGAGCTGCCTTACAGAACTGATATTCCAGATCTATGGCCAGTGTCAGGAGCACTTCTTCCCGTCTGTGTTCAGAAAACCCAGAGTTTTGGGCCCCACTGATGCATAAAAGTATGTGTGTTTCAGAAAAGCACTTCCGCTCTGACTGCAGAGCATCAAGTCAAGCTGGAAGATGTCCTGCCGCTGGCTTTCACCCGCCTGTGTGAGCCGAAGGAAGCTTCTTACAGCCTGATCAAGAAATACGTGTCTCAGTATTACCCCAAACTCAAAGTAGATATAAGGTAGGTGCAGGAGGTATGCGTTTGAGTGGTGGAGGAGCAGTGAAACGCAGCCTTCCTCCGGCTTTGCCTCCCTTCGCGGTGATGCGGTTGAGTGTTTCAGCAGGCAGGTGGTGCTCTGCCTTGCGGAGCCTGCAGGAAACCTGGAGGAAAAGCCCTGCCTTTCTCTGCATCCCTCCACACCCAATCTTTGTTCCTGATGCCGGCGTCAGCACAGCTCTGCGCTCTTAACCAAACCCAGATCCCTTTAGCTGTGTGGATGTGGAGGTCTGTCCTTGGGATCTTGGTTCCGGATGCTTTAACTGGCATCTTTAAGGAATCCTTAATAACCCTTTACAGGAATCTTTAAGTTTGCCCATACGGAGTGGGTCGGGGCTTGGGGAGGAAGCAAATCTAGGAAAACCCTGTGTGTCACCTCTTCCAGGGGCTTGTTCTCAGTCCCTTGTTTGTCTGCGAGCTGACTGACTCATTGCCCATCGAGTCCAAATGCGCTTTTCAAAATGAGTAAACCCTTCCAAGTGAAGCTCGTCTGTTTCTGGATACGCAGAGACACCGAGAGAGCGTTGCGGCTGAATTTCCACTAACGTACATTGTTCTTCTCATGTAATCAGCACTCGCTGACAGATCTCCATTTAAAATGTCTCTATGTAGGCAGATACCACTTGTAAGTACCGCTCTGCTCACACTCTGTATAAAGTGTTGTTTTCTCTGTTTGTTGTTTAAGCTGTCAGTGCGTGTCAGTAAAGCTTTATCCTCCTGTATTTCAGACCCCAGCTGTTGAAGAATGCCCTGCAGAGAGCTGTAGACAAGGGCCAGTTAGAGCAGATCACAGGGAAGGGAGCATCTGGGACATTCCAGGTCAGAACCAGACTTCATCTTGTTTTGTTGACCGTACCGACCACAAACCTTGGAGCTAAGTTAGCGTGCCCTCCGCCCCCCCCAGTTTTATTTGGTACACCTTTCTTTAGCAGCCTGTCCTAATCAGGAATTGTCAAACTGTGAAGCAGTAGGACTTTAATTCTCCTCTTGGTCTACGTTTCTGGAGCAGCCCCCCCCCCGCCTTCCTTGCTTAGCGTGCTCCACATGCTGCTTCAGCTCTGACTCACCAGCACAGTAGGGGAGCTGGTGGGGTGTGCGTTCCTCTCCATCACTGATTCTGAGGGCAGCAGGTACCCCAGATGCCTGCGACGTCTTTTCCTTGTGTCTATGCCACAGAAGCCTCTTGGGTACATTTGGTCTGTGGGATGGAGAAAGATCTATTTCCTTCCCTGAGTGATAGGCCTTTAGATTCCCACATCCTCATGGTGGTTTTGGGGACTAGGACAATGTGTTATGGATAAAAAGCACTCCAGGCCAGTTGAGTGAATAGGCCTCTCCTCCCAATTAAAGCTGGGAGAGCAGCGTTCCCTGTGCAGTGTTTTAATATAAAACGTATCTGTGCTAATGCAGGAGCGCCGACCCACCTGGTGCAGAGGAGCTTGTCCTGACCTGGTTTGGGAGAATTTTGTCTTGATGCTTTTCTCTTCCTCCTTGGAAAATAGCTGAAGAAATCAGGGGAGAAGCCCCTGCTGGGTGGGACTCTGATGGAAGACGCCATCCTGTCTGCTATTGCGGCCATGAACGAACCGAAGACCTGCTCCACCACAGCACTGAAGAAGTATATCCTGGAAAACCACCCAGGGACCAACTCCAACTTCCAGGGTAAAGTACTGATCTGTGTAACGCTTCTCTTTTACATGCTGAAGGAGAGTCCTGCAGCTGCAGATGTGTCTCTGCAGCACCTTTAAACTCTTCTGTTGAGCTCGCTGGGGAAGTGACAGCTGCACAGCTCTTTGTGCTGCAGAGATGCTCAGTGTTTTTAATTCCCATTAGTTCCTTTCAAGCCCGACAAAGGCTGGTTTCCGAGACATAATGCATGTTTCTCTTGCCGATAGCACATTCCCAGGAAGGGGGAATAGCATTCAAGCAGTTTATTGTTCTTAAATCACCAAGTTGATTTGATCTGTCTCTATTTTGAAAGGCTACAGCTTGGTATAAACGCAGTTCCTAGTTGCTTTTTTATTTAGAGAAGTTGCATAGTGTAACTTTTTAAAAAAAAATTCACTCTTGCTGTTTTGTTTGAGGTCCTTCTTTGGCTCTGATTTTAAAAGGTCAAGCATGTGAGTAGAGAAACTAATCCTGTTATATTTGGAAAGAGATTTGGCATGTCTTTGTTCCCAGGAATGACATTAATGTCTGTTTTGACTTTTGCATTAGCAGAAGAGACTTTAAAGCAGATTTTTCTAGTGGCTTATTTGCATTATTTGCTCTGAGCCTCCATGCAGTTGTTTAACCGAGGTCATTTGAAGCAGGCTGAGCTCGCAGCCATCTCTACTGGAGTCAGGCCTAAAAGTAGATCAGTTTGTCACTGTGGTTTCAAGGTGCTGGTGCCAGGACATGGGGCTGGAGAGGAGACTGCGGATCTCGTGCTCTTCACCTGGAGCTGCACCACGGCGCCAGTGCGGCTGTGATTTGGGACTCACCAACAGAGCAGCACAGGTTCCCTCCCTCATTGTGGGCTGAAGAAGTTGCCTGAGGCCTTCTGCCAATTAGAGGCTAATGTCAAGTGTGACTTCTTCATCTTGGGGCAGGGAAGAGAATTTCCAAGCTTCCTGAGCCTTTGCATAATTTATTTTCAGGACCACTGGAAATTGCCCTGGTCCTTCGAGGCCTGTGTTCAGCCAGCTTCCAGGGCTTGTCACAGTCTTGCAAGTCAGATAAGGAAATTTCAGCTTGCAATCTGTTGTTTTCTTTCTCCTGCCATTGCATAAAAGGAATTTTGATGATCTCTGCTCTGTTTTAAGAGCAACCGGAGGGAGAATCTGATGAGATGTAAAAGCAGGGTATGCACAGCAGAGCCTCATACTTCTAACTGGACTCGACTGGAGTCAAATCCTTAACGTGCTGCTGTTAATCTTTGGTGCCCAGGGTAAAAATAGCTTGATGTTTTATGTGTTGCTCCTATTCATAAAAGTGTGGGGTTTTGAAAGAATTCTTTGGGCCCCTCACCACAAAAAAAGACATTGAGGGGCTGGTCCAGAGAAGGGTGATGAAGCTGGTGAAGGGTCTGGAACACAATTCTTGTGAGGAAAGGCCGAGGGAGCTGGGGGTGTTCAGCCTGGAGAAAAGGAGGCTGAGGGGAGACCTTCTC
>JAOXJM010000008.1:7804727-7820349 GCA_026413425.1 Tringa solitaria | reverse complement strand
TGTGCCCACTGCACTCTCAGGACTCACACTCACATGCTGTGCACCTGTTGCACACGCGGGGCTCACACTCACATGCTGTGCACCTGTTGCACACGTGGGGCTCACACTCGAGCATGGTGTGCCCACTGCACTCTCAGGACTCACACTCACATGCTGTGCACCTGTTGCACACGCGGGGCTCACACTCACATGCTGTGCACCTGTTGCACACGTGGGGCTCACACTCGAGCATGGTGTGCCCACTGCACTCTCAGGACTCACACTCACATGCTGTGCACCTGTTGCACACTCGGGGCTCACACTCGGGGCTCACACTCACACGCTGTAAGTCACACGCTCAGGACACACTCGAACACGTCGCGCCCGTCGCTCGCGCACGCCCTCGTGCGAACCCCCTCCGTGCGCACGCGCCCTCCCTTGCACGCCCGCCCGCGGTCACGTTACCCGAGGGGGCGGGGCCTCGCGCCACGCGGCCCCCGTCGCCGCGGCAACGGCGTGTGTTGGCTCCGCGCACGCGCGCTAGCTCGGCCCGCGCTTCCCGCCCGCCCCGGGCTCTCTCCTCAGCCGCCGGTTCCCTCCGCTCACCCCCCGGCTCCCCTCGCCTCGTCTCGCCTTCCCCTCCGCTCCCGCGGCCTTGCCCGGCACCTACGGGTTTACCTCAGGTTTTCCCTCGCGCGGGCCCCCTTGGGCTTGTCCCGCCTCCCCGAAGTTATCTCAGGCTCTCCCGCCCGCAGCCTCCCCTCAGGTTTTCTACCCCTGGTTCCCCCTCAGACTTATTCCAAGCCTCCCCCTTTCCCTTCATCCCTCCCGAGCTTTTCTCCTCCTTAGTCCCCCCTTCTCCTTGGCCATTCACAGTCCCCATCTCTCTCCTTCCTCACACTAAGTTGTAGGGAGGCCCCTTCCCCTCAGTGCCCCCCCAGCAAACGGTGAGGGCTCCACCCCACTGAGGGGTGCAGGCCCCGGGGCTGGGCTTGCCCCAGCCTTCCCACAGGCCCACCCAGGCCCTGATGCCCCCGCAGCCCCACCGAGTGAGCCCCCGTGGGGTTGAGCTGGGCCTTGAAGCATGGCCTCGGAGGCGGTGAAGGTGATTGTGCGCTGCCGGCCCATGAGCGAGCGTGAGAAGGCTCTGGGCTGCAAGGCGGTGGTCAGCGTGGAGAGCGCGCGGGGCCAGTGCTTCCTCCAAAACCCTGCCGCCGGCAGCGAGCCCCCCAAGCAGTTCACCTTTGACGGGGCCTACTTCCAGGAGCACAACACAGAGCAGATCTACAACGAGATCGCCTACCCGCTGGTGGAGGTGAGTGGTGCCTGAAGCGAGCCAGACACAGCCAACACGTGGCTCGGGACGTGGGGTGAGGAGTTTTACACAGGTAGGTGATCCCTAAGCACAACTGATTCACGGTCAGAAACGGCCCTGTCTGGTCCTTCAAGGGGTTTAGCTGCAGCCCTGAAGGGCAGAGGAGGGCAAAACTGCGTCCCAGCAGTAGGCTTGAGAAATTGGGAAGAAAAAAAGAACTTTTTCAGCAGCCAGCGGGGCACTGAAGATAGAATTACATTCAATTGGTTTAGACGGATGTTTATATGAAAGATTAAACTGCCCTGGGCCCTCAAGATGGTAGCAGGATAGAAGCCGCAGTGGAAAGTGATGTGAGGGAGGAAAAGGGGGACAAACACGATTCCTGATGATTTTAGGGACTTTTTACTGTCAAGTGAGAAACCTTAGAGAAGACAGGGAACCTCAGCCTGCTTTAGAATAGCAAAGTGAGAGGGGATATGTTTGTTGCCTGTTAACACATCAGTGTGGTAAATGGCTAAGCTGAGAAAGGAAACAATTAAGAAAAAAAAAAACCAAAAAACCTCAAGTCCCCCAAAATACAAGAAGAAACAGGGATAAAATCGCCAGTCATAATTTTAAGATGGATGTTCCTGATCGGGATAACAACCAGGGTCTGAAACAGTAGATTATAAGGTTAATAGATTATTTATTTTTCTTTTTATTTAAGCCTTAAGAAATCCAAATATCTTCTGTTCCTGCCATGCTGCTCCGAAATAGGAAGAAATCAAAAAAATGAAAGCAGGGTCTTCTTTCACCAGCTTTTCAAGAGGAATTTATTCTAAGCTTGAGACTATCACTTTGGCCACCCTACAATCAGCTGGCATTCTAGTTGTCTCTTTGGGTTTCGTGAGATTTTCTGCCACGAGGAAAACCATTCTGGTCTGCTAAGCATGGTCGACTGCCCTTTCTCTTTTCAGCACCTGCATTTCTTTAAGTTTTCCATTTTTCAGAGAAATTGTTGATTTATATACTAGCAGAATGCATTTTTTATTATTATTATACTCTAGTGGCATATGAAGATCAAGCAGCTGTTTGATATTTACTTCTAGCTCTTCCTTTAAAATACCTTTTATGAGGTGGGATAGAATCTGGACAATGTATTTCCAGTTATGGAAAGGGTGAAGATAATGGCTATTTTATTTGGTTTTCCTCCATTTCCAGGGTGTCACCGAAGGCTACAACGGCACCATATTTGCCTACGGCCAGACTGGCAGCGGGAAGTCATTCACCATGCAGGGAATCGTGGATCCTTCTACACAGAAAGGCATCATACCCAGGGCATTTGAACACATTTTTGAGAGCGTACAGGTAGGTGTATAAGGGTGTGAAAGAGATCCCTCTGTAAGATGCTGTGATGTCGAGACAGATGAGTTTTGTGTCATACCCCAAGGAGCAGAGTGCCAATCGCACTCGGGAGCAAGGACAGGGCCAGGCTTTTGGGTGTGCTGCCTCTGGTCCTAAAAACTGAGGCCCAAAAATAGTCAGATGAGCTGCAACCTCATCTTTGCCAACTCTATGGACTCCCTCTTGAGATGTTCAAGGACTGGAAGTCCTGACAGCGAGTGTGTCAAGTGGTTACACCTGGGAATGAAATGCCAGGAGAGATTTGATGAAGTGCTGAAGGGAGGTGGGCACCCAGCTGGCACCCAGTGTCTCTGTGGGCTGCCTGCTTGCCTTCCTTTTGAGAACCTTACCCAAAAATCATTCCTGTTTTTGTGCAGTGTGCTGAAAATGCCAAGTTCTTGGTGAGAGCTTCCTACCTGGAGATTTACAACGAAGACATACGAGACCTTCTAGGAGCTGATACCAAGCAGAAGTTGGAGGTGAGGTGGAGTTGATGTGCCTTAATTAGGAATTGCTTTAATTTGCTCAGATAAGTGTTACTATGAATGTCTCGCCGAAGTGCAATAATACGCTCTGCCAGAAGCTGAATGCCAGAATATGGAGACACACTGATGCATATAGAAGCTGAGAGAAGATTTTGAGGGACTTCAGTGAAAGTTTTGTGGCAGAAGGAACAGGATCCAGTGCTGAGTGTTCCACTTGGTAGCGGCTGGTGGCTTTGCAAAAGCTGCCTGAAAATGGTTACTGGACAAGGATGGAATAAAGTGCTCATGGGGCAATTTCTTCCTAATCCTCTTCATCTCTTGGCTGTGTCTAAAGCGGGAGGATTCTTTGCCTTATAAATGTTTAATCTCATCCAGTGTAGCTGTGGATGATCTCATTATCTGTCTAAAACAAAAAAGGCTGATCCTTTTTTGAGGGGACAGAGCAGATATTGCTCCCCGTGGGAACGCATGGGGAAGGCAGGCAGTTTCCAGGCACGCAGGGAGGTCAGCTTCCCTGAAATCCTAATCAAGGGGCTGATTTTTATAAAATTTGGTGGCTTTGCAGATCTTTTTGCTCATATTCCTGGGGGAAGCTGCAAATCTCCTGTCCTAATTTACTTCCCTGCAGGACTGCCCTTGTGAAGAAAACCAAGGCACTAGCACCATCTGCTGCACAGACGCGCCGAGATGGGGACAGACCCAAACTGTTTGGGGCAGATGTGGTTTTTTAACAGGTTCCTGGCTTTCAGGGAGGCAAAACCCTCTCCGCTCCGCATTCCAAGCGTGCTTTGCCTGAACGTGCGGAGAGGGAGGGTGGGAGAAGGGGACTCTCCATTTGGGAAGGCGCTTGATGCAGTTTCCCGTCTTTTGTTCCACATCAGCAGTGACACCGGTTTCCATGACGACTGCGGTTGGCACTGGGAGGGCAAGGAGTTGGGCAGAACAGTTTCCAGGGTAACACCATCACACTGGTGACAGCCGCTGCCTGTTGCTGCCTCCACCAAGTAATTAAGGGACTCATGTCCTGCAGAGACAGAAAGCCTGGGCTGACCCACTGCTTTCTTCTGTGTCCCCCAGTTCTCCTTCAAAATCCCATTTCCTGGTTGTTCCTTTGTATTTCAACATCGGTGACTTTGGTGACTCTGAAGCCCACGGTCGCCTCCTGGGACGTGAAACCTTGTGAAGAGCAAGTTTTACAGAGCTCTGCGAGGAAAATGCCCCTGTCAGTCTGTCATGGAGTCAAAGAACAGCCACGTCCTCGAATGGGTGTTCCTCAGGGACTCTGCATCACCCTCAAATACAGCTGGGCCGATCGCGGGGTTCTCCTGTAGCACAGGCAAAAGTCAGAGTGTATGAACAGTCTGGCTGTGAGCCTGTAACTGGATCCATCCTGGGCAGTTGTGGCTAAAAACCTGCCCTGTTTAGTTTTCAGCCACTTCTGCTCTGTTCTGTGCGGGGTTTTTTTTATAACAAGCACTCTCTTTTACATTGCTTCTTGTGGGGTGTGCATCACTAAAGTATCTAAGGACCTTCTTTGGAAGTCACACGGCTGAACGCGGTGCCTGTCACTCTGTGACACCGAGTCATGACAACCATATCTCGATATCCCAGCTGACACGATAAAGATAGAGCTTTGGTTATGAACTCAGCAGATGTGGGGCGTAATGTTGCTGCGGCAAACGAATTCAGCTTGTTTAAAATTCCCAGTGCGGAGGGAGCCTCAGAGGGAGCAGGTGTAGGAGTGCGGGGATCTCTCGATTGTTTTGTATTCTTTTATGTAGGTTTGATGGATCATTCAAGATTTTGAATATTTAAATTGTTTATTAGCATGCTGTAGGAAATTTTTCTTCTGCATGATTGATAATAGCTGAAAAGATGCTGTTGGGTATTTAACACTCTATTTCTATCCGGATGCCTGAATAAGATGTTAGAGCATCTTAAAAATGAACTAATCTGGAGGAAAATTATTATAGTCCGCCTGTGCGTGAGGGCTGTGACTTTGGGAATTTTGTCAGTGAGAACAAGACGCCCTCTGAGAGCGGAGGGGTTCAGCGAAGCGCCGGTAACAATATCTGTGACTATTGAATCTGTGCCTTGATTTTAAAAAAGCTCCCTATGACTGAAGAGATATTAGAGCCTTTGCCATAATAGGTGAAAAAACATTTCAGTTCTTTTTTTAAAATATGCAGCTTAATAACAGGGGAGGTAGAAGGCGGCATGGCACAGGTTTCTCGTGGCCTGGGAGATGTCTGAATCAATCAGCAAACTTTTCACTTTAATTCTTTTTGTCTGCAGAGCCATGAAAGTTGTTTCCCCCTTTTTTTTTGTGTCTGTGGTTTTATTCCTTCTTCAGAAATATTAAGGCTTTTTGGTGGCAGCCAGATATGGTTTTTTTGCCAATAGTTTAATACAAATAGTTGAATAAAAATAGTTTCATTTCTCCACATGCAAATCTCGTGTAGCCCTTGAGTTTCTGGACGGTTCCCAGCATACCTTCCTGCAGTCTTGGGGTGTCTTGTTTTAATTTGTGTTGCTTTCTCCCCATTTGCAGCTGAAGGAGCACCCAGAGAAGGGGGTGTACGTGAAGGGGCTCTCCCTGCACACTGTGCAGAGCGTGGGCCAGTGCGAGCGCATCATGGAGACGGGCTGGAGAAACCGAGCAGTGGGTTACACCCTCATGAATAAGGACTCTTCCCGTTCCCACTCCATCTTCACTGTCAATATGGAAATCTACACCGTAGGTAGGTACCTGGACATCCTGCAGAGCGCAGAATCTGTGCGTCACCAGTCATCCCTCAGCGAAACCTTAGATCCTAACTGATCTTAGGTCCAGTAGAAATCAGAATTGTGCCCTGCCATGGGCATTCTTCACAGTGTGAAATGGCTGCGCAGTCACAGTCTTTATTTTTCCTAAATTCCCCCTTGGGAGAGAAATGTCCAACACTCAAACTGGGAATGTATTCAATTCTCCTTTTGTTTCTTTATCTTCTTAAACCTTTATTTCCAGCAAAGGGTGCTAAATCTTCCAGCCCATACAATGGCTGGGAGTTCATATATTGTACAGCCCAGAGAAACTTCTATCATTATCCGTCTCGTTATCTGACCTCCTTTACAATGCAAGTCAGATCACTTCATCCAATGATTCCTTCACTGAGCTTAATCGTGGGGCACATCTTTTTAACAAACAGTTAATCTGGGTTTTAAAATGGAATAAAAAAAGCCCTTAATAACGTTTTAATGACTGATTTTTCCTTTCTTGAGCATCCTTTCTCATCTCCACCGGCGTTTCTGTAGCTGATAAAGCTGCCTCGCTGGGTCTGAACACAGACTTCAAAAGGGTTTTTTCTAGGACTGAGGAAGGAATTAGTCTCCTACATTCTGTCTAGTCCTTGACCCCGCCTGAAGCTGAGAACAATTTGACTTCCTTTTCTTCAGCTGTTTCAGTTATGGGGAAAGTTGCACAATGTCTTCCTAAGTTGTGGTTCCAGATGTTGGTGACGGTACCTCACTTTCCAAAATGGTGTGTGTGTGTGGGGATTTTGGGAATTTCTCAATTAGCACTGCTGGAGGATGCTAATTCTTGCATTTCGTGGGTCTGGAAAACCCCAACTTTAATCCTAACAAAGAAAAAGATGTATTTACACTCCTTTTTTTTGTGTTCCAGATGGGTGCAGGGCTCTTAATCTAGCCTGCAACCTTTTCTCTGATTTAAAGCTTTGAAAACTTGTTGCACGGAACAGGATGGCAGGTGGGGGAACTTGCGGTTTTGGCAGTTAAATGAAAGACAGCTGGAATATTTGAGGAGAAAGTTGAGGGTTCTAGCACAATCCCTGTAACTAGATGGTTCTGCTAGGGTAATCATTAGTTGAAAGAGTTAATGGAGTTGGTATTTATGTTGTCATCTTTTGGCTTCATGAAGAGGGAAATTCAAACTCGTTTTCCAGTTGAGCCTGCAGTAAATTATAATTTACAGGCAGTTAATATTTTAAAGGATTTCTTTGCAATTATGTGGACTATGATTACTCTTTTTTTTAAAGCAACAGATTCAGGAATTATGGCAAATACCGGGCTCTCTGGCTGCAGATGTATGAAATGCACAAGTCACCATCAGTATTTTTACAGTATTTAGAGTCGCAGATGTTTTATTCCTTTACGCTGTGCTTAGGGATTGATTTGTTAATGAGAAAGACGTAGATTTGGCCAGTGCCACCAGAACTGGCTGATGGGCTGTAGGAGAATTAGACGAGGAAGATTTTTGGGCTGCTGCAGGCATGTCAGCAAGAGTCTGGGGACCTTGTTACACCATGGAAACTAAACCGCTAAGCTCTGAGATGGAAACGAACAGCCTCTGTGGGTAAAAGGACTGGCAGGAACCAAAACAACTCTTTAATTGCCTGTCAGTGTTTACAAACTGAGGGAAGGGGGGAAAGGGTTTTTGTGACAATCCACTTACTCCAGCACTCAGAAAAGATAGCGAGAGGGTGCTCTATTTAAGCTCAATCCGTTGTTTTTTTTTTCAATTTTCCCATATCTTGCCATACCAGTAAGATGTGGAGTGAAACAAGTTTGCTCAGCAGCAAACGTTAAGTTTTACAGTTAACAATTTGTTGCTGTAACTGGGGAAACATCCTGGGGCAGCAGATTTTTTTGGTCTTTACCTGTGAACTTTTAACTTTCCCCCATGCATCAGATTATTTGTTGCTTGTGTTTAGGTGTTGTCCACAGCCATAAATCTTGACTCTTGACTAAATTCAAGGCCAGGTTTTCTAGAAGGCTGTCTGGAAAAGGGTGGACTTGGTTAAAACCTTGATGCTCTTTTTGCTTGGAGCACTAAAGGAGCTCTTCCCTTGAACTTGGGTTGTAATTGTGAGGGATGACTGGGACATGGACATCTAAAAGTGTGGTCTGTGATTT
The DNA here is from genome assembly GCA_026413425.1 of Tringa solitaria. Taxonomy (NCBI): domain Eukaryota; kingdom Metazoa; phylum Chordata; class Aves; order Charadriiformes; family Scolopacidae; genus Tringa; species Tringa solitaria. The sequence goes on along the minus strand of JAOXJM010000008.1, from coordinate 7,812,273 downwards.
GGGAGTGCGTGTCCCCAACTCTTTGCTCTGTGTGAGGCTGGGAAAGTTTAAGTAGCCAGAAAAACCAAGGGGTTCCTGAAGCAACTGGATGTGCTTTTTCTCAGTCACAGGGAATTTGCATCATCATCTTAATCCGGCCTCAGAATGCAGGTCAGGAAGCAGGCATTACACACATGAGGTGTGCTTCCAGGTAGCTGGGGAGCTTTACATTTTCATCTTCAACACAGCTTCAGCTCACATCTTCTCTTGTCTCAAAGCATTACGATGGGAATGGCACCAGCTCACTGGGTCTGACTCCGTGCTCACTGAAATCCAGCTTCTCATCCAGGTGGTTTGGGTCAAGTGCGTCCCAATTTCTCACAGTTTTCCTATTTCGGCCTGTGTTCCTTCGTTTTACTTTCTTGCTGAGAATGTCATGAGTTGAAGAGGAACAGATGCTGCAGAGCGTGCCTGTGTGCTGAGTCATAGCATGGTTTTACAGCTCTCTGGGTGAGAGGGGGGGATCTGATGGGCTTCTGGAACTTCTGAGCTGGACAGAAAGCCAGATGGTGGTCCTTGATGGTATCTGCTAGGATGTGCTTTGTCTTTTGAACCGCAGCAAGAAACTTCTTCAATATCTCATTGATTAGGGTAGGTTGGATTCCAGGCTTGAGAAAAGCTGTAGTTTTGGGAGTTCATGGAAAAACTGTTTTCTAATGCAGTGTCTACTCCAGCCTTTCCATGGTCGGGTCGTCACCTTCCTGCCTGTCTCTCCACATCGTGTAGCTGCCTGTTCTTTTGCCTGTGCTCTCCAACAAGCCCTGCTCCGGTTGCTGCCCGTTGACTCCTCATTTCATCCTTCCTCCCTTCTTTCTCTCCAATTGTCAGAGATTGTTTAACTTCATGAAACAACCTGAGGAGGAAAAAAGTTGTATAAACTTATGGTCTGATCTTGTTGATTGCAGTGGGCTCTGCATGAAATTCTAAACGCTGTGAAAATATGTGGAGTGTATGTGTTCAGAGCTCACTGGGAGAGTAAGAACGGGCATGAATTTTTACTGTGCAGGATCTTGTTCAGGAAAGCACTAAAACATGTAGTTCTAAGATTAAATAGATATTTATTTACTTAAGAGAGCCAGGGCCCAAATGCAGACAAAGAACAGGGCTTGAACTGGAATGTAATGCCAAGAGAGTCCTGTTTCTTGACCGTTAAGGTGCTTCCACTTAAGAAGAGCCTAATCTGGAATTATTTTCTTGCAGATGAACGAGGACAGGACCACCTTAGGGCCGCAAAACTCAATTTAGTGGATCTGGCAGGAAGCGAGAGACAGTCAAAAACTGGAGCCACGGGGGAGCGGCTCAAAGAGGCCACCAAAATCAACCTGTCCCTCTCGGCTCTGGGCAATGTCATCTCGGCCCTGGTCGATGGCAGGAGTAAACACATCCCCTACCGAGACTCAAAGCTCACCAGGCTGCTGCAGGACTCCCTAGGAGGGAATACCAAGACATTGATGGTAGCCTGCTTATCTCCAGCTGATAACAACTACGACGAAAGCCTCAGTACTCTGCGCTACGCTAATCGAGCGAAAAACATCAAGAACAAGCCCTGTATCAATGAGGACCCCAAGGATGCTCTGCTGAGGGAGTATCAGGAGGAGATTAAGAAGCTGAAGGCCATTCTGGCTGAACAGATGAGCACGAATAACTTGTCAGGTAGGAGAGCTCTTACTGGCTGAAGAGATGTTTTGATAGAAAAATGAGATTTTATATGTAAAATGCTCACTGGATTTCACCTCAACATTTCTCTTACCCGTTGGAGGAAGAGCTCTCCATTCTGGTAATGGACTTTGCCTTCACTGATGCCAAATTGACCTTATTCCACTGGTAAGGACCATCTCAGTTATCCAGTCTTTTCAATCCTGACAGATTCTGTTAGAAAATGCTGATGTGATTAAAATCCTCAGCTCTGCTTGGTCATTCTGGCTAGAATTTGGTCACTCACAGAAGAGAGGTTTTGGCTGGCAGAGCAAAAACGAGCTGCGAAAGACATAATGGAAAAGTCTTTATTAAATACATATAGAATGTTTTGAAATTTAGCATTCAGCCCCTGTTCTCCTACACTGTGAAGTTTTGATGCTAGAAGAAAAGTTCTGCCCTGCTGGTGGCATTGCTTACAGAGAGCAGCACTGTCCTCTCTTTGAGGATCCAGCCCGGCCCCAGCAGCCTCCCTCTTGGCTGGGAAGTAGGAATAGCAAATGTGGGAACCAGGGGGTAAGAGCAGTCTTTGGGGAGCTGATCACCTTTTAAGAATTATCCCCTAAAAAAGGGCAACTTTGAGGAGAGAAGCAAGGCTGTAAGATTTTTTTTTTTTTCTGCCACCTTTCAGAAACAGCTGTGAAGAAAGAAGGCAATTTCCTTGCACCTTTCATCTCCTTCCCAGTGTCTTTTACCTTCCAAATCTGTTAGCACAGCCCTGGAAACAAGACTCCTGTTATTCTGTGAAAGAGATTAGATTTATATTCGCTTTCATATAGCCGAAGCTTAAACCTCTCCTGCTGTGCTCGGCGCTGACTCTGTCTCTCCCCACACCTCTGGAGTCCCAGGCCAGTGGGCGTTTTGGCAGCAGAGATGCTGGCACACGAGCGCAGTTTGAAGGAGCGCACGGATTGCCGTGTTCTTTGCTGGCAGCCAGGTTCTTTGTTCTGTTTCCAGGCATTCTACAGACATCCCACCCAGTAACTGTGAGTGATTTTTATTTCTGCTTTGCTTTGCAGGGCTTCTGCCTGCTGAGACTGCTCACCTGGCTCCCCTCCTCAAGCCCCAGATAGATCTCGAAGCAGAGAAGCAGCTGATCAGAGCAGTAAGTCAGGAAAGGGTATCCCATAGTGTCTTTGACTAAAGCTTGTGGGTTTTTATAATAATCATTACAAATAGAGCATAGGGCTGTGTGGTTCAGCCTTTTCAGAACACTTCTCTTCCTATTTCTTGGTCCTTGGGCTTGTCTCATGAACAGGATATGTGTTGATGGAGGTTTTATTTACAACACCTCCCACCATTCTGGAGATGAACTGGAATGGATCCCCAAGAAGAATTTTGAAGTACATATAGCAGGAAGAGGAAACTGCACATGAAACTTAAGATTCCTCCTGGCAGAGGAGGGAGAAGTAGGTTTGAGGAAAGCGGTAGTCAAAGATGTTAGGAGCGGTACGAAGATGAAGATAAAGAGGGGATATGGAGCCAGGAGGAAGAATGAGGAGTTGGGGGCCAGAAGGCAATAAAACTCGCTCCTTGCTCTTTACAGAGCTCCTCCCAGGGCACCACATCTGCCCAAGTCAGCGGTTTCTTGGGTTAACTAGTCACCTTCCATCAATACTGCATCGACTTAAATCACGGAGAAAGTCAGTGAATGCAGATGGTAAAGCTTTATTGCAGTGGGCATAAAACGTGACCTAGAATGGACCGAGATGTGACCTTGTGTGGATTCGGGGCTGTTGTGTCAGGCTGTGTGTGTGCCTTTCAGGAGTACGAAGAGAGACTGGCCCAGCTGAAGGCCAGCTACGAAGCGGAACAGGCGTCCCGAGCCCGCCTCGAAGAGGACATCAGCCGCCTGAGGAATCACTACGATGTCAAGCTGTCTGCTCTCGAGGAAAACCTCAGGAAGGAGGCAGGAGGAGGCAGGTGGAGGGTGTGCAGCGCAGGCTGAGGGTTCCCTGATGCTCTAGGCAGGAGCAGACACAGGCTGTTTTGCAAAGTCAGATTTGCAGCAGCCACTGCAGCCTTTAAAGTGGCAGCGGCTGCTACTGCAGCAAGCACTGCCTGGCAGCAACAGCAGTCCCTGCTCTCAACCCTCCATTTCCACAGCAGGAGCAGTAACTCTGGCTCTCCTGAGCCACCCATGAGACTCCCTGTCCCAGCTGTGTCCTATTTCCCTGACTTCTTTTCCCTGTCAGTACCAGCCTGGCCCTACCCAATAAACCTGGAGGTGATGAAATGCCATTTTTTGCCCATGTAGCTGTGAGTTTCTTCTGACTTCGGGCAGCGTTTCTCTCCGGCAGAGGCTGGAGCTGCAGGGATGACTGGTCTTGCAGGCGCCGCTCTGTCTTGATCCCATTGGCTTTGCACGACTCGCACACCCAGGACGAGGGCGGCTGCCGCAGTCTCTTCCCGCGCATGTAAATGCGATGCAGCCCTGGGGCTCCCAGTGGATTATCACCACCACGGCTTTGCTGGAGGGTGGATATTCCTCTCACGCACCTATAAATTGTTGCCAGCTATCTTCCTCCTTACTGCTTCTCATTTATACTTCTGCAGTGCCCCAGAGCATGTTTTGCAATGTGCTTGTACAGCACTTATTGCCTAATATTGTTTCTTAAACCTAGATTCTTCATTTTTGATGCTATCACTTTCTAAGGCGAGAGGTTCTTATTCCACCCCCTCCCCTCTGATTACAAATGTGCCCACCCAGCCTCCGAAACAGATTATTTGTGCGTGAACACAAGGACCTAGCCTCTCCCAACCCTGTAAAATCTACATTTCTCACCTGATATACCCTCTGGGTCCTCAACGGCTTTTCTTGACCAGCATAAAAAAGAGACCTTTTCCTTCCAGACACAGACTTTGTAGCTTTAGGTGAAGATTTTCTGTGATGTTTTCACAGATTCATGCTCTAGTTTTGCAGATCTCTTTGCTTACGTTGTGGGTATTTCCTCTTTAGCTGCCACAAGGACTGAAATTACTCCTGACAAGACACCTTTGCCCGAAGACTCTGTTGCTGCAGCAGATGAAGAACCAACATCAGCCCAGGTACCTTCAGGCTACTTCTCCCCCCTTGGCTGAATAAACCCGAGTGGATAGCGTTGTGCTTCATCCCGGTACTCACACAGTCACTTTTCAGAGCTGCAGTTTTTGGTTTCCTCTTCTCCTCAGGCCCCAGCAGTGCCTCGGCCTGTCCCAGACGCTGACGATGCGAGCAGGGGAAGTGCTGGAGCAGAGGTGGCCATCGCTGCTGAGGGGATTTCGCTGCCTGCAGACCAGCAGCAGGTACTCGCCAGGTCAGTGACAGCTCACTGCCTCCTGGGCACTGCTTACAACACACGCAGGCAGGAAACAACCCAGCTGTCCAGCTTCAGTTGTCAGTTCAGCACAAAACTAAGCAGATGCATATTCTTTACCCTCAAATTAACTTTGTCCTATTTGGGCAGATGAATAGCTGTTAGCTGCGGCGTTCGGTGATGCCAAGTGTCAGAATTATGGGAGAAAAATCTGGAAAGGCTTGTGTCAGCACATGTGGATGCAAAAAAGCGTGCTTTCCTGGTAACAAACCAACCCTGCCCAGATCTGTAGGTGGGGAAATCTTTTCCTTCTCTGGCTTTTTGCAGGTGTTATTTATGAGGAGTTGAGTCTAGCTATGTGCCCAAACAGGTTATGGAGATGGCCTCCTCATCCTCTTAAAAAAAAGTTTTTGAAGGGCACTTTGATCCCTCTCGTATCAGTACAAATAAGGGAGGCGGCCCTCCTGCTGCTCACTGTGCACGTGGATGGAGGAGAGTGCGTCCTCCACAACTCTCCTTTCTCACTGAGCTCACTCTTGCCTCTGACTCACACATCTGACAACGATTGCAAGACGTCAGCTGGAACTGGCACCAAAATGTCCCAATAATCTTATCTTAGGGGTAGCATTAGACCCCAGGCCTGGAGCAGAGGGCTGGGGTAGGAGGGGTGCAGGCACAAGGCTCACGTTTGGCCCATATCAGAGGCATCCTGTCTTGGAGGTTTTACTCCAGGAAAGAGCTGTCCCTTCAGTCCGAGTCCCACACAGCACATCAAGATAATATGGGAGTTTAATGCCATTTGAGAAATAGACACTCTAAGCAAATTCTGCTGATTTCTCTCTCTCACTCTGTTGCATAGAATTATACGAAAATTAGAAGCACTAAGCATAAGATATATTGTGGATGATGGAATTTGATTCTGAAAAGTCTGGCATTTTTTTAACCAGTCTTTCAGCTTTACTGTGAGCTCCTGCGGCATGTGCTCACTCTGTTGGGCCTGAAAAAGGAGCTATTAAGAAATCAGATATAGCAGCATCTGTAATTTGTGGGCAATTCTGTCTATTCATGGAGAGGTCTCCAAAGAAACCCTTCATTTTGACTGTCCATCAAATCCCACTAGTCCTATTGCAGCCATCCTTTCTGTGACAAAACAAGCAAAAACCGCTCTTCCAATTACCTTGTTAAAATCAAAGTTCTCTGCAGATTAGGCAGGAGGGTTTGGTTCTGCAGGCGTGGGGATGTTCAAAGCCGCCTGTGAAAGGCTCTACCCATCAGGGCGGCTGCGAGATCTCTGATACTTGCTCAGCAGAGCCAGGATTCAAGCGCGCATTAAGCAAAGGAAACCGAAGGGCCGCTTGGCAAGTGCGGTACAGCAGAATAGCGGGTCACCTCTGGTGGAGAACAAGCTCTTTTGGATGGGTTTGAAGATAATTAAGAGGTTATTATCAGCGGAGGTTTTATCAGCAGTGGGATTTTCTCCAATTTGAGGCAGCGCTGGCCAAGCAGAGCTGTCTGCTCTGCTGCAGATTCCTGTGCAGGCAGAGCTCCGGAGCGCGGCCGTTATTTCTGAGTGGTGGGGCTAGGAGACCAGCTCGGTTTCCAATATGGGTCTGTACCAATGCATAAGAGGCAGCACTGAGGTCACCCGAATCATCATCCCTGCCCGATACTGCCCCAAAAAAGAAATTGTACTGTGTTTCCCAGCTGTACCGCTCCCTTATCCACCACTTAGAATATTTCTTCGTGTCATTTTAGCACCTATTGTGCTTGCTTTGAGAGTCTTTCAAAGCAAGAAATAAGAATTGAAATAGAAATTCCACAAAACAGGGGCCTTTTTGAAATAGTTCTGCGAGTGTAGATGCAGATTTCTGGTCATATGTGCTGACGAAGGTGCTCAGAATAACACGCGCTTTGCCTTGGGTCCACAGGAGTATCTATGACAGGAACTACTAATAAATTGGAATTTGCCAGGATTATTCACGCAGCAAATCTTGTCAGAAATCACCATTTCTGTCCCATGTCTTTGTCCCATCCCACTCAGTGAGGGCAACTTTTGAAACTTGTAATGATATTACTCTTATACTTCAACTCAGCGAAATTACAAAAGATAGCGTTTTGGTAAAAACTTACAAGGACATTACTGTTAGTGCCAGAAAAGTGAAGTCAGAGGCAGACAGAGAAAAGGAGAGAGAGAAATATGTGAGGAAAGGAGAAAGAAAAAGGAAAGGTGTCACCATGGTTGGATCCAGTGATGGTCTCTGCTCGCAGTCATGGTCCTCAGGTGGCAGATGCCGTGGGAAAGTGTGTCCTTTCTTTTATACTCAAAGTGCCCAGGCAGGGCACTCATCATCAAACATGTGCAGGGAGTGCCAGGGAATGTTCCAGAAAAGCAGCATGGGGAGCAGATGTTCAGGCTCCCCAGCTCAAGAAGGACAGGGAACTGCTGGAGAGGGTCCAGCAAAGGGCTACAAAGATGCTGAGGGGCCTGGAGCATCTCTCTGCTGAGGAAAGGCTGA
>JAOXJM010000008.1:7707214-7718560 GCA_026413425.1 Tringa solitaria | reverse complement strand
CCCCCCCCCCGAAAAAAAAAACCCCGAGGGGTTCAGCTCTGAGCCATCACAAAGCAGGGCCACAGGGTTGTTTTTTAGCCACGGGGATGGGGGGAAAAAGAAATTGGGTGAAAACGACAATGCGTTCAGCCAGGAGAGCTCCAGCTTTTCACGCTTTTTGGCAGTTTATCCCTTTTTCCGAGCGCTGGTGGGTTTTGCAGGAAGGGTGGGATGGAAGGCATCACGGGGACTCCTAAAATGTGTCCCCTCCTTTTCTTTTCTTGCCCCCAGAGCTGCAGGACCCCCCTGTCGCCGGAGCCGACGGAGAAGGGGTGCTACCCCCTGGGCGACCACCTCCTCTGCAAGTCCTGCCACATTCACCGGCGCAACGAGTCGTCCTGCTGAAAACCCTGCGGCTCCCCCTCCCTCTTCCAGCACCAGGCACCCAAAAAAATAGGGGTTCGCCCACCAGGATGCACCCCGGTCCCGGGTGCCCGCTGCACCCCTAAATAGCTGCAGGACTGGAGTTTTCCTCCCCAAAACATACCTGGGACCCCCATCTGTGGGGCTGGCCAGGCAGATACAATGTCCCAGCACTCGTGAGCATAAAAAGCCCTGACAGACGAGCGGTGGCGGAAGAGCTGAGGTTATATTCACTTATTTCTTTTTTTAAACTCCTTTTCTGAGGCCAGTTTGGTTTTCTTGGGTGGTTTTTTTTTTTTTTCCTTTCTCAAGTTTCCTTAGAGTTTCACTTAAAATGTTTCTCCCTGCGGTGACGCAGAGAGAGGGCACTGATTTACTCGCAGTTAAATAAAAACCCTGAGTTTAAAACCCTGCCTCTCTTTCATCTGCCCATAAAACATGAGTTTAAAAATAAGAGAAAAAAGGAAATAAAGCCACTTTTTTGGATTTTATAAACGTGGCAAGAGTCAGGTCGCTTGGGGCGATGATGCCTGGGGTTCAGTGATTTGGGAGATCACCCGGGGAGAGCGGAAGGTCGTTTTTTGGGGCTGGATTTGGGGTTTTGGCGTTGTGCCGTGGTGTGGATGGATGGAAGTGTGTCCGGTGGCGGGTTATTTTGCTGCCAGCCTGGGCTCTCCCGGCTCCATCCCAACCCAGCCCCAGAGCCGGCAGAGGGCAGCCGGAGCACAAATTCCTCCAGCAAGCAGAAAAAAAAAACCTCCAGCTAAAACACCATCTCTCCTGTATCCCCCAGCGCCCCGAAGCTGGGAAAGACCCCACAGCCCCATTTTTGTGCTTTATCCAAGATAATCTTGCTCCGCCAGCAGATGCTTTTTGGTCTTTTTTTTTTAGTCCAAGCCCCAAAACAGCAGAAATTAGACCATTTTTCTGCGTGCCCTACATCTGTGCACCTCATGTCACCGGCGCTTAGCGGTTTTGTTTGTGAGGGCGTTGCAAACCAGCCGGAGAAAGAGGGGTTTTCTTTTTAACCGAAAGCGCTTGAAAAGCCACAAATTGAGAGCAGAAAATAGCAAGAGCAGCCAAGGCGCTGTTTAATGCTTTCCTCATTAAAAAAGGGAGTTTCTACCAAAAAACCACCCACAGGCTTCTAGATCATGTTGTACAATGTCTCTCCGGCGCGTGCTGTATTTATGACTGAAAGGGTTAATGTATAGTTAATTAATGTATGTACTGGAGTCCGGTGGGTTAATTAATGACACCAACCCCGCAACTATTTCCTGCCCCTCTTCCCCGTTGACAAAGCCAATTACTCAACATTCGTTAATGCGCGTCTACGGCCCATCAATCAGGTCGTAACTTGCTGTAACATCCTCTTTATATTTATAAAGTTTAATGTAAAGTTGTGGTCAGTCCCGGTCACGTCAGTCGGTGGCTTTGGGGTCCGGAGGGGTGGGGACCCCATGTCCCACCCCCGGGGAAGTCCCCTGCCCTAGGTCAGCTCTCGCTTTCTAAAGCTTCTCGCCCCCGCGGGGGACAACCAGGCACTAAAATGATGCTAAAAATGTTAAAAAAGACGTGGGCAGGCTCGGTGGCGGGGAAGGGAAGCCCCAGAGAGCAAAAGGTTGCCTGTTTTTTTGCAGTCTGGGTGTTTTTCCAAGCGAGGTTTTCGGGGAGGGTGGAAAGGCCGGCGCTGAGTGGCATTTTGGATGTGGCACCCATGGGTGCTACCCCTCCGCAGAGTGAACGGTGGGAAGGGGTCAGGCATTCCCCCTGCAGAGCAAACCACAATGGGCTGTCTGCACTGGCAACACGGCGATTTTTGATCGGAGACAGGCAGGGAGATGTTTTTATCCATACAAATCCTTGGAGAAGACGCTAAAGGGTGAGGAGAAGGGCACGGCGCAGCTGGAGAGTTTGGCGTAGGGACGCAGAAGTGGCCAAATTTGGTGTGTTTTTTCCAGGAGAAGACCACAAGGGACAGGGATGGCTGGGTGATGTGGCAGGGTAAGATGATAAAAGAGTGATTTGAGCCGTTTTCTTCTTGGAGGAGGGGAGAAGCACTACGAGCTGAGGCCCGAGGAGTGTTGCTAAGCCTGAAAAGCGTGGCCCTGTGGTTTCCCCTGGAAGGATTTCGAGGAATTTCCAGCGCTGGCCAAGCCCTGCATGTGTGCGCGGAGATTTCACAGGGGCTGCGGGAGCTGGGTCCTCTCCCCCCCCAGCCCCGAGCAAGCCCACGTCGGCTGGGCCAGTCCTTGGGCTCCTTGCCCCGCTGCCAACGCCTGTGCAATGCCCAATAGCGAATATAAACCAAATATAAATCACACACAGAGGAATACGAAGCTCCAGCTCTGCCCTGGGAACTCCCCAAAGCCTTGTGGAGCTCCCTACCCTGCAAGGTGTAAAACCTGCTCGAGGTCTCTTGTCTTATTCCAGGGCAGGGCAAAAGGGCAAAGAAGATCGACCGCCTCCGAATGGCACCGGCCGGGCCTGCCCGTCCCTCAGCTGCTGCAATCCTCCCGTCTTTTCTCGCAATCCCTCTTGGCAGCCCGAGGAGTGCAGGGAGGGACCTGGCTGCCCTCCAAGGAGAAGCAAATGCGAATATTTCTTCATTTCTTCAGGCTGGGTGCGGCCCCGGGGGGGATAAAATTTCCCCGGGTTTTCCCAGCAAAGGCATCCCATGCCACAACCCTGCTGCGAGCCCAGTTTGCTCCCAGGAATGCCACGGTGTATCCCATTAAAAAAAACCTAAACCCCCGAAGGTTGTCTTTCAACTCAAAGGACTGCCTGATTATTCTTTTTTTTTTTGTTTAAAAAAGAGCTTTTAAATTAAAGGAGGAGCTGGCAGGCACGGCTGCAGTATTTTTAAATCAGTGGTCAAAAGTGTTGCTTCGTAACAAATAAGGCATTTTTTGCAGGTTTTGTTTGCAAGGCGAAGGGTTTTGGCGCGGTGTGAGGAAAGCCAGCCTGTAAATGGGCCGGAAAGTGCATTTTCCCGGCATTTTCCCTGTGAGAAATGGGAAAAATAGAGTGGGAGAGATGAGATGGATTCCTCCTGTGCCTTCCCTCTGCCATCACTGCCTTTGAGGAGCTGGGAAGACTGCAGGAGGGAAAACTGAGGCTGAAGCAGCCGCTGGGGCTTTGCTGGTTCAGTGCTGATGCTATTTTGGTGGGTTTTTTTCCCAAACATGATAGAGAAAGCTAGAGAAATAAAGAGATTTTTCCTTTAGTCAACCTGGGTTAACTGCAGCAGCCGTATCCCAGCCATCTTGCCGCAGCGTCATCCTTCCCCACAGAGTGTTTGGGTCTGTTTTCTGCGCTTTCCCGTCTTTCACACAACCTAAAAAACTTACATTTCTTACATGAAAAGCGGTCTGATCCTGCTGGCTCTAAGGGGGGGGGGGGGAACCAGCAGGGAATACTCCGGGAGCAGCCCAAGCCCTGTATTTCTCCAGCTTCATTACGCAGCACAGGCGGGATATATATATATATATAAAAGAAATTAAGCAAGATTCTCCTTGTTTTCCCACCTTTTCCTGCCAAACTGAAACACCCAGTGCCACGATTTATTTTTAAATAAATCAATAGGGCAAGGTGAAATCAACACGGTTGGTTACGCAAGCGTGTTACCAGGCTGCAAGCGATTCACTGGGTTATTTAAAAAAAAAAAAAAAAAAGCAACAAAAAACCCAACCCACCCTATTTCTGAAAATAGATGCCCAGCACACGCCTGCAAGTGGGACTTTGACATTTTATACCCCAGCTTTCCTTCATCGCAGCAGCAGCAATTACAACCTGCATCCCTGTTTCCCCAGAATTAACTATTTTTGCCCAGACCTGGCTTTAAGCAGTTTAGGTTTCATCTTTATTTTGCTGGAGCGTCCATCAGAGCCCTCAGGTGAGGGGTTTTATTGAAAAAAAGAAGAAGAGATTTCTTGCAGAGGTTATCCCATTTGTCAAGGCGGCTTATTGACCTCGGTTGATTTATCACTGGTAAAAATGCTGGAAGAAGGATGGGGGAATAGCTCCTAAAAATAAATATATGCCTTAATTCTCCGTGCGGTTAAAATTTCCCTCACAGGCCAAGCCAGGGGGAGATCTTTAATCTCCTTTATCGGATTGCCTCGTCCGCGGATGAGTCTTGTTGATGCGACCGGCCTCCCCCCCGGCGTTTTACAGCCACCACGTTTTTGTGGAGAAAGAGAGAAATAAGCACAAAAAGGGAGGGTATTTGCCTGATAGAAGGGGGAGGAGGAGGAGGCTGGGGGCTGCCCCTCACGGCTCCACAGCGCCGCCTCGCCCGCGCTACGGCAGGAGCTACCCCTCCCCAACCCCGCCTCCCGCTCCACAAAATGGCCGCCCGGCGGGGCCGGGGCCAGCGGCGCCCAGGCGACAAAATGGCGCCGGGCGGGCAGCGAGGGGGAAGGACAGATGAGGGCCGGCTGCAGGAGGCCGGGGCGGCCAGCGTGGGCTTCAGCCGTGCCAGGAGCACGGCGGAGGGGCTCTTCCTGATGTGCGTATCCTCTCCAGCCGGGCAGCGAAAGCGCTGCGGGTGAAACTTGACCTTCCCCCAACTTGACTTTTTTTTTTTTTCTTTTTTCCCCCCGTCGCTTTGGCAAAAGCATGCGAAAATGCCCAGAAATGCGCATTCCCACTCGGCGGCCACAGGGGTGGCGGAGGCCTCGGCCTCCTCCCCGCCGCCTCAGGCGCCATCGCTGCCTCAGGTCCCGTCCCCCCCCCCCCCCATCGTCTCCCGGGCACCATCATCCCCTCAGTCCCCTCAAGGCGCAGCTCCCCGGCACCGACCCTGAAATGTTCTGTTTTTTCCCTCATAGCGTGAAGATTTTTGGCCTAGAATTGCTCTTTCCACACGCTTCTCTCCCCCCCTCCCTCACTGCACGCACCCCGAGGTGGGTAGTTTTATGCTTAATTCTTCCACCGCTTTTCTCCGCAGGGGTTGAAGCCACCACTTCCCGTTTCCCTCACAGTGTGGAAAATACCCAAACGCGCTTAAGGAAAACAAAAACCAACCAACAAACCAACCCAAAGCAACAAACCACCAGAACACCCGAGGATTGATTTATCTTCGGAGCTGAAATGGTGCGGGGAAGAAGCCATCGCCGCTCGTTTTGCTCCCCACGACAACCTGCCCGCCATTCCGTTAATTAAAAGCATGTACTTGGTGTGCTCAGAGGTGGCAATACCGTTTAAAAAAAAAAAAAACAGTAACATCCAAACGCTCGTTGTTGGAAGCTGCAGCCAAGGTACAACATATGCTTTTCTTTTTTTTTTTTTTTTTAACGTTTCCTTACCTTTTGTCCATATGACAGTGTTGTTACAGGCTATATTATAACATTATCCCTTCTTTGTTAAAAAGCACGTCTAAAATACTTCTGTTTTCTCCTAGAATTGCAGATTTAGGCCCATACGGATGCTTTTTTATTTCTACATACATAGAAATATTTCTATATATTCACTGCACATTTCCATATATATATGTATTTCCTTTTTCCAGGGACTACTTACAGATTAGAAAAGAAACCCACACACCTAAACCACTATGATTTAATTGTATAAAATCACTATAAGCTTGGCCCGAATATGTTTGATTTTATATATATATATATATATATTACCTTTGTTTTCCTCCATTGGCTTTCTACTACAATATATCCTAAAAGCAGGAGAAAAAAATGCCAGCAAAAAAAAAGAATAAAAAGGAAGAAAAAGAACAAAAAGCAACCCATCTCTTTTTTACAGTCCGTGGTGGAAGTTTGTGCCTGAATGTTTTATTTGTTCCACAGAGATGTAGATTTTCCTTGGGAGATTTGGGGAGGATGGTTTGTTGGTTTTTTTTAAATTAAAAGTAGAAAAAAAAATACACCCAGAAAAACAACAATAAAAGAGAACCAAAAAGAAAAAAAAATAAAAAGCACACAAAACCAGACCCCAGTAACTGAAGCTGCAAATGCAATCACATAGTCCGGATCAGACAATGCATTGCAACAAAAAGAGAGGACAGATTAGTTCAAACTGCAATGGCTTTGCTGTAGATCCGGGAGGAGGGATCAGCTCCTTTATCCCACCATCGAGCGCTCCAAACACCACCATTATTATTTTTTTTTAATTTTTTTTTTTTTTGTGCTTTGTGTTGGGGCGTTTTATTTAAATCCGAGCAGGTGGCAAAACCCCACCGAGCTGGGGCTGCCGATTTTTATATATATCTATTTTTTTCCTTCCCCTGCACACACCCCATCCTCGTGCCATCCTCTCCCTTTTATTATGTGCTCTACTGCGCTCTATTTTTTTTCCCCCTCTGCGGGTATAAAGGTTTCTCTCCTCTCCCCAGCTCGGCTGCTTATTCCAGAAGTTTCTACGGGGGAGGGGAGCACCCACTGCGGAGCCTTTGCCGCAGCGAGGAGGAGGAGGAGGATGCAGAGGATGCACCACCTCTCCCTGGCTGCCAGCTCTTTTCCAAGCCTCTCCCCCTTGCTAGATTTCCCCATCCTTGAAAAGGCTGCTGGGAGGTGTTTGCAGTGTTGGTTTTTAATTTTTTTTTTTTTAAAATAAATTAAAAGCAGAGCTGTCTCCTGCTGGAGATGGATGAGGCCAGGCTGGCAGCGACAGGGGTGGGGGGCCGTAGCTGTAGCGAGGGTCCCCATGGCAGAAGTGACCTTTCCCAGGCGGTGGGAGGGAGAATTCTCCCCCCCTGCCCCGACATGCTCCCGCTTGGAATTCATTTTAAATAGCAGGGTGGTGTTTTTTTGGTTTTTTTGTTTTGGGTTTTTTTTTTTGTTTGTTTGTTTGTTTGTTCTTTCTCCCCTCCCCTTCACGAACAGCTTGCTTGCTCTTTCAGTGATTTTTTTTTTTATTATTATTATTTTTCCCTGGTAGCCTGTGGGTTGAAGCTTCCTCATTATTTTTTTTTTTTTTTGTGTGTGTGTGTGTTTTGAATTGCGTTTTAAAATTGCCCAGCTGGAGACAAGTCTTGATTAGAGCTGGAACAATAGCTCCATTTTATTAATAATGGGAAGGATTTACAATCCTCCAGCACCTTCCTTGGAAGGCTTTCAAAATCATTTGCAAACACTCACAAATTTTAAGATTTCACAGCCCTCAGCTGTGAGGTGGGTAAGTATTTTCATGGTGCCACCAGCAAAAAAATCACGTCGGTGGCAAATCTCTGTTTCTGAGTGCTTAGAAAGATGACGAATTCGGTGGGTTTTAGGGGCTGCAAAGCTGAGGGGAGGCAGGGGGGTTGGTGAGGGGGGCTGGATAAAAGCTGTAACCTAAATCTGTTCCGTGTTCTCTGTAAATACAGAGTATTTTGCTGCGTCCTGGGAAAACTGGGCTGTTATTTCTCTGCAGCCGACCCTTCCCCCTTGCTCTTGCGAAGCTGTGGACTTGCCTGCTTGTCAGTAAACATCTGCTTATAGATTTTTATTATTTTATTATTTTTTTTAATCCATTACCTCTTTGTAGTCCCCGAGCGACCTCCTCTAGAGCTGGCTGCGCCGTGGTTTGACCGCAGCTTTGCATTAAAGCAGGTTTGCCGGCGCTGATGTGTCTCCCCACCAGGCAGTGACCTTGCTGGGAGGGGGGGGGGGGGGGACAGAGCCCACCAAGCTAATGCAGATGCTCCTCTTCCATCACCAAACCCCCTCACACCCTGCTTTTTTTCCCAGCCCATCCCTTCCCTGACCCCGGGTGTTGAAATTTTATGGGTGAAAGCTGTCTTATGCCTTATATAAATATATATTTCTTTTCCTTCCCAGGGAAATAGAGGATTGTTTGTCTGACCCCAGCAGATACCTCCTTTGTAAGTGTTGTAGCCGCGCAGGGATGTCGGATCCCGGCCGGGCAGTGGGATCTGGCCTGGGTTGTGTAAGCGTGTGTCGCACACGGGCCACAGAAACCCACAATGTTTCTGTGGTTACCGCCGTCTGGAAGAAGCACAAGCAGGTCCCAGGGCTTCCCCTTCCCACCACTTGCTAGTTCACAGAAAGCAAAGGCTGGTGCTTCTGGAAAAAGCTCTGCCTCGTGGCCTTTAAAAAAAAAAAACAAAAAACAAACTGCTGTGGATTAGTCATTCTTATTTTTAAAGGAAGCCGTGTTTGCCAGCCCTATCTGTATAACACGTGTGCGTGTGAGATATTCACCATTAGCTGTATTTACGAGGGCTGGTAACGTGCTCTGGTCACTGCACTTTGGAGCGGTGCCACCGAGGCTCCCTCGAGCTGCTGCTGGCAGGTGGAAAAAAACCTGACAATCCAGCTTTTTGTAACCTTTCCTTCCATTTTTCTTTCTCAGTGCCGGTATCTGTGCGTTGGCAGGTGTGGAAATGTGGAAATTCATAGGAGCGCTAAGTGAGGACGGATGAGCTGTCTTCTGGAGGTACTTCCAACTCCAGAGAAGAAACCCTGATGATTTATATTTCTTTTTCTTGCCTGTGGTAGCTTTTACTCTGAGTTCCACTGCCTCTTGTGAGTTTGATCCTTTTGGATGCTAAAAATGGTACAGTTTTTAAACCTTGGTGGTTTTTTCCCATCTCTGTGGTCACTGAGAAGAGGGAGCGGTGCAATTAAAAGAGTGGAGGGAAGGACAACTCCCTCCCCCTTTCCTCTTTCAAAAAAAAAACACCTTTTCCAGAGTTGTGTGCTCCTGAACTGCTGCATGGGCAGAAAACATACAATGCCATTGTCAGCATTGTGCTGATGTGTGGCACGTTTAAAAAAAAAAAAAGGAAAAAAAAAAAATACACACAAAAGGGGTGGGGAGACCGGGAGCCTCCAGGGAGTTAAACTGTGGGGCCCCTTTCCCTACATGCGATAGTGTATTATTACTCCTGATTTTGCTCAGGCGAAGGGCTGATGTCGGAGGGAGCGTTGCGATGAACCTAAATTGTGTTGGTGAAGATCGGAGTCCCCTTGAACTTGCTCCTGTGAGATGCTGCTGGTTTATTACTCGATTCCTCAAAGCCCTGCTCCCTCACCGGGCAGAAGGAAAACCCTTCCTTACCGGCTGCAGTTCCCTTTGTTGTGTGGCAAAAGGTAATAAAAAGCACCTGGTGCTGGTCTCTCCTCGGTCACACGTGACTTCAAGGCGCAGAGCCCTCGAAGGTGCGCGAGGAGTGTTAGGTACCGGCGCCTTCTCATTAGCCTCCCTTAACAAGAATATTGGCAGGGGTGTTGGGTGGATGCCTCTGGCTGACCAGCGCAGAGGCCCTGCCCTGCTAAACTGGAGCAACACCTTATGAGAAACGCGGTGATTTCCCCGCCAGCGAGGCAGTCCGGTTGCTGATTTGTAGCACAGCTCTGACTTTATGCTTTTCTGGCCCCAAAAAAATGCAGCAGAGGGTAAGTATGAAGTGTCCTGGCCAGATTTCCTCCCGTCCTCCCTGCGGTGTGGAGCTAGGGAAAGCTGGCGTGTGGTGTATGTGAAAATCGCCAGCAGCTCCTGTGCCTGAAGCCTCGTCTATACTTGAAATAACCCAGCGTGGACGGGGATATTAATTTTATTTTCTCGTTAGGGATGTGTTGGTTTGGAGAAACGCCTCATGCTCGTCAGAGGCCTTCGCTGGCATGGAGGTGCAGTGGACCATAAGCTTGGCTGGTTGGGACGTTTCCACGTTTTTCAGGTTGGCACACCCCGTGGGACTCGGAATTCCTTTTTTTTTTTTTTGGCAGTTTAAGACAAATGAGTGAGAATTACCTGAACTTTTACCACCCTCTGCTCTGGACTGAAGAGTTACTAGAAAGAACTCTATCTGCGAGGTTTCCAAGCTAAACAAAACCTGAATTTCCGGTGCCAAAAAGCGAGTGAACGATAGAAACCTCCGTGCCTCCTCCGTAAGGGGGGGAAACCGCGGGCTTTCAAGCTTTCCTATTTTCCCAAAGAGTTAAAAAGCTGGATTGGGAGATCTGAGGAGGTAAAATAAAAGCCAAAACTCGCCCAGAAACCGTTCTCCTGCGCTGGATTCCTGGAGAGGTTTCCGAGTGCAGCAAATCTCAATGCACAAGTTTTTTTGTTGTTTTTTTTTTCTCTGAAGGGAAAGAGCATTCACGGTGCAAACGCGGGTTCAGGCTGCTCTGTTTAAAACCCCATCTGGTTGCTTCGGTATCAAAATGGTGTTTGGTGAAACACAAGCTGTGGTGGTGGCTGCCCCGGTGTTAGTTTTGCCCATCAATGCGATGGGGAACGTGGGGAAGAGCAGCCTCCAGCTCACAGGTTTGGCCCGGGGGGGGGAGTTGTGTTAAACCCTCATCCTGCATCACCCCCAGCGTAATTCCTGTGATTTTTCCTGAGCATTTCATGCAAGGCCTTTATGCAGAAATAACGCAACAATTGGGCGTTAAAAATGGCAAAATACAGGATGTGGTGATCCATCCAGTCCGAGGGGATTTATATCCTTTGCAGGTGTCGTGTTTGGGTGTCAAATCACGTGGGGCTGGAGCTTTTGGGTTTGTTTTTCTTTGGTTTTTCCCTAAAACGTACTATTTTGCAGCCTGGAAGACCAAAGACTGATGAGATGCCCTGCGTTTGGGAAAAGCCCTTGCGAGGTGAGCAGGTACAGCTTGGTAGGTGGCCACACACAAGTTGGGGGACAAGGGGAAGCAGGGCAGAAGCTGTCATGGTGATGTTCCTATTTTTTCCCAACAACAGGCAAAAAAAAAAGGTATTAATTCTAATATATCTACTATGCTTTAAGCTCTTTTGCAGCCCTGTGAGGGCACACAGAGTTTAGGTTGCGTGGTTTAGCAATCACACTCTCTCTGCTGCTGAAGAAATGTCTGGTTTTGTGTGGGAAAGTACTTTGAAAACAGAAGTGGGCTTTTAAATACATATATTTATACAAGTGTTGCCCTGGTGAGGCCCCATCTGGAGCACTGGGTCCAGTTCTGGGCTGCCCAGTTCCAGAAGGACAGGGAACTGCTGGAGAGGGTCCAG